>OZ038385.1:11620902-11785902 GCA_964036045.1 Eutreptiella sp. 'Long Island Sound 2002'
GACCTAATACCCAAATCGGGTGAAAAACACGTAAATACGGCCTAAAACATGCTTTACATAGCTTGGATGGTCATTTTAGGTGATCACGATGTCAAAAAAGTAAGTTTCGGAAACTTCGATTTTTGACCTGTCTCGGGTAAAAAACTGCATAAGCAGGTTGTGTACCAGCCCATTCACTAAGCCATTATTGGTGGAAAGAGCCATTTTGCGTTTTTGGCACGGGTTGTGAACGGCCCTAAGCAAGGCTAGAGACTGCAAAAAACGTCCTTCCGTATACTAGGAGGCAGATACTGTCACAACATCCCCACTCACACCCCTCAAAGTGGATACCACGGGGTCACCGAGGTCGCCAAAACCGCCAACATAGCAAAAATGGCTGAAAAAGTGCATAAACTGCATAAGCGCTCGTCCCACTCCGCCCCATACAAACCCTATGGAGTCGGGACCCGGAAACACTTTTTCGGCTCAAAATAAAAAAAAACCAAAAGATTCATGATTTTCGACCCAAAAAATGGGGGGGTCATTTTTTGACCCCCCCCCCCACCCCCCCCCCACCCCCCCCCCTCCCTCAAAACCTCAAAAAAGTGGGTTTCAAGTGGGGGGGGTCTGGGGGGGGTCCGGACCAAAAACTCATTGGGGGATGCGTTTATTGGACAAAATAATGATTTTACAAGGGGTTAAACCAACAATTCAACCCCTTGGGGTAGGGTACGCGAATAGGCCCAAAAAGGCCAAAATGGGGGGGTATGTGGCGTTTTCCCCATATATACGCCTGCCTGGCTTTGATCTAACAACCTCTGCGAGGTGATTACATGAGCGCTTGTCCTACACCGCCCTATACAAACCCCATTGAGTCGGGACCCGGGGTCACTTTTTTGGCTCAAAATCGAAAAAACCAAAAGATTCATGCTTTTCGACCCAAAACAAGCGGGGGTCATTTTTTCGACATTTTTGACTCCCCCCCCCTCCCTCTCTCGCAAAAGCCCAAAAAAGTGGGTTTCAAGTGGTGGGGGTCTAAGGGGGTCCGGACCAAAAACTTATTGGGGGATGTGTTTATTGGACACAATGTTTATTTTACAAGGGGTTAAACTAACAATTCAATCCCTTGGGGTAGGGTACGTGAATAGGCCCAAAAAGGCCCAAAAGGGGGGGGCTATATTTCCCATATATACGGGCCTGCGTGGCTTTGATCTAACAACCTCTGCGAGGTGATTTGTCCCTCTAAAAATTTCCCCGGTGAATTGATCCCCGTACAAAATTATTCCCCCCTTCCTGTACATGAAAGAGGGAGAAAGTGAGTGAGTGTATGAGTGAGGGAGGGACCGAGGGAAAATCAGATGGGAATTGTTAGTGCTGTTTCCGGCTGCGCGGGCCTCTGCATGGACTACCCACAACCTTTTGACCCTCCCCTCCCTGCCCCTCCATCCGCCCCTCTTCACGCCGTAGGTGTTGGGGTCCTGAACTGTACTGAGCCCCCCCATTTGTGTGTACCCAAGATCCACATCAAATTTCTGGCCCCTTTCGTAACTTCCATTTCTCCCGGAGCACAATTTTTCTGATGTGCGTGGCTGGGGCCGGCCCAGTCCCCAGCTGCACCCCCCGCCCCCTGCCACAGGCATCACTCAGCCATGAGCCTCGTCCGTGGCCCTGCTGCTCAGGTGCTGCGGATCATCAACGAGCCCACGGCCGCCTCGCTGGCGTACGGCCTGGACAAGACGCACGAGGCCACGATCCTCGTGTTTGATCTGGGAGGCGGGACCTTCGACGTGAGCATCCTGGAGGTGGGGGACGGGGTGTTCGAGGTGCGGTCCACCGCCGGCGACACGCACTTGGGGGGCGACGACTTCGACAAGGCCATCGTCCAGTGGCTGGCGGACGACTTCAGGCAGAGAGAGGGGATTGACCTGCTGAAGGACCGGCAGGTGTGCCACCGCGGGCCCTCCATGGGGGGTCACTTGCACGGCGCGCGAGCGCCCGGCCGGGCGTGGCTCGGGTTCCGACGTTCAACCACGGGTCTTTGTAAGAGGTCCGCGGCCGCGGGCGGTCCAGTGGCTGCCCGGAGCCTTGGGGCGTGAACTTCGGACCCTGGGTGCTAGAGTCCCGTGCTCCTCTTGCCTGTGGACCAACCGAGTTCTCGTGGCAGTGGGCGGTTGGGGAACGACGGCTGATGTCAAATCACCAGAATTGGTTGGCAGTAGGTAGTGCTCGAGTTGACTTGGCAGTCACGGGGTAGTTCCGCGTTTGCGGGTGTGCACTCGGGAGCGCGGCAAAAGGTTTGCGTGCGGGGGAGGGCGTCATTGGAAGCCCTCGACGCCGGGGGGTGGGAGGGTCTGGAAAAGGGGCTCTCGTGACAGAGCCTTTGCAAAAAAGGATTTGCGATGACCCGACTTACACACAGTGACTGCAATAAATCGCGATTTCCCGGGGCTACGTGCACTGTTAGCAAATTTTTCCTGTGACGAAATCGTAGAGCTTGGAAGCGCGCATCCGATGGTCCATGTTGCGGCCAATTTCGACGCGCCTAGACCGAGTTATGGCCATTTTGGACGCCCGGCCGGCCAAAAATTTCGGAACGAAAAACGATTTTTTTTTCGGCTCGATCGAAATTGAAAAATTCCAAAAGTTTCATGCAGTCTCCTGTCTTTCCCCAGGATCCATCCCTCAAAGATGACCAGTCCGTCGTTGGGGGTGTTTCAAGGTTTGCACGTTGGGGTCTGGGGTTTGCAGCCTCCCCACCACAAGTTCTGAGCTCGGGGCTCTCTAGCCCTGCCTGGGCACCCGGCTGCGAAGCAATGCCCGGAGCTGTGGGGTGCTGGGCGCCGAACCCAGGCTCCTGACTGCGATTGGGGCTTCGGCACATGTTCGGTGGTGCTCAGTTCTGCCAGACGCTGCCGGATGGCCTCCGCTGCCGATGGGTCACAGTATCATCCCTGGCACCCCCATCCCGTCCCTGAAACCCCCTGGGCTCTGTTGCGGGCTCTGGTCACGGGAGGCTTTTTGGCAGCGGGCGGCCCGTCCCCCTCACCTTCTGCAAACGAAATCCCCCCATCCTCCATTTCCACCCCAAGACGCTGCTGGGCCATCAGACGGACAATGGTCATTGCCCTCTGTCACCCTCCAGGGGATACCTTTGGTGGCTTCCGGACATAGTGTGTGCTTCGTGCAGGCAGCATCAGCGCGTGCGTCACGCCCTGCACCCCATCTACGCTTCCGCTTCAGGCGCTGCAGCGACTGACGGAGGCGGCCGAGAAGGCCAAGCAGGAACTGTCGCAGACGCCCTCTGCAGAGATCAACCTCCCATTCATCTCCTCCGATGCAACAGGCCCAAAGCACATTGTGCAGTCGCTGACGCGCGCCAAGTTCCTGCAGTTGACGGCGCCATTGATTGACCGCTGCCGGGAACCCCTGCAACGGGCCCTTAAGGACGCAGGCTTGAGCACAGGAGATCTGGACGAAGTGGTGTTGGTGGGCGGCTCCACCCGCATTCCGGCCATTCAGGTCCCCTCCCTCCCTCCCTCCCTCCCTCCCTCCCTCCCTCCCTCCCTCCCTCCCTCCCTCCCTCCCTCCCTCCCTCCCTCCCTCCCGGTGTGTGGTGCATGGAAGCCAGCCACACCAGGGCCGTTCTACTACTCACTCCCACACATGGGCGTTACTACAGTACGACGCACTGGAGTGTGGAGTGACTCCAACGCAGAAGTAATCTACTACCCACTCCAACGCAGTTCGTAGTAAGTGTGTGGTGAGGACCGAGTACAGACACTGTGCACATACGCGTTAACCCATATAGACTGGGCATGCAGGTAGACGCTGGAGCGCAAACGTTTACCTAGTACGGACACTGTGCACATGTTGTACGCACTGTGCACATGTTGCAGACATGAACAGAAAAAGGTTTAGTATCACCGTTTGCTCATGCTCAGCTTGCAAAACCTTGTGCACAGTTGGTGGATTGTAGTCTTGGGGTGCACTGTGCGCACGCGTAGAGCGGTAAACATTGCCCGCACGGGTGTGAAAAGTGCCGTAAACACCACCGAGATTTCCATTGAGTGTAGGGAATGCCAAAAGAGGGTGGTAGGTGGTTTGGCACATTTCTAACACAGACGTGTACGGGTTTACGGCGCCACCGTTGTAAATGGCAGGGGTATGGGAGGGGAAGCACTCATGTAGCAGGGAGACTCGAGCCCCCAAAAGAAATAGAGACTACACCCCCTTCCTTCCCCTCTCCACAAGCAAGCACAACATGATCAAATACCAAGACGATGGTGTGGACAGTAACAGCCTGCCTCATGCAAGCCATGCCTCATGCAGGTCAGGTTATTTGCAGGGTCTTTTGTAGGGTCTGAGGTAGGGCAGAGGTGGAGACTTTGGATGAGGCATGGGGAACCTGCATAGTCCACTGCGTACGCGAAAGCATTTTTGTGTTGGGTTGCAGAATCTAGATATGAATAGGGGGCTCTGCAACAAATATACAGTAGTGAAAATTTAGGGGTTTTCTGGCGGTTGTTTATAGGCAAACAAAAATTCTTCAGTCCAGGTTAGTTTGTTGCTGTCGTAATATGGTGCATTTTGTTGTGTTTTCTCCATGGTCAAAAATGTTACGACAACACCACACACCGAAACGCTTGTGCAATAGGCTGTGCCTCCAACTGCAATTTCCACAAGTTAGCGTTCTTCTTAGGCTGTGCAATTTTTCCACATGCTACAGACATTGCAGACATTGCAGACATTGCAGACATCATATTTTCTGCAGAAACAAGGCCTGTTGATGGGCAGCATGTAGTTTTGCCGTGGAGTGGTTTTTGCATGTGTGTTGAGGTGTCTGGAACAAGGGGGGCGGGGTTCATGGGATAAAAATGTGGGTTGGGTGGGCTCTGTGTATCACCCATAGGCATCAAAATGTCACCGGCGGTGGTAAGCAGTGCCTTGCAGCCAAGGCGCTTGTGGTATTGACAGCGACATTGAGGAGGTCGGCGCAATGGCCGCCCCTACAACGGCCGGTCAGGAATCCCAGGATGTACCCGGGGACAAGTTGGGTGATGGTGACACCAAATTTGGTGCAGTGGAAAACCACGAAGCTGAAGCAGGAGCTGTAACACCCGTCTATGAGGACCTTGCGGAGCAGGACACCATTATGCAACCGGACACTGTTGTCCCACACTACACGGGTTTTGATCCTGCAACAGATGGGGACTTGATTTTGATGTGACCTAATGGGGGGGGGGGGGCTCTTTGTTTGTAGCGGTAACCACGTGGTATGCTATGAGAGGGGATGACTGGTAGCATGCAGTGGTATAAGTGGACTATGCAGGTTCCTCCCCCTTTGTCCATCTCTGTCCTTCTCTGCCAGACACAGAACTTATGGTTCAATTATTGTATGGGGTTCCAACCACCAGGCAAACAACTTTTTTTTTCCGCGCTGGAGCCGTAAACATTTTTGCACGTATACATGACATTGAGGGATAATCTCCAAACCGAACATTAGGAAAAATGGGAACATTGACTGACTGTTTGGAACACAGTTTATCAATATTCCCCCCTTGCAGTTGTCGAAATAAGGGGACGGCTTGTCTGGAAAATGCAACTTATAGCCATCTGCCCTTTTGTGCATCTGTTAAGATGCTGCTGGAACTGTGTTTTTTAGATACAACTCAGCATAGAGAAAAAAAATGCAAAATTTGACCAAGATTCCTCAATGTTTACCACACTGGCGCCGTAAAATTTTCTTTGGTCATACATTTCTGTTCCAGGGGGTTAAAGCCCTGTCGTGCGCACATTTTTTATGGCACCATGGGTTTGGGGGTTTATGGCTGTACGTGTGCGCGTAGTGTCCCCCAAGGTAGTGGGTGCGTCGTGCTTCACTCGGCAGTCGCGGGTGCAGTATCACAGGCGTGGGAGTGCGCAGTCCCACAGCCCCCGGTGAAGTGGCAGGGGTCTGGCCAAGCGGTGACAGGGTTGCACACGCACCGCCGCCGCGCAGGAGCTCGTGCAGTCACTGACCAACAGAGCGCCGGACCAGTCCGTCAACGTGGACGAGGTTGTGGCTCTCGGGGCCGCGGTCCAGGGGGGCGTCCTGAGTGGCTCCGTGTCGGAGATCGTGCTGCTCGACGTCACGCCGCTGTCGCTGGGGCTGGAGACCCTCGGAGGCATCATGACCAAGATCATCAACCGCAACACGACGCTGCCGGCCGCCCATTCGGAGGTGCCGTTCCGCTTTGGGTGCATTCGTTGCCGGGGGGATGGGGGAGGGGGAGGTATGCCGAGCCGGAAGGGCTCGGGTTAGCCTCGTGTACTCCAGACACTTGCGGCCACCGGGAGGGGGAGAATCTTGCTGCAAGTCGTACCACGACGGGCCTGGCTCAGAGGTCCCAATTTGAAGTCCATCGCCAAGCACCAGCAGCCTTGGACTTTTTGCGGTAGTCAGCCGACCGAAGTTCAGCAAGCAAAGTTTCAAATTTTCGGAGGCAGTCGCTCGTGGGCCTGGCAAAAATTAGCTTGGCTCAGCCAAAACTCGGTTGGGTAGGGGTGACTGTTTTAGTTGACAAATAGAAAGGCTCCAGTCCTCAAAGAAAAAAAGAACGGCCTTGGCATGCGTGCTGCCAGATCCATCCGGAGGGTCACCTTTGTGCAGCACGACGCCCATCGGGGCAATCCACATCGTTTTGCGGATGTGACGTGGCCCATGACGCAGCCAGGTTGGTGCGTGCGAGGGGAATTCTCAGCATTTTGGTGCACTTTGCCGACTTCCAAAAACCCCCACCCGCCCTCATACCAACTCTGCACTACCGCGCCGGGAGCGAGGGTGTGCAGGTGACTGCCCGTCTGGCCGGATTCTGATGAAGGAGTCAAAGGAAATGGTTTTGCGTTGGGGGGGGGGTGTAGTAGGGCTGCTGGTTGATACTTCAGGTGCAGTGTTTCCACTGCCCTCCCCCCTACATACAAACACACACACACACACACACACACACACACACTCACACAGAACCACACACAGCCTGCAGGCACGCCCCCACAAAATACACCGAAGTGCATTGTACCGGAAATACTCACCGGCAAACCTGCCCCACTTTTGTGGTTCAACCCCCTGAAACCCGCGGCTTCTCACCCAAATAAATTGCCATCCCCCCTCAAAAAAAGGGGGTGGGGTGGACAGCATTGGACAGAAAGCTGCAATTGTGGGCAATGGGAAAAGCATTCTACAATCACACACACACCCCTTTGGTCCCCCAGCCAGCAGCGGAAGCTCTGCAGCCCCAAGCATCCACCGTCTGCAGCCCCGGAGGCACGCCTCCACAAACACGGCCAAGCGCGTTCAGCTGGAAGTACCCACCGGCAAATCTACTCCCCTCTCTACAGCTCAGCAGCTGCCCCTCCTCAACCATGCCCCTGTACGGGGCAAAAATTTTCCCCTGTACAGGCCACTGTACGGGGTGGACCGTTTTGCATCAAAAACCCTCAGCCCCTCAGCCCTTGGCCTCCGAAATCAAAGATGACATGCATTGGACACAATTACAAACACAAAACAAGAATTGGTACTACAAATCGTTGCATCCAGCCACTGGGGCACAAAGTGCAGAGCTACACAAGGGCCCATTGTGGGATGGTTGACATCCCCATTCACCACCCAGTTACGGTTCTGAGAACCCACTGTACCTGCGACTATACAGGCAAAACGGGGAATCCAGGATTCCCGTACAGGGGCATGGTTGCCTCCTCCTCCTCATGCAGAGTTGAACAGTCACGCCGCACTGATCACTTTCAGGTATGGGTCAGGGGAAAGATGCCCCAAAAGAGTTATGGTGTGCTGCCCATTTTCAAGCTAAGCACTGCCCTTTTACATAGGCTTGGGGTGCACGGTGTGTAGACCATCCCGCAGCCCAAAAATTTTGGGGGCTCGGACCCAGCCCCACAAAATGGGTCAGGGTGGAATGTCTGTCCCACTGCTCGCAATTGCCGCTTGTTTCCTTCCGCGTCGTTTTGTTTCCGAGTGCGGCCCGAGGCTCTCCCCCTTGATCGGCGTGTGTGGGACCCTCTGCCAGCGCCAATGATCTCCACGCACCCAAGAGCCCGTGCCGCACGGGCCTTAGGCCATCGGCTTTCGGCGGTCACTGTCCCTCGGCCAGTGGGAAATCTGCCGGGTTGCGGGGGTGGAGGGTGGGGGGGGGGTCGGAGATCAGACGCACAAAAAGCCGGGGATCAGAGCAGATCCTGGCCCCCCGCCTCCGCCAGCCCCAGTGCCGCCGAGCGGCCCCAGCGCATTGGGGCCGAAAAATTCTGCCACTCCCGACCCGGACTTCAGGTGTTCTCCACTGCGGCGGACGGGCAGACCTCCGTGGACATCCGGGTCATGCAGGGGGAGCGGCAGTTCGCCAAGGACAACAAGCAGCTGGGGCTGTTCCGGCTGGACGGCATCGCCCCGGCCCCGCGCGGCGTGCCCCAGATCGAAGTCAAGTTCGACATCGACACCAACGGCATCCTCAGCGTCACGGCGCAGGACAAGGGCACGGGCAAGTCCCAGGACATCAAGATCACGGGGGCCTCCACGCTCAGTGACGCGGATGTGGATCGGATGGTGCAGGACGCGGAGAAGTTCGCGGCGGAGGACGAGGAGAACAAGAAAGCGGTGGAGACGCGGAACCAGGTGCGTTGCCTGCCCTGCCCCCCCCCCCCTCCCCTCCCCTCCCCCGCCCGTTGACTCACATCAACACAGGTACCCCCCCCCCCTCTCTTGTACTCACTCCCCTCGCCCCCATCCCACACACTTCCCCAGGACAGACCTCAACCAACCAGCACGTCATAGAGTTCATGCAAAGGACATCGCACTATGAGCCTTCATGGACTCTCTCCCCCCCCGCCTCTGTGAGGGCCTGTGGGCAAACACACAGGCCCTCGCACTGTATCGTGACCGCTTCCAAACCTCTGTGCTGTGGCGGTCGACGTGGCATTGCGGCACAGTTCACGCCCCTTCAGGGAGCCCCATTGCCTCCAGTGACTAATGCTACGGCCCCTTCGCCTTCACAATTGTCAAT
Source organism: Eutreptiella sp. 'Long Island Sound 2002' (assembly GCA_964036045.1). Taxonomy (NCBI): domain Eukaryota; phylum Euglenozoa; class Euglenophyceae; order Eutreptiales; family Eutreptiaceae; genus Eutreptiella; species Eutreptiella sp. 'Long Island Sound 2002'. The sequence goes on from OZ038385.1 coordinate 11,629,929, forward strand.
TTTGCGATCGGAAGGGCTTGGGACCCCCGTCCTGCAGTGCCGTGCGGTGACTGCTTGTGTCCAGCGATCGCTGCACTTTTCCTGCGCTCTTTGATTTTTGCAATCCCCCCCCCCCCCGCCCCCCGCTGTTGAGTAATGTACACGCTTTGTTTGCTGAACATAGCACATCAGCAAGGGTTTACCTGAGATTCGTCGCCGAGTAACGCGGAGTAACGGGGCATGAAGGAACAATTGAAACACATGGTTTATGGGCAGCTGTTCTCGGTTCAAAGGGGCCTCTCCGCAACAATCGAACAAGTGAGTTTTTGCTGGTCCGGTCATCCTTGCCTCCCCTCCACCCCCCCCGCGGCTCTCCCGGCAGGGATGCATTAGGGAAGGGAAAGGATTTCAGAGGTCGCCCCCGAAGCGGTCCGGCAGGCGGTTGGAAGATTTTGCCAAAGCGGTTGGGGGCGGTAACCGTTGGTCACAAACGCACACTTGCTGTCAGGGACACAGTGGCTTGGCACAGGCTGGGAGCCTGGGAGGGGTGCCCCCCTCCCCCCCCCTCCAATGCACACCTGCCCTCCGGCACGCTCCCGACTCCGCCGTCGCCATTGCTCTCAGGCCGAGGCAATGGTTTACCAGACCCAAAAACAACTGAAGGAGTTTGATGAGAAGTTGCCTCAGGACGTCAAGGACAAGGTCAACGCTGCCCTTACTCCCCTGAAGGAGGCACTGGAAACTGCAACTGCTAACGAGCTCCAGGTCTTGATGGACAAGCTGCAGGAAGAAGTCATGTCCATGGGCCAGGCCATGTATGGGGGGCCGCAAAGTGACGCGGGGCCTGGGAAACGCGGCAGCAAGGATGATGATGTCATCGATGCGGATTTCCGGTGATCAGTGACGATGTGATCGATTTGATTGCACAGTGCCACGGGACTCGCAGACCCGTTAGTGTGCTGTGCTGCCGCATAGAGGCCGTGCATCTCCTCCCCCCGTGTCCCCCAATACACATCCGTTCCCCGTATTTCCCTCTCCCCCTCCCTCTTTGCCTCCCTCCCTCCATCTCTTCCTCCCTCCCTCGCCCCCCCCCCCTCTTCCGGCCATTCCTTCCTCTCCCCCTGCTATCTCTCTCCCTCTCCTTCTTCCTCTTCGTTGCCCTCCACCAGTGATGTATTAGAACGGCCGTACACCGTAGGAGAAGGGGGTTACCCCCCCTGGACCCCCCTCGCCCCCCCCACCTACCCTTCCAATATTTGAGGCTGACAGCCAAAAATTTGCTTCGGCGCCTTCGGCGCCAAGAGGATTTAAGCTTGAAAATTTTTGGCCCACCTACGGCGGGATCACAGGGGGACCCCAGGAGGGGGGGGCCCAGCCTAACCCCCCCCCCCCCCTCCCCCTCAGACCCCCCCTCCCCTCCCCGCCTTCTAATACATCCCTTCCCTCCGCCTCGCAACCTGTGCCGTGCGCCCGCTTCTGCACTGAAGCAGACCCTGCGGATGCAACTGGTTGCTGTGCCCTCTCTCTGTACAATTGGCAGCTTTTGCTTTGCCACTAGTCCTTTAGGTCATTCTTCATGTGCTCGAGTGGACCCCATGATTTGTTAAAGCTGCATTTTTGGGACGTGCTTCTCTCTGCCCCGGCCTCCGTTCCTGTCTGCCCTGCCCCTGCCTCTGCCTTGTCCTGCACCTGCCGCCATCTCTGCCACTGCATCTGCCTTTGCCCTTGCCTCTGCCCTCGCCCCTGCCCCTGCCCGCGCCCCTGCCTCCGCCTCTGCCGTTCCCCTGCTCCTGCTTGTGCCTTTGCCTCTGCTGTTGTTGCCGAGGGAGAATCGCGTCACAAGTGCGGGGGCGCAATGAATGTCCGGGCAACGCTTTCCCAGACAATGGAACTGCCCGTAGGGCAAATTGCCGCCGTCCGGGACCGCGCATCGGCACCCGGTCGGCGTTTTCGGGATGCAAAAGAAAGTGGTTGGCCTGACGGGTACCGCGCGAGGCATGTCGCAAGGCACGTCGCTGTTGATCAGCCCCCTGCCACTCTGCCCCGTTCCCCACCCTCACCTCTGGTGCGTGTGTTTCTGTGTGCGTGCCCGCAGGCGTGTGTCTGTGTTTCCAACTGCGGACCAACGGATTCGCGCTGATGCAGTCGGACAACCACCAGCACGACATGCGAAAGTGCTCAGGCGAACCCGGAACAGTCCGCCAGCTCTCCTGCCGGATCTCGGCCTTGCCGCCTCTTTTTGGGTGGTCTCCTCGTGTGTTTGTGTGCCTGTGTCTGTGTGTGTGTATGTGTGTGCGTGTGTGTCCGTGTCTGTGTATGTGTATTTGCGCGTGTCTGTGTATGCGTCTGTGTACGGGTCTGTGTATGCGTCTGTGTATGCATGGATCGAATATGCCTCAGTGATGAGTCATCAGCATTTTCTGTACATACAGACACTTGATTTGCGCCGCCGAGCATGTGCACATCGGATTTGCCTGTCGCCCTTCTGGCCCCCCAGAGCCCCCGCGCACAGCCGCAATCCGGCGACTGAGTTAAGCTTGCCTTGGCGGATTGACGGAGAGGTACCACGGGCAATGCACACACAGGCAGTGCTTGGGCCGATTGCTTTCCTTCGATGCCCGCCCATTTGCCCGTGGGGCTGTGCTGTGCCGGTGATGTGCTGTGTCGGATCACCCGTCGCACGTGCGGAGCAGGCGCCGCTAACCCATTGGGTTGGCTGCACTGCGAGTCACGTGACTTGCAAGTGGCGCCTCGTGTGCCGTGCGATGCCCGGAGTGGGCACGAGGGACGGCCGTATTGGTCCGAGAGCATGGCATGCGAAGCATTGTTCATATCCACGGAAATCGCTTGTGGAGGCCCTCTCTGGCTCTCTGCTGGGCATGCCGTAGTGTCGCCCGTGCGCCACGGCCCTCCTTTATTGCTGCCTCCCTCTGTGCCATGGAAGGGCGCCAAGCGCCGTTGGGCAACCGGTTGGCCGCTACCCGCCGGCCATCAATTCAAAAACCACCGTCGCCTAGTCTCCAGCCGCCGTGGCCGAACCGCTCCCCTGCCGGCGCATAACTGACAACGGCCGTCAGTCCGGACTCGTCGCCGTTTGTACAATGGAGTCGACCCCCATCCCCTTCTGTCCTCCCAATCCCCAGGAAGCCGCACCATTCCTTGTGAACGCAGCCCACCAAACCCCACCAAACCAGACCACAAATGGGCCATTCAAACGTTTCATGAGCTGCAATCGCACAAGGGTCCCAGAATTCGCTTCTTTGACCAAAATGGAACATGGACAATTGCTGTGCTCGCGCCCCAGACAGTCTGCACTCTGCCCCAGACACATCTCCCCACCTTGTGTACCCACAGCAAGCAATTTAGGGGAGGCGTGGGAGGCGCACCATGTGCTGTGCCCGCGCTGTGCGAAAAGTAGGCTAATTTCGACGGGTTTTCCCTGATGGCCAAGGTGACCGCGGTAACTACTGTGTTTCCATACACAGGAATCATGGTGAAGTGAGAAGGAGATGGGCCACTTGATCGGCACCCGGGCATGTGCTGCACTCTGCTTCATTTGGAGTAAAAGTGTACATATGTCCCTGAAATTCGTTATTTTGCTTGCAGCAGCAGTCGTTGCTGTCACGGTCATGTGTACGACATGCGTCCCGTTCTTTGGCTGGTGAAGGTGTGCAACGGCAGTGGATGGCAGGGGGCCTGCTCATTTCACGACTGCGTTCATAAAGCACATGGCTTTTCACATCGGGAGGACATCATCAACAGTCCCATGCAAAATGAACCTGTCCAAGCCTGTAGACGAGCAGAATAGGGTTTTCGTAGGAAGCAGTGTTCCCTGCAGAGGCAGAAGGAGTGTGCATGTGCATGGGCTTACTCTTGAGTGTGCATCAGTGTGCAATCGTGTGTGTTTGTGTGTGTGTGTGTCGAGGGGGTACATTTACGATGTTATTATTTGGTGTGTGTATGTGTGTGCGTGTGTGGGTGGGTGGATGTCTTTTGCACCTTTGCGATTGTGTTTTGCGACGTCCTCCAAAACTACATTGGCTGAAGGAGGGGTCCTGGACTCAGTAACCGCGGAAGTGTTGTGCCAGGGGACACGTGTTATGTGCGCCCCTCACTGGACCGATTTTCCTGGTCCAATAGGGCCTGAAGCGTTCACCAAGGGCTCAGATTTTGTATTGGCTGTTGACATGTTAACAGAATTACCGATGCGTTGCAGCTCACTGCCCCTCGTGTACATGGGTACTTGTCAAGAGGCCCAATTACTACCCGGGGATGGCACATCATGGGTGGGACATGGTGCGCACTGCCACACAGATGCCCTTGGCACTGTGAGATCTTTCATCGATGATGCGGTTTGATTTAGTTTGATGTCGTGTATGCCAGTGTCACGAGCCAGTCTTTTGGGGTCATCACAAATTGGTCACCCTCCCTGAGCAGTCCTTGTGGGGCACCCTCTGCGAGGTTTTCCGCTCTCTTGGGCTCATCATCAGTGAAATGTGCACTTAGCAAAGGTGGTCTGCAAAATGAGTGTTGTGTTGTATTTTTCGCATATTGCCTTAGCAGAGCGAAGGTGAGAACAAACTTGCACAAATAGGTTGTCTGGAGGTTGATTTGGGAGGGCCTTTGGAAGGAGGGCAGGTTGGAGGCTGTTTTGAAGAACTGTGCCGAAATGTTAGCACGCAGCAAAGATACCCCCTGTGTTGGTATTTTGGGTGTTGTTTTCTTAAGTGTTTCTGTGACCATTTTGCTTCACGCTCTTTTCCATAGATCCTGGGCCTATATTGATCTGAGTAGCTCTATGTGGGAATGTTGTTGCAATCTGCTGTGCCAGGTACAATTTTACGCCAGGGACCTAGATGTGCTTGACCAGCACTAGTGCTGGGGCCATCTTGGGCACCCCAATGCGGCAAGGGGCATGCAACTGTGTGAGTCCTACCCACTTTAGGGACCCTAAAATGCAAGGGTCGTGTCGCCACTTGAGTCCTCCCCACTTTGGGGACCCCGATATCACAAAATTTGGCATCCGAAGGTCGGGAGAATGCTTTTTGCGCGCCACAGACCCTGCACACCGAAGGAGTACTTGGATCCAGCACGCACAAACCAACACCAACGGCCACTTCAGTAGAGAGAAGACCAGAAGGTGGACAGGAATGCTGTAGCGTATTGTGACGGTGTGCACTCTGCTGTTGATGATTAAGTATTGAAAGATGCATGAAGAGAGGAATGGAATTAAATGTTGCGATCGGGCGTGGCGTCTGGAGACAGAAGAGTGCGAAAAAACAAGAGCAATTACAACCATTCCCAACAATTCCCGAGCCCTCGCAGCGTATGTACCTGATGCGCTTCGCCAAACAAATCTCATGGGCGGCCCGCTGGTGGAAAACTGGGGGCTGGACTGGTCCTCGGGACCAGTCCCCAAATGTGTCGTCGTGGGAACAGCTACTTGATGAACTGGATAGACCGGGCCGCACCATTCATTGGGTGAAAGTCCCGTCTCAGTGACTATTGAAGGAAAGAATGAGGCTGTCCGCCTTGCTGGGCAAGGCAAGGCAAGCTTACCCAGCCCCTTTCCCCCCAGCCTGGCACCACCCGACACTCGTCATGTGCAGTCACCACGCCCATAGCGCCCAAACGACCCAAACTCACACCGGTTTTCAACCCCCCCCAGGCCACCACCGTCTCTTTTTTCTGCTGAAGCACAAGGTGCATTATCTGCCCTCAATCTCGCCATGATGTGGTGTGACAGAGTTTGTCCCCCCCCCCCCTTGTTGTATAAGCTACGCCCTTGTCCAAGCTGCAGGAGGCGTAGAGACAGTATTAATTTGGTACCTAATTTTAATTTGGTACTAAATGTAGTGCTGCCGCAGAAGACATGGTTTTGGTGAGAAGACATGGTTTTGGTGATGATTTGCCAGTTACATAGAGTCATGGACACATTTGTTGTGAGTGTTTGCCCACTTGAACCCACATAGGTCTGATTTTGGGGATATTTGTGCACTATATTTGCCCTTTCTTGCACCAACTCACCATGCAAGCCTCTCTTTTTGAACCTAGGGATCCGGTTATTTTCACGCGTTCCACTAGTGCGCGTGTGGATGCCACAATGAAGGCACCATCGGAGAATAATATTGTCGCCTTCTTGCTTTGCTGTCCGATTGGGATGAAGTTGTTGGAGCTTGAGGATTTGAATCATTTTGCCAATTCTGATTTTGAAGCAAGTTCTGATTCGGATTTTGATTGTGGGATGGACAACGATGAGGATGGTTGCATTTCTGAGCCCTCTTCCTCAAGTGAAGATTCTAGTGACTCCGATGATAATCCCAGGGAAGTTGTTTTGGCTAAGGCTGCCCAAGGTGGGTGGGGAATGGCCCATGGCTTTTATGGGAAGTTGTACTTTACAAGAGATTACATGCAAGGCAAGTTTGTTCCCAAGAACTTGAAGTTGCTTGAGCCCAAATCAGCCCCTAAACCTAGGGCAAAGGCATCTTCAAAGGCATCTTCAAGTGGTGACGATGTGCCGCTTTCGGGGAGCTCGAGGAATTACCTTCCCCCCCCCCCCCGTGTCCATCCCCCCCCCCCCCAGGGGGGGAACCGTCACTTGGCCCATGAACAATAAGAAATCAATAGGAAATCACAGGCACCAAAGGCGCTGAAGAAAATTTTTAGTTGGGTTATACTAGAATTGGCTGGTCGGGAGTGGTGTACGGTGCCCCCCCCCCCCCCCCAGGGGGGGGGAACCGTCGTCCCTTGGGGGGGGGATGGACATGGGGGGGGGAAGGTAACAACAAGCATCCCCAAGCTCAGTGCAGGTACTAGCACATGGCCCAGGGCAGGCACCTTCATAACACTGTGTCATCCAAGGCGCTAGGGTGTCCTTGGTGAACCCGCAAGCCCATAGGGGCCACTCACAGTTTAGTGGTGCCCGGACAATGTGCGGTCCAAGCCGAATATTTGTAGGCTTGTGATGCTTCATTGCTTGTAAGAACATGGGTGTGAACCTGGAATGTTACCACCACTTTCTTGTGTTTGCATGCCTTTGGGAACGTGGGTGGAGGTTAAGGTGCACTCATACGGTAGTTGTATGTGTCGCGCGTAAGCTACGCCCTTGTCCAAGATACAATAGGCATAGGGACCGTATTTATTTGGGACTTTTGCTTAGCCTATACAGGGGGGGGGGTACATTCGTGCTTTGCATACATTTTGATCGCATAACATGTGTGGCCTACTTGGTGTACGGGTGCTGTGATCACAAGCTTTTCAAAGCCTACAAAAGAGTGCATGCATATATACCAAGGATCACCTTCATGGCACACAGCTAGCACTCCTTCGGCGGTACCACTGTGTTGCACTGGTTAGCTTTAGAAGGGAGAAAAATATATAGGTGGTGGGGTCCATGAGCCTACCTTGGTGCAGAACCCGTGTTTAAAAGAGAATGGGGTCCCCACGGGCGCTTGCCCTCCGGCAGGTGTCAGACCAACCCACTTGGCGTGATAGCTAGGTATGATACTAATGTGCTATGTTGAATACATCAAGTAACCGGTTGTCAAACCACAAGTTTTCAGTGGAGAACACCGTATTCCTGTGAAAACGACCCGCTCTCGGTAAGCACGAAGTGCATCCGGATGGAGACGGGTACCTGCTGCTACCAGTTGTGAGCTACATCCCGGATTGAACGTGGTCTCTGGTCCGGAGACATATGTTTGTGCTGTGCTTTGTTTGCTTACCTTCATGTTCATGTCAAAAATGTGCCATATCAGGGTATGCCAAAGTCTAAAGAGCTAAAATGCAATATGAGAAAATCTCTGTTACAACCCGCGGCTTGCATAGCAAGAATTAATCAAAGTTGCATAATTGAGGACGCCGCAGGCAAAAAGAAAGCACGATGTAGCACGCTTTCCCCATGACCTGCCAATAGGTGGTAGCACAATCTTGCTGAATGGGCGAGATCAACATTGACCACAGGAACGAGCGAACACGCCAGTCGTGGAACCCGGATCCTCAGCCCGTAGGACCAGGGGTGTGGCCATTACACTTCGAACAGCCATACTGCAAAATGAGCAATTTGTAGTGACAAATGGCGACCCTCATAGCTGTTAGTCATAGCTGCAGTTGGTGGGCAGGAGTAGCCACTACTGGAGCTGCGGCTATCGCACTCTGAGCCGCTCCATGATTCATTATCACTGGCTCCGGAGTCTTGTGTTTCTGACGCTGAGTCATACATAAGTCCTCAGCGACTGCTGAGCAGACACCAATGACGTTGTACTTACAATGTGAATAGATAGTGGAGCATCCTAACCAAGAAACGGGCATGCTGTTGATGACCATGTGGAACAATTCGAACTAATGGCTGAAAGGGTCTATGGCGGGGCCATTCAGTCTATCAGAACCAACCATGGATCCCCAAGTGGATTTGGCAGACAACCCCAAGTAGACAGCCAACACGAAGACTGGGGGGCCTACAAGGAACCTGCAGCCACCTGCCCAAGGCACAGCAGCGGGCACCCTGCGAGCAGGGTTTACGGCCAGTGTGAGGGTTAAGGTTCAGGGCCCACCCGTTTTGCATTTTCCTGTGTGCAAGACATCCCAGCCATTGCCTCTTGGTAACACCGCCTTCGGGACACCACACCACACCACACCACACCACACCACACCACACCACACCACACCACACCACACCACACCACACCACACCACACCACACCACACCACACCACACCACACCACACCACACCACACCACACCACACCACACCACACCACACCACACCACACCACACCACACCACACCACACCACACCACACCACACCACACCACGCCACGCCTGAACACACCCCACCCCACCACACCTCACACCACACCTCGCAGCATCATAGTCCCTCACTCTGTTTCGCTGATCATCGCCGCCTGTGATGATGCTGCATTTGTCTGATCTATTCCTGGTGGTTCCGCTCCTTCAGGTGAACAAGCTCCACCGCCGGATCAGGGACATGAGGCTCATCCAGGCACTCCAACCTCGGAACCGAAAGCCACAGATGAGTCGGTATGAGTTGCTCTGCTGGGTTCTGCATCCTCTTCTGGTTCAACGTCCTTCCTTCAGCAGTCCCCTGCTGTGTCCCCCACCTTGTGGTAAGTGACGGCGTTTGGAGAATACAATACACGGCACTTAGAGAAAACGTGACCGAGGTATAAGATAACAAGCTGCGGTGCCGGTCAGAGCACCGATGGCGTGTTGAGGACAACCGACGGCAGAACTGGTGTATGGCTGTTGGAAGCAAGAACCGCTGGTTATCGTCGAACCACCGGAGGCAGTTCGCAACGCCGTCGGTTACCTTCTAACTGCTGAAAAGACGCGGGCCCATCGAGAGGTCGGGGGCCCATGGTTGCAGGTACGAACCTCAAGGCTGCAAGTAGCTTTCCTGCGCGACGTCTGAACTTTCCTAAAGACCCCAAGATCGCGCGGTCGAACCCAAGTTTTGATGCCAATGGCACGCCCAGCAAGTCGGCGAGCGGTCCTCAGAAGTAGCAGCGAAATTGCTAGCACCGAAACTGTTCAACCGCTGTCCGTATCCTCCAACACCCATCGCATCTTGTCTAACTACCGCGTCGCGCCCTCACTCGCTCGGGCCTTTTCCAGAGTGTGAGTCCTGATGGTCCACACTCTGAAAAAAAACATCTTGTGCTAACCGTTGACTTCAAAGGTTGCCACACCGCCTTTGGCCTTCGCGTGTTTTGTTTTCGATGCGGCCTTTCCACTTTCACAAACCCCATCACTTCGGGCACTGCCTCGCTTGCTGCAGACCTCAGCCGTGCCCTCTGCCTCCACGACCCCAGTGGTGGTGCAGACGCTTGCGCTGCGACGTCCCGGACAATCTGGCGGACCGGATGCGCCCAAGGGCATGTCACTGATTCAGCGTGCGAGGCTTGATGCTCAGGCCAAGCGTGCCGCCGCCGAGGCCCCTGCGCCAGAGGTGCCCGCTGCTGTTGAAAGCCTGTTTGATGACGAGCCGGAGAAGCCTCAGACAGAAGAGGTGTGCAGACTGAGGACTGTAGGGGCGGTGGCATGGCAATGGGCAGGGGTACAGGGGGGGGGGGATTTCGGGAGGGGAGAATTTCGCGGGGAAAATTTCGCCGTTAAGAAAAGTGGCGAAATTTTCCCCTGGCAAACTCCCCCCCCCCCCCCCCTGTATGGGCAGGGGCGAAGGGGTGTGAATACGGGCAGGGGCAGGGCCATGGACAGGAGGGGTCCTTGAAAAACGACATTTTTTCCTCCTTTTCGCCAAAAGCCGCCTGTTGAGTACCGCTCTCTGGGCCGGCAATTTATTACGTTGCACCGCCGGTCAACGGCCTCCTCCCAATGGTCCGCCAATCGGGTGAAGTCGGGGATTATGCCGGTGCGCGTAACGGGCTCGCTGACCGTGCGGACTCGATAGTGCTGGTGTACGGCACCATCGGCGAGCTGTTGTAGTGCGGCATACGGATCTGCGACTCCTGCGTGTGCCCCGATGCCGTGCCCTACACGCTAAACACACATCAACACACGGACGCCCAGGCAGAGACGTATACCCATGAAGAGGAGGAGAGGGATGAGCAGGAGGGTGGGTGTGCAGAACTGGGCACAAGCTCAACACGGGACCGAGTGCGGACTGGGACTTGGTGGTACGCCTTCTCAAACGCTTATGGTCCGTACGAGATGGACCGCAGGGGCAGGCCCATTAAGGCACTCGGTCGAGGGCTTGGCGTATTTTTGTTCATTCAGTACCGACTGCGGGTGAAGGTGCCCACATCTTCTTTTCCCCAAGGACAGAGTTGAGATGGAGGTTTCGCTGGATGATCTGGAACTTTGGGGTGGGTAGTGCCCGGTCGCCTTCTCCGTGGCGGTGCGCGCGTTGTTTGGGTGAAGCGTGCCTCAATGAGATCCTTTTTGATCCTTTGTGCGAAGGACCCCCCCCCCCCGGCCATGAGCAGGGGGACGGGTATGGGCACGGGCAGGGGCGGGGGCATGGGGGTGGGCAGGGTTCTGGTTTGTGGTGGTGGCACTGGCCGCTCCCCCGCGACCGCTCAACAGGTCTTGGGCTGAACGAATGGTGCAATCGACAGACGTCAGTGCGCCACCGGTACTCATCTATGATCAAATGGTCGGGACGGGGTGGGCACGCGGCATACAGCCACAAAACAACTCAAAATGGACGGTCTAACTGCTGCCAATCGGGATGCAATGTACCCTGCTCTCCCCCTTGGAATGCCGACCCTCCCCCTGCATAGTTCCCCCCACCGCCACTTGCACATTTTTCAAGCACAAGCACCCCAAAGGCGTTAGGAAATGGCAGCAAGCGCCCAGAAGTACGGTGCAGGTACTTTCCCCCGGTGCGGGGGATATCGTCATGCGTTGTGAGGTAACGTTCTAAGGGGCTTCCGGGGCACGTAGTCGCTCGACCGATGCCGATGCCAGTGCACGCCTGCACTGGCACGAGTGCGCTCACCGAACGCCGGCCCACGCCCACCACCGCCCGCTCTGCCTTCATCTCTGCCGTGCTTTTGGACCCCGGCACAAACCCCCTGGGCGCCGCAGGACAAAGCGAAGGCGGAGAAGCTGCGGCAGCTCGACGAAGAGAGGCAGGCGTGGCTCAAGGAGCGCGAGCGGAAGCAGAAGGAGGCGGAGGAGAAGAAGGCCCAGCAGCAGGCGGCCGGGCAGTTCACTGCCCGGCAGCCGGTCTACGCGCCCCGGACCCTGCCCCCCAATCTGCAGCCCTTTCAAGACAAAGGGCAGCCTTTTCCAGACAAAGGTTTGGGCAAGGGCACGGGGAAGGCGGGGGGGAACTCGACGTTCCGGGCGCACTTCGAGCGCATGGCCATGCACGGGCAGGGGCAGGGCAAAGGGGCGTGGGACGGCCCGGGCAAGGGGGGGCAAGGCAAGGGGCCTGTATGGCAGGCGCCGCCGTGGGGGGCGCAGGGGAAGGGGCAGTCGTGGGATGGGCCGGGCAAAGCGGCGGCCTGGGAGGGGCCTCAGGCGCGGCCTGACGCAGGGCACGGCATGGGTCAGGCGGGCATGCCGGCACATCCGTATGGCGGCGGTCCTTGGGACGGCGAGAGGGAGGCAAGAGACAGGGACCGGCATGACCATCACGACCGCGACCGCGACCGCGACCGAGACAGGCACGAGCACCGGGACCGGCACCGAGATAGGGACAGGGACCGGGATCGCGACAGGGACAGGGACCGGGACCACGACCGGGGTAGGGACAGAGAGACGGACAGGGACCGGCACGGGGGGCACAGGGACCGAGACCGGGACCGAGACCGGGACCGAGACCGCGACCGGGACAGGGACCGAGACCGGGACCGCGACCGCGACCGGGACCGGGACCGGGACCGAGACCGGGACCGAGACCGGGACCGCGACCGGGACCGATACCGCGACCAAGACAGAGACAGAGACAAGGACAGAGACCGGGACAGAGACAGGGACAGAGACAGGGACAGAGACAAAGACAGACGCACGGACATGGACAGAAGTTCAGCCAGGCATTCTGCAGGGGAGAACACAGCAGTGCAGCCGTCGCAGCCCCAGCTGCAGCCGTCGCAGCCCCAGCTGCAGCAGCCGCAGCCCCAGCTGCAGCAGCCACAACCCCCACCTCAGCCGGTCCCATCAGCGCAGCCCAGCATCTTTGCGCAGCCCCGTGCTCCTGCGGTCCCTCCTGCCCAGGCCGCACCTCCCCACGGGGCATATCCCCACCAAGGAATGGCGTGGGGTGGGCAATGGGGAATGCCTGCGGGCTACCCACCCCAGTACGTGCCACCGAATCCGCAGGCCCAGTCTCACATGGCGCCGCCGCCCAACCCGTACCCCGACCAGCCCAGACCGCCTGCTCCGCAGCCGTCGATGATGCACCACGGGTCAGGTCCGATGCACCACGGCTCAGTGTTCCAGGTGCCAGAGCATGGCCACCAGCCGCACGCGCAACCTCAACCTGCAGCCAGGCAAGCAGTGGATCCATCTGCATTCGAAGCATGGCTGAGGAGGAATCAGGAAATGAAAACCAAACGGTAGGGGGCTTGGGGAGTTGCATGGGCCACCGCCTGCAAGCATTTGGAAGGTGTTTGTCCAGTGGGGCTCAAGATACTGCTTCCCGAACGCCCTTGTCTCCCGCTGTATCGTCGCTGTCTGTGACTACAGACAATATATGGGGCGTTTCCTGGACATGCTGGGGAGTTCGTAGCTGAAAGGCGCTTCTCTGACACGAGCAAAATAAGAGAGTCACGGCATACAACGTCTGCTTTTCTTCGTTTGGCCATGTAGAGGGGGCTTCAGGGGCCTTTTCAGCGAAAAGGTGCCTTTTTTTTGTCCAACACTGCGCCCATCTGGGAGGGCACCCCCCAACTTGTCTCCCACGCCCTGGGCCACCACCGTTGAGTCTGGGTTTCCGAATCTGGGAAGGCCATGTTTCTATGCTAGAGATACAGTAGAGGAGGGGACCAAGCGGTCTGAAGGAGTCATGGCCAACGCAGAAGGGAGACGTGCTTGCTGTTGTTTGGGGGGGCTGCAGTAACATATTTTCTTTTGCAGAACATGACGCATGAAGCCCCTGCACTAATCACCTCCCTCTCCTGTTTGTGACGTTCTGTCCACGAAACACTCTGCTGTGTAATGGCTGTCCTTGTGGCTGACAGGACAGATGTTGCTGTTGTTTCCGCCCTTTTGGAATCAAGGATTCCGTGGTCGCATTTTTTGGTTGTGATAGGCATGGGTGCATTTGCTGTGGTTTTGGCAATGGTCTGGTGGTTAGGAGTGGGATTTGTTTGCTTCGCTGCGTCTAAAGGGGTGTGGTCAACAACCCCAAACGGTCCATTCGCGGGTGCAAAGTCCTGTGCATCTGTGCATGTGGTGTGCATGTGGTCGTGCGGAGACCGCCTTTGTCCAAACAACACTGGGCGTTGCTCCTTCAACTGCTGGTGTTCAGGTAATGGGGGAAGAGGGTGCTTTGGGGACCCCTTGTGCGGCCCTTCATTCCTTAGTCTGCATCCCCGATGGTGCGCCATGTGCGCTGAATCCTGTGGCTTTCTCTTCCGCTCCTTTGGATGCGGAAGCCAGAGCTACGTGAGGGTCACATTCAAACCACACTTTTGACCAGGATCCCGTGCCCACGCTGTCTACCCCTGGTTTTGTTCTCTGCAGCCCCGCCAGTCGGGCATATTTCATCCGTCCGTACCGTCGTAAAGGAGGGGATTATCTGTCCTCACCCCTGACCCCCCTAGCCCTCATTCCAAAGCCCCAATGCCCATAAAGAGCAAAGAGCAAGGCCTAGAAGCTCCGGAGTTACAGTCGCCCTTGCCTGGGGTATAAATTGAATCCCACTGTGAAAGTTTGAACATATGTCAGGACCTGGAACCAACGGGACCCTCATCATTGGAGTGTGGCAGATGGGTCTCCCTGCATTGCCTTGGTAAAGTACTACAGTCCCAGTCCTGAGGGGTGCGCTTGAAGGATCTTCATGTAACAACACTTAACGCCTCCACTGTGGGCCTGCAACACCCCCCCCTCCACTGCAGTAAGTGGCCCGTGTCCCAGTTCTACTTTTGTGGTTCGGCTTTGCCCCGTTATCTGTTTTCTCCGCTCTTTGCAGGAAACCCTGCCCTAACCCAGTAGAGTCAAGAGGGAGGAGGGAGGAGGGAAGGGGGGAGGGAAGGAGGTAGGGACAAAGGGATAGAACAGGCAGAAGTTGTGCGATTTCGGGTCCCTGTAAGGATACACCCCCCCCCCCCCAGCCCCGACCACTTTGCCTTTTAATGTATGACGCAGCATGTAGTTTCGTATGCGCCTGGGTACATATTGTGGCTCCCTGGCCTAAGGGCATGTCTTTGTGTTGGGAAGGGGGGTGGAATGTCTGTGTCGGCACTCAACTTGATTGTCACATGCGTTGGAACCCCCTACCATCCACCACCATGCGGTTCAAAGCCGTACACCTGCCACATGGCTCCCTGGACCTTTTGTGGACAGGGATTTTACACTGAAGCGTCCCTATCCCGAAAATATGCCCGGTGGGGACCCCACCACTGGGATAGCAGACTGGGATAGCAGCGGAGCAGCGGTGCAACACCCGAAGGCTTGGGAAGGACCACCGGGGTCATGCATGCTGTGCCACACCAGACACTCTGAGCAACGGGGACATCCAGTTGCATGGAGCAATGCCAGAGCCCAAGTTCACAGATTCAATTTGTGCCATGGGCAACAAGCCATATTGGGGGACAGCAGTGCAACATGCTCTAACCCTCTGCAACCGGCGGGCCCTTACAACAGAGCAGGGCAAGCGCAGTGCTCAGGAGAAGGACAAAGGTTAGAACCAATGACGGGGCACAGGGCAACAAACTGGTGGTCAATGAGGACAGAGAGCAAGACCACTGTATGGATACCCCCAACTGTGAAGTGGCGGTGTGTGGAGGGGCGGGAGGGTGGGCTGAGTTGCGGAATTGTCCTGATCCAGCCAGTTCAATTTGTCTCATTGTTGTAGTCCTCCTAATAAACAGCACAGACGTGATCTTTATGCAGAGATGCTGACCAAGCTCCTGTTGAGCCGATTGGAGGACGAGTCAAAAGAGGGTCTGAGCAGAATGGAGTCTGAGTGGACGTTGGTGCGCTCTCAGCAGCAGCAGCAGTTGTGTGTGGCTCTGTGTTGTTGCCAGCGTTTTTTCTTTCAAGGCAAACTGTTATTTTCGTGACGCTGCAGATGTTACCCCCCCCCCCCCCTTGCGCATGCACGGCCTTGTCTAAGCACGGGCTGGGCGTTGAACCGCCGTTTTGAGGAAATTTTGGGACCGCTGTTTTTGTGGTCCAGAATGGAGGATTGGGTGTCTGTAGAGCGTTTGTACAGGGAAAGAGGGGCTCATTCATGTCTGTGATGGCGCATTTTGTTCACAACAACATTGCACTACACATTGGAACCCCATGCTGCTTGTTCTGATGTGATTTTCAGCCCTGGCTAACAATGTTATTCCCGGTCTGGCTGTCACATGTGTCACGCACATGCACGGCCTTGTCCTAGCACGGGATGGGCGTTGAACCGCCGTTTTGGCCTGACTGGGGGGACCGCGGCCGTGCTTGCGCAAGGGGGGGGGGGGGTACCTCGTTCACTCGGCAGAATCGACGAAATCGGATTGCTTGTGCAGCTCTTGAGTGCGTGGCAGGAAGGGAGGGAAGGAGGAAGCGGAGTTTTGCGGGACTACTTTGTCTCGTGGAGGGAGGAATAGTGCAGGGAGGGAAGCGGGGCGTTTCGGGCAACCATTTTGTGCACATGAGGGAGGGGGGCGGGGCAGGAGGACTGGGCTGCTGTTTTGGGGCACCTTCTACTTGCTTGGGTGGCGCCTCAGGGCCTCATGCAGGAGCAGGGTCTCGGGTCTGTGCATCCTTCCTTGCCCGACCACAAGGCTGAACAACCTGACTGTCCAGTTCCAAGGCCGAGTGGACTATCTACCGCTGCCTGACCTCAGTGGAGGCTGGTAAGCGGGAGACACCGTGGTCCTGTGTGTATGTGTACACGCGAGCAAAGATGGACCACCTGGGCAGGGTCCCTTTTTCCCCTGCTCCCCTGAGGTGCCAGTGAAGTCAATGTTTCTGGGGCTAAGCCTCGCCACCACTGGGGCGAAGCTAGATGCACATGTACATGCAGGCTTGTGGGTGGCAGAGGTGAAGGGTGGGAGGGAGCGACCTTTTGTGGGGGGGGCTAGTGTGGCCTGGTGCTCCAGGCCTTGTGGGGAGGATTGGGAAGAGGATTGGGAGCCTGATGCCGAGCCCACCTGGGAGTCACAGGCCAGGTCATTGCAGCCTCTAGGTCACGGGGACACGCTGCCAGGCCACCCGGCAGCAGCGGCACCCGGCACGACTGGGACCTGCGCTCCTTGACTGCTGGGTGGCGCTGCTGAAGGCTAGATCCCACACTCCCACGGCCTGTGTGCGCTTGGGGCAGTTGGAGTTGTCCCAGGGCGCGCTGAGCTCTTCCCCGCCCAGGGACCTATGGGTGCTACAACTCCTTTAGTTTTTGGGGCCTCAAAGGCATACTACCGGACTGGCCCCTATTGTGTCCAACTTGCTTGGGTGGGGGGCATCCCATCCCAGATTTCTTACATTGCAAGGGTCAAGTCATCCCGCCCCCCAACAACGGGGGAACTGTCACTGGCTATTCCCAAAGAAAACACATCAGTTTTACTTGGTGGTTTTTCTGCACCCTCTTGTGATATGATGGATCCCCTCTGATGGGCCCAGCTCTGATGGTTCCAGCTCCCATGGATCTGCATGGCCCTGAGCATGTGCATTCGAGTGGCAGTGACAGTGTAGCATTCCAGAAGGTCAGGTGGTCACCAGTGATTGGTAGGTGGTTGGGGAAGGAGATTGTCCTACCACTGACAGTGACAGTGCAATGGACAGTGACAGTGGAGTGCTTTGGGTGAAGTCTGCGTGGGGAACTGGGGCTGGGGCAAAACCTTTGGCAAGTGGTACTGTACCAGCAACATCCCAGAGGAAAAGTGGATCCCTAAAGAACTAGTGGCACCAACTATGCCCAAACCTGCACCCAACAGTGCAAAGCAGCCCAAAGCGCAAGCAGCTTCACTCGGGGCCGTGGTGGTGAGTGTCGGTGAGTGGCAAAAAATTTTCCGTTGGAGAGTGCGGTGAGCTGACTTCTACAAATGGAGTTGTGGGGAAGATCTTTGACCTCCGGAAAATTTTGGGAAAATGGAACTGTGAAAAATGAGTATTGTGTCCTATTTTTGTCCCATTTTTGTCCCATTTTTCCCCCATTTCCCTCAACCACGTCCCGCTACAACCCTCCGCCACCCATATCCTGTGTGCTATGCATGCTAGTTTCCCATCCCCCCCCCAATTCCCCCCCATTTTCAGTCATTTACCCCATTTCCCACATTTTCCTCCATTTCCCCCATTCCCCCCATTTTTCCAGACTCCAAAATCCTGGTTTGGTGAGTTGGTGAGTTCAGTGGCGTTGAGCGCGGATGCCTGAAAGCGAAGCCTGCTGCAGCCAGCTCGTCCATCCCTATCGCTGGTGCAACATGTGTAGCACTTCAAGACTCTTTGGCACTGCAAGAGGAAGTTTTGCAGTATCCCTGGTCAGAAGTAGGTGCAGCCAAGAAACTGATGGATGGCTGCAGTGGCTTGAGAGTTCTGCTTGTTTGCATCATGTGCCTCACACCATGCGCATCTATGCATGTCAGCGCGTATAGAAGCCTTTGGCAAAGAACAGCAAGCAAGTGACTGGCTGTGAATTGTGCACCATATGGGCTGATGCTCTGCGGTGGTGTGCGGTGGGTGGGTGGGTGGGTGGGTGGGTCATTTGGTGGCAATGTGGTGGACCGTCGTCCCTCGGGGCAGATGCACAAGGGGGGCTGAGGGTACAGTGAGATGAGATGGGGAGACAGTCAAACCAAAAGTGCTTCAACGAGGGTTGTTATATCATGCCCTGCTGTGGAATCTACTAAGGGTATACACCCCCCCTTGGCCATGCACGCACCCTTGCAATTCCCTTGGGAAGGGGAGGCGTCACTGTGACCTTTTTAGTTACACAGCAACTGCGGATTTTCAGGTGTTCGTGGGATTTCTGCGGTTGTATATGGAATTCCATTTTTGTGTTGTGGTGCAAATGCATGATTGCATCTTGTATCATGCAGGTCGCTCAAATTTCTTTTGCAAGATTTTGATCATGTTGACACATGTCCAACCGGTGCTGTTGTCAATTTAACATGTTTGGAGGGCATGGTTGTGGTTGCCCAGATTTAAGGTACCTCAGAGTGTGGTGCTAACTGCCGGTCCATCACATCCATTGCCAGTGGCCGCAGGGGGGCAGGGCCCTAGTGGCAAACTGTCTCAAGATCATCACATGGAAAGTACAAGTTTTCTTGAAAAACTTTTGCCAGACACTGTATCCACGAGCACTTCGCCTACATCATCTCATTGTCTGATCCACTGTCACTGCTTCTTGCACCCCACTGGAACAAACCTGTTGCCAAGCCCCCTCCCAAATGTGATGCCATCCCTCGTCAAAGTCTCAGAGGGTGCCTCTCCCACAGTTTGTGTGGTACGGGCGCGCACAATGTAAGCCTGAGTGGCATAGAACGATGGTAACAATGAATGTTGCCCCAAAAGCGGTCATAGCGCACTGAGCAATGGGTGGCCAAGTGTTGTGTTATGGGAGAAATAAGAATGTCACGGTGTAGTAGTAATTGTGTGTAGTGTGTTTGTGGGCTGCAGGGGACCTTTTCAATCAGTTTATTGCAAGCATGCACATGTACAAGCCTCCTGCCTTTTTTGGTCAGTGAGAGCTGTGGCCCTTTTCTAGCACAAAACGGCCTCTGTGGCAGGGGGTGTGGGCAGCTCAACCCATCAATTCCCTAGGGATGAGGTGCATGGAGTGGAGTACATTGTTGTTGCATGCCGACCCCTTAGGCCACCGCGTCCCTGCCTTAAAAATAGTTGTGGTACATCAGTAAATGACACATCTACTAGCGTGCGTGGTGCGACGCGCAGTGCGGGTGAGGCACCCTCTCAGGCAAGGTGGCAGCCCAATGCAGCACGTGAGCCCAATCTAGTGCCCCCTTGTCGGGCCCGTTTAGCTCGTCCATAACTGTTGTAAGATGCCCTGTCTTAGAAAATTCAAGACGCACGTAAGACGGATGTAAGACGCATGTAAGACGGATGTAAGACACCCCGTCTTAGAAAATGTAAGACGCCCCGTTTTAGACTTTCCAAGATGCCCCCGTCGTAGATTGTCTAAGACGCCCCGTCTTAGAAAATGTAAGACGCCCCGTCTTAGAAAATGTAAGAGGCCCCGTTTTAGATTTGCTAAGACGGGGCGTCTTAGAAAATCTAAGACGGGGCATCTTAGATTGCCAAAGAAACTAAACTAGAAATTCTATTGCCTTTGGCAAGGCACCTCGAAGAGGGGAGAGGGGCGAGAGGGGCCAAATGAAAACCATTTTGGTTGTCACATGGTGTCGGGCACCTCCGAACTGTTGGGTATGCGGCCCAAGTGTGATCCAACTATTTGCACCACCCCTACCTGCGTGTGTGGTAGGGTTGCATCGGCTTGGGTATTTCCGGCAATGGGTACCGAAAACCTCAAGACTATGGGTGTCCGAGGTGGTCATGGGGTTTGAAACACAAAATGGGGTTAGAGATACATCATGGGGTGAGAAATGCATCAAGGGTAAAGTGGAAATTGATCAGGGTGCCGTAAAGGGGAAGAAGAGGGAGAGAATAAGGTGGATGCGAGAAATGGCCAAATGATGGAGAAAGAATGGGCTCGCATCGTGCATTTGTGATGAGGAGGGGGGTGGGTGCTTTGTAGCAAAGAGTAGCACAAAAGCTACGGGTTGTACAGTAGAAGGGTTGTACTCAAGTATGAAATGTTGTGCCGTCATGGCGTCAAGGGAGGAAATGGGCTAGTATTGCGCATTTGGAGAAATGTACATGTTTTATCATATACTGCAGTTTTAACGTACACTTCACGGTTTGCATTGCGCCACTACCGTTGGTGTGCAAGAGAAGTAATGAGATAGATATGAGAAGGGCTTGCATTGCGCAATTGGACATGGTACACAGAACAACTGCATTGCGCATTCACCGTTGGTGTGCAAGAGAAGTAATGAGATGGATATGAGAAGGGCTTGCCTTGCGCAATTGGACATGGTACACCGAACGGCTTGCATTGCGCCAATGCTGTTGGTGTGCAAGAGAAGTAATGAGATGGATTGGATAAGGGCTTGTATCGCGCAATTGGACATGGTACACAGAACTGCTTGCATTCCGCCAATACCGTTGGTGTGCAAGAGAAGTAATGAGTTGAATTGGATAAGGGCTTGCATTGCGCAATTGGACACAGTACACGGAACGGCTTGCATTGCGCCAATACCGTTGGTGTGCAAGAGAAGTAATGAGATGGATATGAGAAGGGCTTGCATTGCGCAATTGGACACGTACACGGAATGGCTTGCATTGTGCATTCACCGTTGGTGTGGAAGAAGAGCAACAATATTGATTGAAGCATGGGACGTTGCAATCTTGTTAAGGCCGGACGTTTGTGGCCAGAAGCGAGAAATCGCAGAATTTGCCCAAAAAACCCGAACCACCCTTTGGCCTTTGGCAAGCAGCGGCAAAAGACTATATTGCTGCCGGCGCCACCGGCTGCGAAGCTCAAGCCAATGCCATTACTTGAATCCACTCATCTCGAGTGAAACAGATTCGCCTCTTGCAAACTTACAAAATTTTGGTGACTAGTTTGCTCAAGAGGGGCGCGGTGATGCTGGTGATGCATCATTGTGTTTGCCTCTGCGCTTAGGTCCCTGCTATCCATGTTCATGAAGCAGCGATTGTGCCCTTGTATCTAGCACGTCTTCCATTGCATGGTGTGCCTCCACATGTGTACTTGCTCGTTGCTTCTTGGGGGAATGATCTTTGGATGGTGTGTTGCCGTTGTTGCTATACTGGAGCGTGTGGTCAAGGGACCATCTTACATAATTTAAGACGCCCCGTCTTACATAATCTAAGATGCCCCATCTTACATAATCTAAGACGCCCCGTCTTAGAAAGTCTAAGACGGATGTAAGACGGATGTAAGACGGATGCAAGATGGATGTAAGATGGATGTAAGACGGATGTAAGACGGATGTAAGACGCCTCCGAATCTAAGACGCCCCATCTTACAACACTACTCGCTCGTCAAGTTCAACTATACGCACCAGAAAAAGTGGCACATGGAGCCAATTCCGCAATAGCCCCCAGCACATATGCCAAAGTGGTCTTTCATGGTCATTTTACGCATGTTGTGCCCTTGTGGTGTGCATGTCTTGTGTGCCATGTCTCCCTCGAAGTTCCCTCGGGCGGGGGGAACGTCACTTTTGGCCGTTTTGGTCATGTTCCTTCGGGGCTGTGAGGGAAGCTTCACAGACAAGCGATTGCATTGCAAGGGGAGGCACACTGATCCCAAGGGCCTTCCCTCACTGTCTGGGGCCCAGATCAGGTCCCTATGATGTGGGATTGGGCTTAACACTGTCTTCTCTGTGCATCGTCGGTTCATTGTGTCCTGAAGCGGCCCCTCCATCACAGATCATTATTTTGGGAGAGGCCGTGAAGCGACCGACCCCAATGAGCGGCGGTGATGCCTTGTTCTTCCCTTTCATCGCAGTCCTCGTGGGCTGCCTGGTCCGCCTCCTGCTCGAGCACCGCCTCCCCCTCCCCTACACCGTGGTGCTCATGATCCTGGGCATGCTCTTCGCCCTCCTGCACCACTACCAGGACCTCGGCCCCATGTCGCGCTCCATCAGTATGTGGGTCGCCATCAAGCCCCCAGATACCCTGCTTTACGTGTTCCTTCCGCCTCTGCTCTATGAGTCATCCTTTGGGTCTGACTGGTTCATCTTTCGGCGGCTGCTGTCCTCCATTCTGACCCTTGCCTTTCTGCTGGTCTTCATCAACGTTCTGCTCATGGGGCTGTTGATGACGTTCATCATCCCGGCCGATTGGGGGCCGGGGTTGATGCTGTCGGAGCAGCTGCTGGCCAGCTTTCTACTGGCCACCATCTTAAGCTCAACAGACCCGGTGGCAGTCGTGGCCCTGCTGAAGGAGGCTGGGGCCCCACCGCAGGTGCACCTCCTTCACACATTTACCCCCCCCCCCCCCCCCGCCCCAGGGCTCCTTTTAACAACTCGGCACCACTGGGGTTGGGGTGGGGGGTGCTACACCACCTACACTTACCATTCCTGGAGCCCCTACCCACGAAACCCCCATTCCTTAAAAGATTAGGCCAAATTTTCTCCCAGGTTTGGCTACATTCTGGTTGAACTCAGTGATTCAGTGAATTGATTATGGCCAGACAGGGACATGCAGGTGTTAGACCCCCCGCCCACCCCCCCCACACACCGTTGAGTTGGACAACAAAAACGTCATTTTTGAGCTTTTCAGGGAACGGACGTCCCAATGGTTGTGTCCATTTTGCTCAAAATGCGTGGAAGGGAAGAGCATTTGCGTGCATGTTCTTATGGCGACGCATATTCTTGTTGTGTGAGGGAGGGCAGGCACCCCGCCCTCCCTTGCCCTCATGCACACACACACACACACACACATGTCCGCCCTCATGCACACACATTTGGGGCCGATTTTTTCCCAGTCATTGGGGATGGGCGCTTGCCACAACGCCCCTACACAGGCACGCGCAGACACGTGTCAACACACACCACGCCACACTTGGCACCGAGGGTCGACCATTCCAAATGCGTGGCACACACAGCGCTGGCATGTATGACCTGCAAGAGACTGCGCAAATCGGCAGAAGAGTGCTGCAAACTCGGGCATCACGCCGCAAGCCACGTGGCTCGTAGGCCACAGTTGCAACTATGCCCCTTGCATAACTTACCCCCCTGCCCGAGATGTACCCTCAAGCAGAGAGGGGTGCGCCATTGTTGTGACCGGGGGCACCACAAGGTATGCACCCCGGTTCCGGCACACAGGAAACGTACTCTCCCTATGCAATCTCTGTTGCCCCACAAAAAACCTTGCCTGCAAAGGCCAGCACGGCACTCATCAGGTCTGCTGAGGTCCCCACACCAACCGCCCACGCCACCAGCGCCCAAGCGCAGAAGGCCGAAAACACCACCGCCCCCATCCCCCCCAGCACCTGTTCCACAGGACTGGAAGGTGACGAAGCCGAGGATGCAGTAGCCCGACCACTCTTTTTGTCGAGGCATGGGAGAGCCAGTACTTCGGTCACATAACCAACCAAACACAGAGGTTCTGATTCCGCAGAAGGGGGGGAAACAACGTCACACAGAGGCCTCAGCAGACCTGAGCTGAATGGGGCGTCCAACCCAATGCTGCACAAGGATCTACCTCATCAAAGTACAGAGCACACACACACACACACACACAGGAATGATAAAGGCACAACGCTCAAAGCAAGGGATCAATATCGGCGGACTGAGTGTTACACTCGTCGGCTCAGCCCCGCAAAAGACACAAGCATTCTTTGTCTCCTGAGAACTACAGACATCCTGCACAAGAAAACGGGCCGCAACAAATTTGGGCACACACAAGTGCACACACAGGGCCTACATTGTTTCCCCCACACACACTCTCCAGCCAAAGCGACGCAGCCCCAAGCCACCACACCTGCCCTCTCCACCTCCGCTTGCACCACGAGAGCAAGCGGAGGAGGGGAGAGATTAAGAGATGTGCCGGAGCCTTATGGGCGCTGGTAGAGCATCTACAGAGCGCACGTAACTCTAGCCATCCATCAGGGGTTCTGATTCCAATGAGGGGTTGGATACAGGCACCAAACACGGAAGGAATCTCCCACTCAACGCTGCAATTTGGTGTCCCTCACTAACGGTAGAAGGTGGGCGGGGGGCGGGAGGGGGCTGGCATCGCCAGCCCCTAGCCCATACCCACCCCCCCGCTTAACTTGTTAAACAACGTCCATGACTCCTGCAGGCGTGGTTGGCGCCCCCGGAGCCGCCAGCCAAGCGCCCCTGCGTGGCGCTGGCACCGGCGGTGCTGTCAGCAGCCGGACTGCCGCACGCCCAGCCCATAGGCTCGGCACGGTCGGGTGCAGTGCACTCTGCCCTGGGCGGGGAAAACCGCACCCCCCCCACTGGATCCAGTGGGCACCCCGGCAGGGGGGGGAACGCCCGGTGGGGGGGAACGCCCGATATGGGCGGAGAGCCTCAGTAGATCGGGGCTGATGGGGCTGGGAGGGCAGCTAAACCGCCCCCCTTCCCTCCCCCCGGCGCCTGCGCCCCCGGTGGCAGCGCCGCCCTCAACGACGGAGCCCGGGGACGCGCGTTCCATGTGCGAAGTTTTTTCCGCGATGTCGCGCGTGCTGACTGCGTCACGTGCACTGCCCGGCTCCTCCCCGCCCCCACCGTGCCGTGCGGGAGAAGGGGAGGGAGGTGGGACAGGCAGCGCGATGGAGGAGGCACCTGCCTCCGTGCCCTTTTTACCCCCTTCCCCTCCTTTGCCCCCACAAGAGGCCGCGGAGGTGCAGCCGGCGCATGGCGCGGGCGTGGACGCACCGGCGCCAGACAGAGACGCGCCATAGGCGCTGTCAGCGATGACCCTTAGTTGCCCCTGCTACCGGCGCAGCGGGCGGGGGCGAGGAGGGTTGGGCAGCGACGCCCCACGCAGACCCTGTGCGACGCGCACAAGGCCCCGGCGTGCAAGTCATGCCGGGGGCACCGCGGGGTGCAGCATTGCTGCTCCCGGCACCACGAGGGACACCCTCGACTGGTGCTAGCGGTGGGTGGTGCGCGGCAGCGCACGCTATTTGGGATGGGAGGTCTGCGCGCGCCCTGCCCCCCCTTCCCCCAGGGGAGGGGCGGCGACGACGACAATGTGGGGGGGGGGCAGGCTCGCAGGGGCCGGGCACCGCGCCGGCACCCACAGGACGCTCGGCATGGCAGGGCAGAGGGGGCGGACACCTGACCTTGGGCGCCCAGTCCTTCCGTCGCGCTGCGACACCAGGGGTGGGCGGGGGGCTGGAGGCGGGCGGCGCAGCCAGTCCCTGACCCATAACCCCCTCGCTTAACCCGTTGCACAGCATCCAAGACTTAAATCGGCCCTTGCCCTCGCTGATAGTATAGAACACACACATCGCCTCCATGCCACCACTCACCGCAGCTATGGTATGGGGCTGAGAGAGCAGTATCGGGGTTGGTAGAGCTGACCCTAATTCCACTGTCCAACCGCTACCCCAAAGAAAATGACAGCACCTGGCTCCGGGGATCACCAGCTCAGCCACACTGACTACGCCTCGGCCAGCCTCCTTCTTGCCACTGTGGCGACAACTGCGGTGTCCAGAAACGCGCGCGCCTTTGAAAACCGTGGTGCACAAGCGTGGCACAAGCAAGCCCATACCCACTGGCACCGAGGGGTGTTCCGCACTACTGGCACTGAGGGGTGTTCCGCACTACTGTTGACGTGCGCATGCCAGCCACCCGCAAGCACCAGAAGAGACGGGTGTGCAGCCCGTGTGCAGCCATGACCGGTGCCGGGAGCCTCAATCGGGGCAACCTGGTGAGATGCGCGGCGATGCAGGGCGCCTCCACTGCGCACTATTACGCTCTAACGCTGTGCATCGCTACTTTTGATCGCCTTACGCTACACTCCCAGATGCTGTTTACAAATGCTTCACGACGCTGTGCGTCAATACAGCCCAATGCTGTACACTCATACCAACACCGTTTTAAGGAGGTGTCATCATAGGTCTGCGCAGCATTGGGGATCAACAGTGCACCGCATCGGGGAGTAAAAGTTGGCATCATTGGGGTGTAGCCCCCTGGTCCCCCCCAGTCCTCCCAGTCCTCACCAACACAAACTGAGTTGAGGAGTGTTTTTGCGAGCCACATGCCCTGGCCACACCGCACCACCCCATTGTCTACAGGTGCGGACCCTCATCGAAGGCGAGTCTTTGCTCAATGACGCTTCTGCGTTTGTGCTGTTCGAGGTTCTGTTGGAGGTTATGTCCATTGATAGTGAGACACCCACTGTCCTTGGGTCCATTCTGAAGGCAACGCGCCTGTCGGTCGGTGGGTGTGTGGTGGGCTGTCTGCTGGGCCTGCTCTGCGCCCTCCTGATATCCGGGACCAATGACGCCGTGACTGAGATCAGCATCGCCCTGTCGGGCATGTACATCGGGTACCTCTTTGCCCAGGCCATGGGGTTCTCGGGGGTGCTGGCGGTCGTTGTCTTTGGCCTCCTGATGTGTGCGGTGGGGTCGTCCTACATCAGCCCCAGTACTGTGGGGCCTAAGCACCGCTTCATGGAGCAGGTGCACACCGCATGTGTGTGGCAGCGTGGGCTGCATCCCCGCGTCCCTTCCTGGCGCTTAGCACAGCGGCTGCTGGCATTTGTGGGCGGCCTATCAGGAAGAGGAGCTACCTCTACCTCCACCTCTACCTCTGCCTCTGTCTGTACCTCTAACTCTGCCACCTCTACCCAGAAAGCCTTGGGTCAACTGTAACACTGTGGTGACCCCCCCCCCCTCCCGGAGGGGTATTTTGCTCACTAAGACATGGCCTGATTGTTACCACAAACGGCGGCATTCAATGAACCGGCTGCAGATGATTGTTTCCTGACGGTGGTCTGCGGGCGCCCAATGCCGATTTTCCGAAGTTCCGCAGCCTGCGCTAGAGGTAGAGGTAGAGGCAGAGGTAGAGGCAGAGGCAGAGGTAGAGGCAGAGGCAGAGGTAGAGGCAGAGGCAGAGGTAGAGGTAGAGGTAGAGGTAGAGGTAAAGGTAGAGGTAGAGGTAAAGGTACAGGTAGAGGCAGAGGTAGAGGCAGGGGTGGAGGTAGAGGTAGAGGCAGAAGCAGAAGTAGAGGCAGAGGTAGAGGTAGAAGTAGAGGTAGAGGTAGAGGCAGTGGCAGAAGTAGAGGTAGAGGTAGAGGTAGAGGCAGAGGTAGGGGTAGAGGCAGAGGCAGAATTAGAGGTAGAGGTAGAGTCAGAGGCAGAGGCAGAGGTAGAGGTAGAGGTAGAGGTCGAGGTAGAGGTAGAGGTAAAGGTACAGGTAGAGGCAGAGGTAGAGGCAGGGGTACAGGTAGAGGCAGAGGTAGAGGTAGAGATGGAGGTAGAGGTAGAGGTTGAGGAGGTAGAGGTAGAGGGAGAGGGAGAGGTAGAGGAGGTACAGGTAGAGGCAGAGGCAGAGGCAGAGGCAGAGGTAGAGAGGTAGAGGTAGAGGTAGAGGTAGAGGTAGACGTAGAGGTAGAGTTAGAGGTAGAGGTAGAGGCTTTAGCTTTGGCTTTGGCTTTCGGTCTCCACGTCTACGGTGTGGGCTTCCGTCCCCCCTTTTGATCGTGCTTTTTTTTGTTTTTGTTTTTTGCTGTTGTTGGTTTTGCTTTCCTCTGTGCTTGTTTCCTTCTTCGGCTGGTCGTTGGTCACCCACGCATGCGCACACTTGTACACACCCCCGGCATCCCAAAGCCAAAACAAAGCCAAGCCCCGCAACATGCACAACTCCGGGCGGAATTGCTTGGCCTTCTGCAATGTGCATGTCGCCCCGTTGGCGCGTGCCCACGCACCAGCAGCGGCCGCCCCTGCTCAATAAGCAGAGTCCGCTCTATACTGTTCGTTGTCAAACCTGAGCACCTCACTGTTGCCATCATGCCGTCTGCCGGGAGCACTCCCACATGTACATATGCTCATATGTCCCCAACATGAGGCACATAGGCCGCGTGAAGGAGGCACACTTGCCACACTGACCGCCGATGTCAGCGGACGAAGCGGCTGCGGTCTCCACTCTCTGCGTGAATAACAGCCACTTGCTGTTGACCTATTATGGACATGACCTGAATCCTTAACGTCGGTACCAGTGTGACGCATCCCGTGCCCTCAACGCTGTCGGTCCCCGGTAGTCGTACGGCCTTGGCGAAGGTCCTCCTAGGAATCTGCGCTCCTGTTGCGGCGCCCTCGGCTGATTGCGTGGCTGCCTGGATTTTGTTGGCTGCCTGTGTACAGCAATGTACATTGCAATGCGGGCATAGCGCAGACTCTACACCTTACCGTTGAACCGTCGGCCCACGCGACGTCCGCAAAGCTCCAAATCTAGCATGCGGTACTCCACCTGTCCACCCCCATGCACCAGCAGGCTCCGTGCCCCTTGCACTCCCTGGCGCTGGAGCTGCAGAGCACGGGCTCCGCCTCGCAGGGTAGGGTTGGGACCAGGACGACCAGGATTCCCATCTCTCCTCTCGCCCGGCGTTCCATCCACGCTACCGCCACCCCTCGCAGCTGCGCCACTTGCCACGCCGTGCCACACCAAGTGATGGCCTCGGCGTCGAGCTGCACACTTCCCAAGGGAAGGTGCCCATGCCTGGGGGTCCATCCCACGGGCACACCCCATGTGGTATCCAGGATCCAGTAGTGCATTTTCATCAGGGCCAGGTGGGCCACTGCTGCCGGCACCCAGACACTTGGATGCTTGGTTGGTGGGTAGTCCCCGGGGTCCTAGCTCCCCAGCGACTCGTCGTCATACACACCTATGGGATGCCACAGCTGTTCCTCTGTTGACCCTGATAGCTGTACTTGGTACAACACTCGCATGCACTCGAGGATAAGCAACCGCACATCCTGTTGAAGCACGGCCGCCAAGCACTGGACGTACTCCGTTGTGGGCACACTACCCAAATACATGGGCCATGTGTCCGCCGGCATGAGATGTCGCCTCCATGGCTTGACCCATTGGATGCGCGCTCTCCCTATTGTTGCATCGATGGTGAGGCCCATCCACGTGCGCCTCGACACCATGCCACGCCGCATCCGTGTCCTGATCACCTTTTCGATCTCCACCATCTCTTTTGCCCACCGTCCCGTTTGCACAGGGCATCTGTGCATGAGGTGCGTACGAAGGTACCCTGCATGCCATACCACACCGAGGGCACTGCCCTCCATGCTCCTCATCAACCAAGAAGGGCGTCAAATCTTCATATGTGGCCGACATTTGCGCCGCCGCAGCATCCTCCGGGCAATATGGCGACATCTTGTCCCACGTGCGCAGCAACTGCCGGTCAGGCTCGTGCTGCAGCGCTCCCGCCACTGGCAGCCGACTTTCCACATCGTCCACCTGACTCTTCGATCCCCAGCAAAACTGCCGCTGCACCTGTTGTTTGGCATCACACACGATATGCCCCTCGCACGTGAACAAGACCGTCTCACCGTCACACCAAGTCGCTGGGCAGTCCCACCGTTCGTGACTGCTCCGTCGCAGCCGCATCTCCTCCGCCAACCGATCTGCTTCGCTTTTGAGCAACGACACCACATCCCGACTGCCTGTGTCATGCTGGGCCGCGGCCCATCCCGTATGGGCCTCTCCATGAAACAACAGCTCGTCGTGGGCCTCTATGCGCCGCTTGAGATCCATGTCTCCCGTGTGCATTGCACACTTGGCCAGTCAGATCACCCCGGGTTGGTTGTCCATCCACCTGATGATCCCCACTCTTGTGCCTTCTGCCACAGCCCGTCGGTAAACTGCAGTAGATCCTTCATGTAGCGCTGTCATCTCAAACAGAGTCCTGGGTGTACTGACCGCTTGCATCCATGCGACATCTTGCCACAAGACCTTCCCCTCATAGTCCCCTACAACGACTACCATGCCCCACACTCGCTGCAAGGCGTCCGCACTGGTGTCCGCCGCCACGACGAGAACATCCCCCGCTGCACTCAGGACCGCATCACAGGTCCATGCATCGCCTCGCTCTGGTCCCGCACGCCACTGCGTATCCCATCCCATTGAGACACCCCACTGCGCCAACTCATCATAGTCGGTGCCTTCGCGCTCTTTGATGCTCCACTCCTCCGGCACGCCCGCAAGCATGCACTCGCGATGAAATTCCTGCTGCACTTCCCACTAAGTGACGTATTTCGTCACTCGGTGGATAGAACACATGGCACTGTACATCTCATACACAAAGCGCACCCATAGGCACACCTCCGGGTGCGGAATGGCCAGCCCTTCGTTACACCGGCTCCCAAAGATGAAGCGCCAAGGGGTCCTGTAGGGCAGCTGCAGCACCTTGCGCACCACATTGGCCACGGATGCCACTGCCGCTGCCACGTGATGGTCTGCGTTGATCCATGCTCTGCTATCCACTCTTGACGTTTTCTTGTGCGTCCATGCATTAATGAGCACTCCCGTGATAAGTACCCGCAGAAGCACAACACCTGGTACGTGCATGTGTAGTCTTGCCAGCAGGCCCTTGCACTTGCCCATGAACGCCGTCTTGTCCGCCGTGGATCGGGAAAACCAATCGATGTCGCCACCCAGGAGCTTCACGTATGCCTGGCCCATGCGTATGCATGTACGTGCCATCCTCACTCTCTCGTCTCCCACCGGCTGCAGATGAATGAGGGCGAACTTGTGGGGGTTGTTGATCAGGTTCATCCACTCCGCATGCTGCACCGCTCCTTGGGCCTCTTCTTCTAGGCCCCTGCGGCTGTTGGCTGCGATGACAGTGTCATCCACTCTGGCCTGGGGCCAAGCCTTTCTACTCCATACCTTGTCCACATGGGAACCCCCTTCACATGGGTTGAACCACACCGCCACGAGCATGGCAAACCAGATGTACCACAAGGGGTCCATGCTCCCCCCTCGGATGCAGCCACTGGCCACCCGATATTCACTGGTCAACCCCAGCGGCGTCTGCACGTACACCACCAACGCTGCATACAGGATCGCCGCCTGGTCCTAGGCCCACTTCAGTAGCGGCTCTGGTCGCACAATGTCTGGTATGGCCACACTGTTGACCTGACCGTATGCGTTGGATTGGTCAAGCAGCAAGAGCAGTAGCTCCCTGCTCCTGACCACATGCTGCATCTGCACAGTATACAGCAACCTGCGTAGATGGTTACCATTGGCCCCCTTGATAGCGGCGTGCTGAAAGTGACTGAATGTTGCACTGCTCAGCATGGGCTGTAGCCTCCTCCATTGACCCCCCTGCATCGTGCGGATGCTACAGCCCTCTTGTGCCACCGTTTGCTTGATTTGCTCCCCTGTGATCACCCTCTGCTTCTGTGAGTCCCACACCTGCGTGAGGGGGTGGACCGGAAATTGTTTGGCCGGCTTGATGGTCTTCATCACGTCACCCGTGAGCAGCCCATCCACCAAGTGCTACTTTTTTGCTACCATGTGCCGCCATGCTCGCCTCGTCACTTCTTCACTCAGCCAACGCACTCACGGCATCCATCTTTTCCTCCAGCTTGTCCCATGTGCTTTCCAACTTGGCTCGCACCACACATGTGTCGCTCACCGCCGCCATGCACTCTCTCATGACCACTATGCCCGCCGCTGGGTCCATAGTTTCTGCACACAGCACCTCCATGAGATCACTGTACATGGCCTTCTCTTTATCTCCCGATCCCGCCAAGTCAACGGGTTTATATCCTACTGCACGTCTTGTACCACTCCCGCTCAGGAGCAAAACACTCCCCACCACTGCGGGGTGGTCTGCGACCCCAGGCACATATCACACTCGCGCACTGACCACGTTCTCCTTGGGCACCGTCAGCCAATCTTTGTGTAACACACCTTTGTCCCCTTGTCGAAGCATGACACATCGCATCCATTTGGCTATCGCCACCGTGGGATCATGTGTGGGAGCATGCCTGTTCCAGTCCCCCACAGCCATGTATCTCACTGACGGGTGCTGGTTGTGCACCTGCACTATGTCCTGGATCACCTCATTGTACCCGGCAGCGTCGGTCCGCAGCAGCATGTGCACCACGACCAGCCCCACCACACCAATCTTGGTGTCCAACAGCACGACCATTGCATGTCGGCGGTCCAGCACCACCCCATGCCTAGATGTCTTTGTCCTCCCACGGCCACACCGCGCCAGCACCACCATACCTTTTACGACTCCCATCTCTTTGCTCTTGATGACAATGTAGTCGTCCAGTTCCAAGTCTACGTCCTCGTACTCGTTCCACCTTTCTACCATTGCACACGCAAACACCGATAGCGCGATCATCTGCGCACGAATTGTCCTCCACTTAGCCTTGGACAAGCTCCTGACATTCTCTGCCACGATGACCCACCTCTCCACCTAACCCACTTCGCCGGATAGCATCACTGGCATCCCATGCCAGTGTGGCTCGTGGTGAACCTGTCGCACATGCTGCCACACGTCGGAGTGCACGGTGACCGTCACGGGCGTCAGCCCCTCTTTATGCTGCTTGCACGCCACGACACACTGGCGGGCCGCTGGCGGATGGCCCATGTAGCCGCACCAGTCTTCCCACCAGCTGGTCACCAAGTCCTCATCCCGTGCTCGCGACCACAACACCTTGTCCTTGGCCACACCCCCATCATCACGCCTCCATCGTGTCATACCAGCACCTCCCAACGTGACACACGCCACATCAAACACATCCATGCACCACTCTCCTTCCATGACTGCCAGCATGCTGGGCACATGTGCATGCAACAATGACCTAGACTTGTGCCACGCCGTGTCCGTCACCATCTCTAGTACCGTTTTCCCACATCGGTAATACCCCAGCGATATCACCTGGTTGGATGCATCCACATCCCCGCGACCCGGAGCAACCTTCGTCACTCGACGCAGACCAAGGCGCTCAACTCTTGCAGACCCCCGGCCCGCGCCCCTGGTCACGTACAGCTCACCATCACAGTGTCGGCGCACTGCTTGCATCACGGCCCCTTGTCCCGGGTCCACATGCTGTAACCGGCTGCATACACGACCAGTGCAACGGCACTCCTGGCTCCTGCTTGGGCCCCTTCGTCTTCACCTTCGCATGCCCCGCGTGACGATACTCCCTCTCAATGATGGCCCATTGCACTGCATCCACTGTTGACATGCCCATCCCCAGGACATCCATATGATCCTGCCACTTCACCATCGCCGATCCTCCGCCCGCTTTTTTCTTCGCGCACATGGTGTCCCGTACACTCCACATGCCATGCCTCTCAATAAGCTTTCTTCGAGCACGCTGCAGGGCATCATGTGGGCCAACCCGGTCAGCATACCGTACCACAGACCCCGGTGCCTCCGACGTACCCACTCCCCAAAGCGACTGATAGGGCATCAGCGCCCTGCTCGACGCACACACACACCACACAACACCATCTCCCATACCTTCATACGCCAGCTGCGAGACGTTGACGACAGGCCCGTGCCCTGAGGCCTTGCCCTGCGGATGTCGTGGAAGCATTGCTGCCACGCGGGCCACCACCTTGTATCCGTCAGCCTCCGGCACCGTAATAAACGAGCTCTTGTCACCATCCAACTTCACAGATGCCATGTGCTGCCCCGCCAAGATGCGATCCACCGACGTCTGGTTTGCCACGAGCTGCACCAGCTCATCAGGCAGCTTCGGGTCACATGCGCGTTGAATATCGCGCCATATCACGTCATGATTGGTGTGCGCAAATAGCATGCGCACCTTCTTTGCGACATCGTCAACTTCTTTGCCTCTCAGATTGTCCAGGTAGACCACAGCTAGCGTGCTTGTGGCTTCAAGGACTCGTTCAAAGGTGAGGCCGCTATCCACTCCATCCACGGGCAGCGCTGGCAGTACGGTCCTTGCCTTGACGGTCTCCTCGTTTTTCTTCGTTTGCTCTTCTGCTGCACGTTGCGACTGATGGCGCTCCTCTTCGTGCCGCTTCACTTCCGCCGCCTCCGCTAGCAGTCTCTTATCCGTCTCAGACAACTCTGCCCTGGGTACTTTGGTCCTCCTGTCGTCGGCGTCCAGCTTGATGCATTTGCGTTTTCCGCTTGCTGATATCCGACTGTCGCCTTCCTCGGGCTCGTGCTCACCTGGCCATTGATCATGAGCATCACATTGGTCTTGCCAACGCTGGCACTTCTGTTTCCACTGCAGCTGGCACTACGGATGTCTTGCACCACCCGTACCCCCTTGCTGGCCCAGCTCTGCGCCACTTGTTGGGCTGCCGCACTGGGCACTTCTGCCAAGCAATGCGGCATATTGTGGATGTTTTTGGGATCAAGATCCCCCATCCATTCCATTGCCTCCTCATTGAGCCCCGCAGTAATCAGGACCTTGCAAACCGCGGTTTGTATCATTTCAGCCTCATCAGGTCATGGACCTCTAGTTGGATCAAGTACGCGGGTATGCGCTTAGGCTCGGGTCAAAGACGTTCTACAACTTATGGGCGCCAAGGTTGTTTGAAGTCAGAGGAGAACCCTTGCCGGCGGCGCGCGGTCCGGCCTTGAAGAGCGGGGATCGGGCGAGAGTTGCCAGTGCTGATGAGTGCAGGACGCGGATCCAGCGAGTTCACCGACTGGCGTTGTAGGACCTGTCCTGTGTTGCATCCACATCCGCCACAGCATTGCACACGTCCATAGCCACATACTACTGGTTGGCCACACTCATGTCCTCACCCGTCGTCAGCTGCTTGCTCTCCAGCTTGTGCTTTCGTAGCATGTCTTCATGTTGCTCTTGGGTAAGCTCCTCGAACGCTGCTTGGTACGACTGCACCCGCAACCGCGGATCATACAGTGCTAGACTGGCACGCTCCACGGTATTCAGGTCGGTGGTCATCAACCCTAGCTGCAGTAGCTTCGCAGTGGTGGACCCCGCAGTCAGCGCCTCTTGGAATGTCAGCACTGCATCCCCTTTGGCCTGCTTGTACCTAATGTGGCCATCTTCTTGCACAGGGTGGCCCCACAGCAATGTGGGTGACGACGGAGATGACGATCTTCCCGTCTACGGCCAGCCTCCCCGTTGACCCATTCGACTGGCCATCTCCAACTTGTGGGATGATACAATGGTCTGCAACAACACATCAGACCGCACACGCCGTACAGGCACACTCCCCTTTCTTCATCCACACGAACACTAAGCTTACACAACATGCTGATAGCTGGCTTACAGGCGGACATGGCTGCCACGCCGCAGCTGGGTACAACAGCCCTCTTGCTCCAGGCTACCTCGCTGCGGCACAGGAAGGCATTACACCGAGCCACTTGTCGCCGAACCTCCAGAGGCAGCAACACTGCAGGCACACGGCACCCAACGACCTCCGTATCGATGAGGTTGGTATTACACCGAGCCTCTTGCAACTGGACCCAACTTGCTGGCACCCAGCGGTGGTATTACCCAGTGCGCTCCAGGCACCCACCGACCTCGGTATCGATGATGGTGGTATTCCGCCGAGCCCCCCGCTACTGGACCCAACCTGCCGGCACCCAGCGGTGGCGTTCCCAATGCGCTCCAGGCACCCAATGACCTCTGGACGGATGAGGGTGGTATTACGCCGAGCTACTCGCGCCAGGACCCACACTGCTGACTCCTAGCGGTGGCTTTACCCAGCTCGCTACAGGCATCCAATAACCTCAGTACCAGTGAGGGCAATGCCCGTATACTGACATCTCCCACATACTCTCCTGCATACTCCCATACACATCCCAGTGCACTCAGTAACCCAGCATATCTCACTCACTCCTTCGCACTCCTGCAGTACCGTAGCTCTTGCCCCGGGTTGGACCCAGCTCACCATCTCCACCGGCACATCGATCCCGCATCTTGCTTGCATCTCTCCTGCTGCCGCTCCTCCGTCGCCACCAGCATGTCGCTCCCGCATCTTCCTCGCATCTCGCCTGCTGCCGCTGCTCCGTTGCCACCAGCTCGTCGCTCCCGCTTCTTCCCCGCATCTCTCCTGGTGCTGCTCCGCCGTCACCACCAGCTTGTCACTCCTGCATCTCCCCCGCATCTGCCGTCCCTGCACCACTGTCATCACCCTCTCCATACCAGCTAGTCTCCTCCACACCTGTGGCAGGCGTAGACCCTCTCCAGCGGAGAGAACAGGGACCAGATGCACACCCACATACACACCCTACACACGCAACTTTGTTGCGTGTGTAGCACGCCAGGACGAGGGAGAGAGGTAGAGGTAGGGGTAGAGGTAGAGGTACAGGTAGAGGTCGAGGTAGAGGTAGAGGTAAAGGTACATGTACAGGCAGAGGTAGAGGCAGGGGTAGAGGTAGAGGCAGAGGCAGAAGCAGAAGTAGAGGCAGAGGCAGAGGTAGAAGTAGAGGTAGAGGCAGAGGCAGAGGCAGAAGTAGAGGTAGAGGTAGAGGTAGAGGTAGAGGCAGAGGTAGAGGCAGAGGTAGAGGTCGAGGTAGAGGCAGAGGTAAAGGTACAGGTCGAGGCAGAGGTAGAGGCAGGGGTTCAGGTAGAGGCAGAGGTAGAGGCAGAGATGGAGGTAGAGGTAGAGGTTGAGGAGGTAGAGGTAGAGGGAGAGGGAGAGGGAGAGGAGGCAGAGGTAGAGGAGGTACAGGTAGAGGCAGAAGTAGAGGTAGAGATAGAGGTGGAAATAGAGGGAGAGGTAGAGGTAGAGGTAAAGGTAGACGTAGAGGTAGAGGTAGAAGTAGAGGTATAGGAGGCAGAGGTATAGGAGGTAGAGGTACAGGCAGAGTGAACATTTTGTGCGTTCTCGTCCATTTTCCTTCTTTTTCTCCATGCACAACATTTCTTTCGATGCTCCTATTATTTCCCCATTTCCCCCCATTTCCCCCCATTCTTCACCGTTTCCCCCCCATGTTGTTTCCGGTTTCCCCTATTTTCCGAGGCCACCCAGATACTTGGGGATTCCGGATTTGGGTACATAGGAGGCTTGCTATGCGCTGCGCCGTGGTTAACTGTAGTGGAACCGCCCATGTAGTCTGCCCTCTGTACTGTTTCAACCATTCGGTCTCTGTTCAAAGTGGGTGTATTGTCACAGAGTTCCGTTCTTTTTTTTTTGGCCCTCGCCCTGGCGTGTCTCACACACCTCTGCATCTCCAACGCATCGTTTCAGCTTGGGTTCACCGCCAACACCATCATCTTCACGTTCAGCGGCCTCATTGTCACGTATTTTGCCTTCACCTACGGAGAGCGGGTTACGGGCTACGACTTCCTGTACGCCATCATCGTGTACGTCATGCTGAACCTCACCCGTGCGTTCGGGCTCTTCTTGCTGTCGCCGCTCTTGTCGCGCTCGGGGTACAAGCTCACGACCCGCGAGCTCACTCTCGTGTCCTTTGCAGGGCTGCGAGGGGCCGTGTCCCTCGTCATGTCGGCAATGGTCGTGCAGCACCCCGGTATCGACCCACACATCCGCGAACGCATCGCGTTCTGGGGTGCCGGCGTTGTGGCAATAACGCTGGTCATCAATGGCTCCACGTGCGGCTACGTGGCACGTAAGTTGGGGCTGCTGAAGGCGTCTCAGGTATGTGTTGCATTGTTCCCCTCGCTGCGGTAGCCGTCGCTGGTTGCTGCTGGCTGCTACCGCTGCATCGTGTACGAGTGTCCACCTGCGATTCTATTGCACTTGGTCCTTTCATCTGAGAGCCGCACCCCTCCCCTTTTTCATGGCTGGTGACCAGCATGGTGAGTAACCAGGCAGATGCCAGCATGCCGGTCACCATGCAGGATGCCAAGCCAAAATCATCGACTTCAAATTTGTTTGGAAATTTCAAGTCTGGCAGGAGATGAGCAGTGAAAAGGACCTGAACAGTTTCCTTCCGGAGGGGGCGGGAGGGCTGTTTGGAAAACGGGATCCCCTGATCGAGCCTTTGTAGACGGGCGGTGCTGAAGGCTTGTACTTGCGTGAAAGAGGCGGCAAACCGGCCAAAGTATTTTTTTCTGGGATTTTTTCCTCTTTGCAAAATACATGCCTCCAACCAGCGTATTGTGGGGATTGTTTGAAGTCATACATGCTGGGGTGCCAAAAACCCCCTCCCTGACCCCCTGGGGCCTGGCACCAGCGTGGGCGACTGCGGGGCTGGTGATGGGCTGGTCAAGAAGCAGGGATTGGCGTGCAGCTCAGAGGCATGGGTCGAACCTCCTTTGTACGGCCATTTGGATGGGGGAAGATGTATGGAGGGGATTTAGAGAAGGGCACCTGTGGCCGATTTGCCCCATGGCCCCGATCCGTCTCTCTTCGCCCTGCAGATGAAGGAGCGGCTGATGTATGTTGCCAAGATGCGGCTGGCGCGTGAGACTGCGGACGCGCTGAACCGCTGCATGACGATGCATCGGATGGAGGGAGCAGATTGGGATGAGGTTCGCAAGTTTGTGGATCTGGACCTGTGGCAAGACCTGGACGACGACTACTTGGAGCACAGCATCAGCCTCGACGAGCTCTTGGAGGATCCCGCGAGCCCCATCAGCGGTGGGAAGTCATTGACATTCGCACAGTACGAAGACGAAGAGGACGCCGCGGAGGTCGCTGCGGTTGCAAGGGTAAAGTGGGCAGTGCTGCATGACGTGGATGGGTGCGAGGTGTGGTCCCCTCTGATGCAACGTGCCGTGGCCTCATGCCCCTTTTGAACGCAGGGTATTCGCGGATGTTCAGGTTTGGGAGGTTTCGGCACATCCCATGTCACTCACTGTGGGAGGAGGTGCAGGGGCAACGGAGGGCAGCGCGGGAAGAGGAGGCACAGGACTGGGCTGGCGGGTGTCTCCGCTTCACGGCCTGCCTTCTCCAACACTGCACGGGCATCTCGCCGCCTGGCACTGTGCCACTGCATTTGTACCTGCCGACTGCCGCTGGTCCGGGAGCAAGGCAATGCGGGGCATTGCCTTGCTCCGTGCGCAAAACTGTTTGTCGGGAAACTTTCGGCATCGATATGACCGTTTAGAGTGACAGTACAGAGTGTCGTGCAGTTGGCTGCCGTGGGATGCAGCGACCACCAGGAGTACCTCGGGAAGCAGTATGTGTTACGGACTCGGATACAGATACGGACCGAGGGGCGTGGTCGGAGGAGAGTGCAGGGGGCGAGGTATCGGATGGGGGGGGGGGAACGAGTACTGACTTTACGCACTGCACGTGCCACTACACCCACCACCTGCGGGGGTTGACTCAACCGCTCCACGAGGCCTGCGATGCAGATGTGTCCAAGCGAGAATGTCCAATGGCATCCTGGCCCCTCCACCTCCAACAAAGGAGCCCTGACCGTGCGATGCCGACCACCGCCACAGGCGGAGGTCCGGCCAAACCCAACCCAACCCAACCCAACCCAACCCAACCCAACCCAAGCCCCCCAACCCGCAATCCTCCCCGCTTGTGGAAAGGATTCCC
Organism: Eutreptiella sp. 'Long Island Sound 2002'; assembly: GCA_964036045.1. NCBI lineage: Eukaryota > Euglenozoa > Euglenophyceae > Eutreptiales > Eutreptiaceae > Eutreptiella > Eutreptiella sp. 'Long Island Sound 2002'. The sequence goes on from OZ038385.1 coordinate 11,669,490, forward strand.
TGTGTTGTTTGCACAAGACGCCACTCTGTGGCACGTACCAACAACCGGGGGTCCCGCAGTTGTCCCCGCCGAAAATGTCTTCTGCCCTGCCCTGCCCTGCTCTGCAAGTGGCCACGCAAAAGCCACAAAGGCCCTGTCTTTCAGGGAGGGTTGTGTACAACGTTGTGGGAGTCGGCCCATCCCTTCCCAACAAAGGGGGGCAGGGGGATGGTGTGCCCTCGGGGCGCTCTTGTGGGACTCGTACGACACTCCATCACGCAGGGCATGTCCTCAGGGGGGGGGGGGGCGGTGTGGGTTGGGTCCCTCGGGGGGGGGGATTTTGTGTGACGGGTGCACACCCCGTCACACACTGCCCCTCATGGTCACGTGGCCCGTCTGCACCGCACACCGCACCACGGCGGCGTTTGGGCACCTGCCATCTACCCGTGTTTCAGCCCACAGGGGCGTTACAGTGGAGATCCGCCCCCTCCTGATGCTCCAGACGTGGACAACAGCACTTGCTTGTTGTCAAACTGCTCAGCTCTACTGATCCCCCCCAGCGGGAGCCCCCGCCCACACACCTCTTTATCAATAATTCTTCTGTTTGCTGTTTGTGCGATCATTGCAGTGGCCTGTGGTGAGTCTTTAGGAGAGTCTTTAGGAAGTGCCGCAGGGTTTGCTTCGTGTGTGGCCTACCCTACGGGGGGAGGGTATGAGGGCAAAAAAAGTTTGTGCCCCTAAAATGGGCCTCTCATTTTGGCTCTGTGTTCGAAATTTCAATTTCCCCAGAGGACCATTTTTTGGTATTGGGGGTTCGGGTGGTTTGGCCCAGGTGGTGGGCTCGCCAGCCCCCCCCCCCCTCCCACAGTCCAGCAAACCCTGAAGTGTCCTGAGGCAGACCAAAACTGTTTCGAAAAAGAACGCAACGCGCCATGTACGCCGCTCGTTGTTGGATATCCTTTTCTATGTGAAACACAGGAGAGTGGGTACGCGTCCCACACTTTGCTGGGCGGCTGAGGCGGGGCCCACGGCCCACCAGTTGTCCACCTTGCCAGGTTCACACTCCCTGACCCGTCCCCTTATCAACAGCGCTACCCTCCCCCCCTTTAAAAGGGAGTCAGGTCGGACGGATGTGCACATGCATACCCCCTTTGCCGCTCATAATGTGTGGGCTCAGCCAAAGTGCCGTCCAGACTCTGCATTCTGTACAACATCGATGTTGTTCTGTGAGTGGTGACAGACCTGTGGAGGGGTGGGGCTGGATGATGGCTGGAAGGGCTTGCTGTGCGCCGGTGGTTTGAAGGCACAGAAGTGGAAACTTGTCACTGGGCTCTGATTTTTGCTGAATGTGCTCTTGATGCATTGGCATGCCCGACCAGTGGACAAACATCAGTACTAGCGAGCTACAAAAGGGGTGACCCCCCCCCCTCCCATCCGCCTTTTCGATTGGCTGGTTGTTACGCCAAACAGCAGAGTGTCACGTTTTGAGGGACCCCGCACGCGGGGCGCAGCAGAGCGTCATGCTGTGCAGCCCCCCCCCCCCCCCCAGGGCTCAGCTACCGGTGTGCTCTCATACCTTGTTGAATGGGGCTAATAGGTGGTGAGGTCACAGGCCTCAAGGGGATGGAGGGGAATGGGTTTCAGAAGTGGAGTGGGGTTGCGGCCCTGTGGGGAAGGCTGCCGCCAATGTCGCCGGTGGGTGACCTGGGGCTGGGGCTGGGGGGGCTGATGGGGGGGGTGCGTTGTCCGCGCACCTCGTCCCCGCTGCAGGCGGAGCTGCGGCGGCGCCTGATTCAGAGCGTGCACAACAACCTCATGGCCCAGAGCCACCAGTTCTTGCTCACCCCCAACAACCTCCGAGTCCTCAACGAGGCCTGCAACCTCGGGCTGCAGTCCCCAGCACAGCCCATGCGGCTTTGGCACGATGCGCTGGCCCTGTGCGGGGGCTTCAGCCGGCAGATCAGCTGGCTGCTGTGGGTGCTGCGGTGGCTGCGCGTGGACAACCTGAGGGCCCAGCTGGAGACGGTGGTCTACACCGAGGCCTGTGACGTGGCCTCGGCCCTGACAGTGGCCTTGGAGGCCGTGCCGCAGCTGCCGTGGATGAGGGCACTAACGGTGGGGGCCACGGGGGTTGTGGGCATGCGCGTGGGCGATTTGCTGCTGAAGGAGGTGGAGCACGAGCTGGCGGAGGTCGCAGGCCCCTTCTGCCCTCTGATTGGCTATGGGCACTTTTGCCCGACTGGGCCCCATCCCCTCGCCCCTCGCCCCTCTCTTCATCCGTTCCCCCACATCTCACCCCAGCCCCTTCCCTCACTCTATCCGCCCTCTCCATCTATCAGCTCCCTCCTGAAATTCGTCTCCCCACCAGACCACCAGGTGCAGGGGAGATGCAGCTCCCGGAGAGGGAGGCTTGCCAGAACAGCTAAATACCCCCCCTCCAGTGTGCAACGACCAGCAACTTGTCACCGCTTGACCAGCAGGTGGTCACTGGACAGTGTTTTCAGGCAAACAGGCGCCATTTGCCCAGGGGGCGTTGCGCAAGAAGGAAGGGGAGGAATTATTGCGGTTGCTACCTCTGGATGAGCGCAGTGTAGGAATTTTGGAGAGTGCATTACAAAACCCTCCCCCCGAGCTGGTGGATCTCGAGGCCACCGAGTCACCAAAGCGTTTTACCTGCACTGGAGGGCGTGGGCGATTGATTTGCGTTTGACACCAGAAGCCCTGACTGTGTGGTGCTGGTTCCTTGTGTAGAAGTCCATTCTGCAACGCACTGGTCGTGAGGGCCCATCACACAATTACACTGTCAAACGACTTGTTCCTGACTTGTCAGCCCTTGGCCAACTCGGGGCAGCATGGGGAGTTGTATGCATTGGTTGTGTCCTGACTTTACCAAGATCAATAAGGACATTACTGTATTGCACAGGGTCTCTCAGAAGTTCTGATATATGCCTTGCGACTCAGCCTACAAAACGTACGCCGAGACCCATGTACGATTTATTGCGGCGAGCTCCTTGCATGCCTGACTCCATCTAGCGTGGTTTCACCTTGGGGCAAGAAGGTATTGGGTTTGCAGTAGTGGGGGGGGGGGGGTTGGGTTGGTGGGGGGTTGGGCGGCTGATACCACGGGCCAAAACGGCGGCCAACTGCTGAGCCAACTGACAGTGATTAGCTTGTTACCCACGGTAGCGGTAGCAGCTGGTCAACCAACAGCGGTTTGTGTTACCCAACAAAACGCCAACAGTTGGTGATTAAGTGACACCAGCTACCGTCAGTAGGCATCGGGGGGCTTGATAGAATAAACTGGACATGGGTTCGGCGGACGTACCGGCTCGGCGGACGTACGGGGTCGGGGGACACCGGCTTGGCGGACATACCGGCCCGGCGGACAAGCAGCCGGCCGGCTGGCCGGCCGAGTGTCCGGTTCATTCCGGTAACCCCCCCTACCAATAACCGCCATCCCCCGTATACAAACAACACCTCTCAAGCTGAAAACCGCCCTTCCATCCCTCCGTTGTGCTTTAGCTTTTCCCCATTGTCATGGCCCAACAACATTCCACCGTGGTCCCACCAAGTGCCCTTAGGGTTAGGGTCACCGAGCTGGTGGAACCAGTCTTGGTTTTATAACCCTTTTTAGTGTCTAGGGTGGACCTACCAGGTTTAGCAAGCAAGCAGCAAGCAAGCAGCAAGCAGCAAGCAGCAAGCAAGCAGCACGCGCGAAATGGGAAAAAATCAGAACTCCGTCGTGGTGCTTCGGTTTCGGGTGAAATTTTGGTGGATGATACCTATGGGTGTGAAGTACAATCACACAAAGTTTGAGCAAGAAACTCAACGGTGGCGGCCGGGAACGGGATTCGCAAGTGGCGGACCTCAGTTTCAAAAACTGCAGTTTAGGGCCAAAAACAGCCATTTTTGGGCTTAAAAAGCCCTGGAACACATTCAAAACGGCCAAACGAAGGGAAACGGTGGGTACACTGCACGTGCGGCTTGACTTCCCCATGTCAACGAGCTCTTAGCGGCCCTCTAACTCCATGATATGTCGTGGAAACGGCCCAAAAAGGCCCCCAGAAGCTCCAAATGCCGACAGCCACAAACCAAGAATAGGCCATATCTTTGGCTACATGGCTCAAAATGCGATTCCGAGGGCACCTACTCCACCCGCAACCCCCCACTTTTTGTGGTTTCCACCCCTCAAAATTGCCCAAATGGACGTCTAGACCCCCATACCTAGGCCCACTAGGTTGCGGCAAGCTGCGAGCTCAAGCCCAAACAGGTGGGTGCCCAAATGGGTCAACAGGGTCCAGTAGGGGCAAAAAGATGACTTTTCTCAAAAATGATCCTCGACCATGTGCGACGCTAAAACAAGTGTTTTTGGACCGTTTTGAGCTTGTGGTGGCCCATTTTGGGGTTAGGGTTAGGGTCACCGAGCTGGTGGAACCAGTCTTGGTTTTATAACCCTTTTTAGGGTCTAGGGTGGACCTACCAGGTTTAGCAGCAGCAGCAACAAGCAGCAAGCAGCAAGCAGCGACAAGCAACAAGCAGCACGCGCGAAATGGGGAAAAATCAGACATCCGTCGTGGTGCTTCACATTCGGCTGAAATTTTGGTGGATGATACCTATGGGTGTGAGGGACAACCACACAAAGTTTGAGCCAGAAACTCAACGGTGGCGGCCGGGAATGGGTGTCGCAAGTGGCGAACCTCAGTTTCAAAAACTGCAATTTAGGGCCAAAAACAGCCATTTTTGGGCCAAAAGAGCCCTAGAACCCATTCAAAACGGCCAAGGAAAGGGAAAGGGTGGGTGCACTCCATGTGCGGCTTGACTTTCTTGTGTCAACGAGCCATTTGCGGCCCTCTGACTCCACCATATGTCCCGGAAACGGCCCAAAAAGGCCCCCACAAGCCCCAAATTTTGTGCAGATTGGCTGGCGACAGCCACAAACCAAGAATAGGCCATATCTTTGGCTACATGGCTCAAAACGCGATTCCGAGGGCACCTAATCCACCCGCAACCCCCCTCGTTTTGTGGTTTCCACCCCTCCAAATTGCCCAAATGGACGCCTAGACCCCCGTACCCAAGCCCAGTAGGTTGCGGCAAGCTGCAAGCTCAAGCCCAAACAGGTGGGTGCCCAAATGGGTCAATAGGGTCCAATAGGGGCAGAAAAATGACTTTTCTCAAAAATGATCCTAGACCATGTGTGATGCTAAAACAAGTGTTTTTGGACTGTTTTGAGCTTGGGGTGGCCCATTTTGGTCCTCCGAAAATCCCAAAATGCCTTGAAGATGCGCTGTTTTGGGACCAAAAATGGGTCAAAAATGGGTCAAAAACGCATTTTTCCAAAACTCATCCTAGACCATTTGGGGTGCACAAACGGGTGAAATGAGCCCATTTTGAGCCCATTTCCGGGCATTTTGGCCCCTCACAAGTCCACAAAAGCCTTGAAAGTGGGCCTTGTGGTGAAGGGGATCACTTGCAAGCTGATTCCACCCTGTCAACGGCCTTCAATGTGTAACTCATTGGTGTCCCTCACCATTCATATCTAATGTTCCCTCCCCCACCAGCTCGGTCCCAATATTCAGTCTTGATTAGGGCATACACACAGGAGGCGGTGCACACACAAGGTGGTGCATACACAAGGAGGTGCACACACAAGGTGGTCTGTGGCTAGCGCAGCAGTCTTGTTATTTACGGGGGGTGCGGGGGCTGGCCGCCGCGTCTAGCTAAGCAAGCCGAAGCAAGGGGTGGTTTGGCGATCCACACACAACGCGGTGCATACACAAGGTGGTGCACACACAAGGCGGTGCACATACAAGGCAATTTGTGGCCACTGCAGGAGTCTTGTTATTTAAGGGGGGTGCAGGGGCTCGCCCCTGTGTAGAGGGAAGCGAGCTGAAGCGAGCATTTCTGGCCAGGGTTAGGGTTAGGGTCACCGAGCTGGTGGGATCAATCTTGGTTTTATAACCCTCTTTAGTGTCTAGGGTGGACCTAACAGGTTTGACAAGCAAGCAGCAGGCAAGTAATCAAGCAAGCAAGCAGCAAGCAAGCACCAAGCAAGCGAGCGCGAAATGGGGAAAAATCACAGCTCCGTCGTCGTGCTTCGAGTTTGGCCAAAATTTTGGTGGATGCTACCTTTGGGTGGGAGGAACAACCACACAAAGTTTGAGCCAGAAACTCAACGGTGGCGGCCGGGAACGGGCATCGCAAGTGCCGGTGGGAACGGGCGTTGCAAGTGCCGAACCTCCATTTCAACATCCGCTTTTCAGGGCCAAATTAGCCCTTTTTTTGCCCTAGAACCCGCTAAAAACGGCCAAATGAAGGGAAATAGTGGCTACTCTACACATGCAGCTAGACTTCCCCACGCTTAAAGGCCCTCTAGGGCCCTCGAACTCCACAATATGCCCGCATACCGCCCCCAAAAGGCCCCCGAAAGCCCTCAAATTTGTGCACATTGGCTGCCGACAGCCCCAAACCAAAAACAGACCATATCTTGGGCTATGTGGCTCAAAATGTGAGCACACCTAATCCACCCGCACCCACCCACTATTGGTGGTTTCCAACCCTCAAAATTGCCCTAACTGACGCCTAGACCCCCGTACTCAAGCCCAGTGGGCTGCGGCAAGCTGCAAGAGGTGGGTGGCAAAATGGGTCAACAAGGTCCACTGGGTGCACAAAATGACTTTTTTCAAAAATGACCTTGGACCACATGGAATGCCAAAACAAGTGTTTTTGGTGTGTTTTGAGCTCGTGGTGGCCCGTTTTGGCCCTCCTACAATCGCAAAATGCCTTGAAAATGGGTTGTTTTGGGACACAAAATGGGTCAAAAATGGGTCGAAAATGTGTTTTTCCAAAAATGATCCTAGACCATTTGGGGTGCCTAAACAAGTGAAATGAGCACACTTTGAGCCCATTGCAAGCCATTTTGGTCCCTGCAAAGTCACAAATTACCTTGAAAATGGGTTGTTTTGCGAACTAAAATGGGTCAAAAATGGGTCAAAAATGTGTTTTTCCAAAATGATCCTAAACCATTTGGGGTACACAAACAAGTGAAATGAGCCCTTTTTGAGCCCATTGCAAGCTATTTTTTCCACTCCAAAGTCACAAAATGCCTTGAAAATGGGCTGTTTTGGGACCAAAAATCAGTCAAAAATGGATGAAAAATGTGTTTTTCCAAAGACACCTTTGTATTATTTGGGGTGCACAAACAAGTGGAATGAGCCCATTTTGAGCTCATGTTGAGCAATTTGGGCCCCTCTCAAGGCCGAAAGGCCCTTGAAAATGGGCCAATTTGGGACCACAAATGGCGCAAAAACGGGTCATGGTTTTCCAAAAATGATCCTAGTCCAGTTGTGGTGCCCAAACGGATGAATACAGCTTATTTTGAGCCCCCTTTTAGCCGCTCTCATCCACTTTCCACTGCGTACCTCATTTGTCGTTGAAGTCTCCTAGACGATGATCCTTCCCCCACCAGCTCGGTCCCAATATTCAATCCTGGTTAGGGTTACAGTTACGGTTACGGTGGGGTTAGGTTGCCGTTAGGTTTGGGGGTGGCGTTGCTATTACTAGTGCACATATGGGGGTTGCCGGAACGAACCAGACAGTCGGCCGGCGACTTGTCCGCCAAGCCTGTATGTCCGCCGAAGACCGTGTCCGGTTTATTCCGGTAAGCTAGGGGATCACTCAGCTTGAGTGCGGGCAGGTATGTGGGCAGGTTTGGCCATTTACAATATTCTCTCCCCGTTCCTTCACTTTTTTCAGAATCATTAAGAATGCTGAGCCTGCCCTCTACCCTGACCTCCTTCCCAGTGGCAACATGCCGTCTCCTCCATCTCTGCCCCGCCACCATGCAGGCCCAAAGCTACATCCTCGCCATCAGTGTGTCCTTCCCAGCGGCTCTGAGGGCGATCCGGACACGCGATGCAGCGCTGGCTATCCTGAACCAACAGCTGGCGTTCTTGGCCTCGATGGAAACCCATGGCTTTATCACAGGGGACGAGCAGGAGCTGCTGAGCTGGTCGGTGCAGGAGAATCGCCGCATCCTCCAGAGCCCGTTTGGTCTCCACAAGCTGTTGTTGGCGGGTAGCCACTCGATGGAGGAGGTATTGGGGCGGCTGGTGTTCACAAACATGTTGACGGAGCAGCAGCGGCAGGACCTGGTCTTTGGCCCAGCCGTGGTCAAGCATTACAGCCAAGGCGAGTGCATACAGAAGGAGGGCGCCATGGGGTGTGTTCTCTCGTGCGCAGGAGGTAGGTAGGGAGCGAGGGAGGGCGGCCGGATGGAGAGAGAGAGAGAGAGAGAGAGAGAGAGAGAGAGAGAGAGAGAGAGAGAGAGAGAGAGAGAGACAGAGACAGAGACAGAGACAGAGACAGAGACAGAGACAGAGACAGAGACAGAGACAGAGACAGAGACAGAGAGAGAGAGAGAGAGAGAGAGAGAGAGAGAGAGAGAGAGAGAGAGAGAGAGAGAGAGAGCGAGCGCGCTTCACCAACTGGGGGACTGGTCTATCACTTTGGTGGCGTCCGGATGACAGAATTGAAAGGAGGAAGGAGAGCGGAGAGCGTGGACAAGCATGAGATGCAGAAGATGGTCTCGATTTAGAAGCCAGCCAACTAGCACAGAGGGCCACCCCAGGAGCCCGTAGCACAAACCGCAAAAACCGGGTCCGATCAGCAGGGGCACACAGCCCACATCGCCCAGCACTGCACTGCATGCACTACCCACCGCAACAGGCAGTTCGTGCCTCGCACAGCACTGAGACCATGACCCTGAAAGGCACAAGTATACAAAACTTGGCGATGCACAGCAGCACAACACTGCACAGCACACAGAGTACGGCTCGGCAATGCATTTGCAACCCTGCACCACCACAGTTTGGGGGAGGGTGGGGGGGGATAAAGTAGGGTACTACAGTGGGCCAGCCTCCCCAAACAAGAATGGAAGCAGAAAACAGAAGCAAATTGCAGAGAGAGCCGCAATGTCCCAATTTTTCTGCTACCTGTCCTCCCTGAATGGGGTAAGGGCACTGCACTGCCTTGGCCCCTTGGGTTCAGGGCTTTATCGCCGGGGCCTGAGCTTGGGTCATGGCGTACATACCGTGTCTGATGGTGGATTGTGCTCTGCTTGGGGTGTATTTGTGAGACGCTGGCCCCACTCAGCCACACGCCTTACACAGCCCACAACATAATACACATTAGAGCATGGATGACCTCATACCCCTTCCCACTACGTTAGTTTGCAGGCCTTGCGCGCGTGGCAGGCCTTGCGCACATTGCAAGCCTCCTCATCGGTGACTCACAAGCAGTGGAGTCTTACCAGGGTCGTTGTGGTGTGATCAAGTGGCCTTGCAGGTTTCTGGCACGGGGGGGTGCGGCTCCGCGGGTCCTAGGACACCAACTACCCCCCCCCCACCCTCGGGGGCCTCCGGCCAACCGTCAGTTGGGGGTAGTTGGCGTCCACACCCGAGGAGCCGCACCCCCCGTGGGTTCTGGCTTTGTATGCCCCCCCTCCCCCTTCCTCCGTTCATCTCTCCCGCCCTCCCTTTGCTGCGACCGCCAGGGGCATGGGCATCATCATCAAAGGCGTGGTAAAGGCCACGTCCTTCGGCCATGAGCAGATGCCGGGCTTCGTCGGGGTCGGCGGCATGTTCGGCGTGTTTGCGGCGCTGGAAGGGGCCAAGCACCAGCGCTACGTGCACGCTGCCGGGAACGTGGACGTGCTGCACCTGGACAGCGCGGCGGTGCAGGCCATCGCGGAGGCCAACGCCTACGCCAAGATCGAGCTGTACCGCGTGTGCACGCTCAACTTCATCGACATCCTCTCGATGCAGGCGCCAGTGCACGAGCCCGGGTCCGAGAGCCCCGAGGGGCTTGTGCGGGAGTGTGCGGAACACCACCGGCACCTGGAGCTAATCCGACAACACATCGGGAACACACAGGTACGTGGCTGGACCAAGGCATTCCTAGAGGTGGGTCGACACCCACCCTCTTGGAGGAGTGTGTGTGCGGGGGGGGGGGGGGGCAGGTTGCTCAGACATTGAGATTGCTGAGTTGGTCGTTACCCTTAGCTCACAAGCTCCGGTTCCTAATTTCAATCCCTAACTTTACTGTCATAGGTGCACAGCCCCGTGCGCGGTTTTCGAGTGCACAGCCCCGTGTGCACTTGGGTGCGCAGTTGCTGGGCTGGGGCGCAGGATTGCATGTGTGCGATCAGGTTTGCTTTGGCTGTCCACACACAGGGTGGGACCAACCCCGCACGCAGATAAGCGACGTTGTGATAACGTCGTGCGTGGTGTACTCCGCCCTGCCGACCTGTCGTGGCAAACAAGTGACGAGGCGGCGGATAGCACGCTGGGTAGCTGACGAGGAGGCGGATAGAGTTTCGCACGTAGCCTGGTCTCAAAGCTGATAAGAAGATGGTCACATGACTATGCTCACGGTGCTTCATGGTGAGGGTTGCATGGCCGAGAACATCGAGATTAGTGGAGGTAGTGGAGAAAGGGGAGGGCTAGGGTTGGGGTGGGCGACGTGATGGGGGAGAGCCACGAAACTGCTTGTGTAACCCACAATCTTTTTACGGCAGGGCACTGTTCTGTTTTCCTTTTGCTCTCAAAATGTCATCAAGTGGTGTGGACAGCGAGTAACAAGATCAGTACTTGTTGTACACCCTCATTTGGGCCCTCGGTTGACCCACCCAGACGTGCCCCATGGGAGGCCATCTGGGTATCAGGATAATGCACACCAGGCGGGTGCAGACCTGCTGAGCCAGGACTTTTGTCCAGCCCGAGCAACCTGGCTGTTCTAGTGCTACCATTGAGCTGAAGAAAGCAGTGTGTATGTGTGTGTGGGTGTGTGTTTGTGCATGCACCTGTGTGTGTGTGTATGTACATGTGTGTTGTGTGTAATGTGTGTGTGTGTGTGTGTTCAGAGTTCGTCTCCCATCTTGACATCCATGCGTATTATCCAATGGACATGACACACACCGGTGATCCGATCCACAACACACGCTGTCGTATCAACGCCCTGTCCCATTGTGACTCCCAAAGCAGTGAACGTGCCTTATGTGACAAACGACACACCGACAACGTAGCTGGACAGTGGGCACATGTTTCGCCTCCACCCCCCCTGCAGGCACAACCATTCAGAGATATACAGGGTTCCAAGGTGCCTGGGTGGGTTTTCCGCAGAGTATGCCACACCCTCACACATCTCTTACACTCATTGGCTAGACAAGGCCAGACAGTGGGCAGGGTCATCAGTGATCAGTACTGCATTGCACTGGGATAACACGACTCCTCTTCGCCGTCACTCCTGTCGCAGAAAGGACCTTGCCTACCTTTTTGTTAATGGCCTGATGAAATTGTCTCGGTGACCAGTGCTCTGCCTTCGCTTGCTTTCGTCTTCACTGACGTTGTGCCCCGCGTTTGGTCCCCACTGGTTTTCCCGCACGAAGTGTGTGTGTGTGTGTGTGTGTGTTTGTGTGTGTGTGTGTGTGTGTGTGTTTGTGTGTGTGTGTGTGTGTGTTTCTTTCAACCGCTTTTCTTGCTTCGTTCTTGTCTCGCGGTTCCCAACGTGTGTGTGGGTGTGGGTGTGGGTGTGGGTGTGGGTGTGGGTGTGGGTGTGGGTGTGGGTGTGGGTGTGGGTGTGGGTGTGGGTGTGGGTGCGTGCGTGCGTGCGTGCGTGGGTGGGTGGGTGGATGGGTGGGTGGGTGGGTGGGTGGGTGGGTGGGTGGGTGCGTGGGTGGGTGGGTGCGTGCGTGGGTGGGTGGGTGCATCCGTGGGTGGGTGGGTGGTGCGTGCGTGCGTGGGTGCGTGGATGGGTGGGTGGGTGGGTGGGTGCGTGGGTCCGTGTGTGCGTGGGTGGGTGGGTGGGTGGGTGGGTGCGTGCGTGCGTGCGTGCATGCGTGCGTGCGTGCGTGCGTGGGTGCGTGCCTGCGTGGGGGCGTGGGTGGGTGGGTGGGTGGGTGCGTGGGTGCGTGGGTGGGTGGGTGGGTGGGTGCGTGTGTGTGTGTGTGTGTGTGTGTGTGTATGCCCTTGTACGCGTCTGTGTGGCTGCTCTGTGTGGTGGCTCGGTTTGGCCAGGACGTGGTTCCCGGCAGTCTGATTTATTCGTTGCCAACGTTTCTGGCCACACTTTTGTCTGGCCTCCATCAATGCTCTTGTCCCCGCCAGGGACATGCAGCAGTGCTGTTTGTCTGTGTCCCACACGTGTGTCCGCATGCCATACGGGGCAACCCCAAAGGAAAGGGTGTAATGGCTCTGAGCTGGCCTTGCCACAGAACGATGTGCAGCCTCCATGACTTGCAGCATGTTTCCTATGTTCGGATCATTGTTGGCCTCACGAGAAGTCCTGGTGCCCAGTGCATTTTTGTAGAGTCCATTCCCTGGCCATGGTCATGCGATTGTCTTGCAAAGGCAAATGACAGAGAGGGGGGGATGGATCTAATGCAGTAATGATCAAAGAATATTTCGTTTGGAGTATGCATATGTGCTTTGCGCATGAGGAACCTGTCAAATTTTTATGCATGCAGCAGTGAATGCGCAGGGCATGCATGTGGCCAGCACATCAATATTGCTCAACAAGCCACTTGTCCACTTTGAGCAAACATGGACTGGCAGTTTGAGTACAACAACTGGAAAATACATAATGCACGTAAACGTATGCAGTTACCCCCCGCCCCCTTTGTGAGAACTGCGCCCTTGTTAGAACAAGAGTAGGAGGTATTGTTTCTGCAACTTTTGGAGCGCTGACCCCTGTGCGCACAGCGTGCAGGACCTAAATAGGCTGACCTGTTTCCGCAACCTTTGGAACCAAGGAATTCAGTGGTTCCTTTTTTGTGGTTGTCCATGAAGACCAAGGTGTTTGGTGGTTGAGGGGATGGTACCTCAGGGATACTGATTGCTGTCCTGCCACCCAGTTTCACCCCTTCTTGTCCTTTGGAGGTAGAGATGGGGGAATCACCTGATGATTAGTACATTCACGGCGCAATGGTTCGTGCTTGTGTTTTCTCAAGGCGCGGGCAAACAACGCTCTCGTCAGAGCAACAGTAGGTGTTGCTTCCGTCAAAATCAGAGCGTTTTCTGTTGCTCTCGCAAGGGGGAATCAATTTATTTGATGTTAATAAGCAGGATTATCTTAAATGTAGTGATTTTTATTTAGATTAGATGTCATTGCTAAGGTTAATTGCACATGGTAAAGGTTTACCTCTGAACTTTGCAGTTAACCCAGTGCTTAGTTGGACTATGTATTGGTGGGCAGTATGAAAATGATATGGCCAGCTTCAATTTGAGGTTTGATGGGCGCCCCAGCCTAGCCCAGCCCATAACAAGACGGTGTGTTTTAGAGGTGAGAAGTGTTCCTCCCCAGCTGTTCTGGGGTGGGGTGGGATGCTAGGGCTGCATTTCAGGGGGAAGGAAGCGGAAGGGACGTTTCAAGAGCAGCTTCAAGAGCGGCTATGGGCGGCTGCAAAGCGGTTGCAGTGGCCATGCTGGCGGATGCAAAACGGTTGGAGGGCCTTTGGGGAGCAGACGGAAGCGGTTTGGGGCGGAACTGACAGTCATCCCCAAAAGGGGGGTGCAGCCCCCTATTCAAGCACAGGCCTGTGCGCCGCATCTGCTTCACTGTTTGTGGCAGGTAGTCAAGCTCAAGGCGCGCTCGTTGCACGAGCCCGACCACCCCTGCATTCTGATGAAGGGCTCGGTGAAGGTCCGTGACCACGACATGCGGCTGTTGGCGCCGTGTGTTGTGCCGCCGAGGCACGAATACGTTGTGGAGGCGGAGGGCGCGGTGGTGGTGACGGTGGACATGCCAGAGCCGATACGGCGACTGTCATCGGTGAAGGCACTGCGGCGGAGGATGTCCATCATTCCGCACTCGCTCTGAGGCTGGGGCCCGGGGTCAAACCTTTGCAGCAGTGCCGATGAGAGCGTGACATCGGGTGACATTGTGTGTGTGTGTGTGTGTGTGTGTGTGTGTGTGTGTGCGCGCGCGCGTCCGTCAGAAAGGCGCCTAGCCTCCATGATTTTACTTTGATGTTGGCCTGACGAGCTGTTTTGAAGATCAGTGTCGTGCAACCGCTGTGCGCTTGATCTCACCTCACGCAGTGTGTGTGTGGGTGCATGCGTGCAGGCGGGCGTGCTCTTTCTGAATGTCCATAGTTTTGGACAGGCGCCTTTCCTTTAACATGAATTTCTTGTGTTCATTGGCATGACGAGGTGGTGTCCGTGACCAGCGGTGTGCCATCGCCGTGCTCCGCTTCATCCTCACGAGGCGTTTTTGTGGCCCCGTTGTCCCTCACGAAATGTGCCTTGTCTGACCTGCAGCACCACATGCCGGGGTACCTGAAAGATAGAGCCGTACTTCGTGTCTGACCGTTCAATGATCGGCTGACGTCACGCGTATTGCGCAGGGCAATAAAACAGGGGTTTGGTTGCCTCTGTCCTCCCAGACTGATACGACTGCCACATTCCGACTGCCACAGGACGACGCCCAGCGGCACAATGATGTTTGTTGTTTGCAGCTTCAAAGGGCCAAAACACTCAGACAATTGCGTTGTTGCTCTGTATGTCCGCTCTGCGCGCGCATGTGTGTGTGCGCACGCGCGCTGCAGCAGCCAGGGGCGGGGTTTGGGGCAAACGACGGCGTTCCTGCCACACCAGACGGTTTGATGCAGCTGTGCTGTGTCCCTGGACCATCGGTGTAGCTCCTGGCCTCACTCAGTTGTGTCTCAGTCGGCGGGCGCAAAGTACCGCATTTGGATACCATGGGAGCACCCCCAACAGTGCCCATTGTCTATTGTGGTGCTGCGACCATGAGGAGAGGGCACCCCCCATTCCCCCTGGAAATGAATTTTGCAACCCCGAAGCAGCCAAAGCAATTTTTCGGACGTCCGGCACTCCATTCTCTGTTTTCCAGTGACCAAAGAGTCAATGCACTCTTTCAACGACTTCGGAAAAACATCTCCCAGGCGGGCTACAAGGCGTTGTCAGGATAGACGGTCTTTTCCCAAACGGCCTACCACTGGCCAGCAAAGGGATTGTGCAGAATTGCTCGTGAACAATGGGTGACTCTTGGGGGCTCTCATGGACAGCGACTGTGACCCGCAGCAGTCTGCACAAAACGCGCTGTTTGGCCGTCTCCCTGGGCGCCGGGTCATGTCAGCCTCTGGGGCCTGTTTTCGGGCCTGGGTCACAGCAAACCTTTCAGAAGGGTACGGAACGTGGATTGCCCCCACCCCCCACCCCCTATCCACGTGCCCAAATCAATTCTTGCCCCTGCCCAAGAGCATTTGTAACCGACGGCAACCGCTCGAGAACGTTCTGCCAAAACACTCCAACTGCCTTCCTGACTGCTTCTGCCACCCCGCTTTGGCTTCCAATGCGCCCCCAGTGCCTCACGCTCCACTAGCCCCAGCTTCTGGTCCCCCCAGCGGTCAGCACCCGGGGGGGGCGGGGAGGTAAGAAAGGGGCTCCGGTGACTGAGCCTATATGACAGGCGGGCGCTGCAGGCTGGTACTGGTTCGAAAATGGGTGGTAGGCCGGCCAATATGAATGTTTTTGAACATTTTTTCCCCCATGACCCACTTGAAGGGGGGGAGGCGTACCCTTCCCCTTCAACGTAACATTTGTCCTGGGCCGACCGCTTCTGCCCAACTCTAATGGCCCACCAACTGTTTTGCAATCGCTAGACCTTGGCACCCAACTGCTTTTCCAGCACCAGTAACCGCTTTAGCGTCCACTTTTGAAACCCCCCTTCAGCCTCTTGTGGCCGGCCAGAGGGGGGGCGCACTTACCGCAGTGCGCGCGTAGTGCAAGTGCAACTATTTGGGCGCCTGGCTGTACTAGAGACCCATACTTTGTGATACTGGGGGCATCATTGTTGCTTGAGCGTAGGTTTTGATGCTTCTTCCATATTGAGGATATGGCATTTTTGGATTTTCACCAAGTTTCACCCATTTCCACCCCCTTTCACACTTTTTTGCTCATCTCCACCACATCCACTCTTTTCTAGGTTGAGTTCTCCCCACCATGGAGACCCCGAGAAGGCAGGGGTGATGTAGCCACTTTGATCTCTCCCCAACATGGGGGCCCTGAGAACGCAAGGGTGAGCCATTTTAATCTCTCCCGACCCATATGGAGGGGGTCCGGTACTGAGTTGCATGAGTACGTGCATGTACTCTTGCATTTGCAGCAGTTTTTGATTCGAAGACAAGTACCGTACCCTCCATATGCTCCATGGGAACATGTACCTGCACATGTATGGGCTGCACTTGCACAGGAGGACAATGATAATGAGGGTGTTGTGGGTGACGATGGGGATTTATGTGCCCTTTGTTGCACCAAGTCTGACCCTGAGAAGATGTCCAAGTGTGACCATTGACACGCATACATGTGACAGTGTGACAGTGCTTTAATTCAGCAACGGTGTCATGTTGTACACAGAAGTTGCTCATTTTCAGATTGTTGACAATTGAATGCAACAAAGGATTAGTCTTGTTGAGGATGTGATACCCGGGGTGGCGACCATCGCCGTTCATGGCTTTTGTCAGTGTGCATGATGTCTTATGTGAAGGGAAGGTAGCCATTTGTCTTCAGCTAGGGTAGTTTGGATGACCTAAATTTAAGGGCGTGTGGAAGGGGTGTGCCTGAGGGCTCTTCGGGGGGAATCTAGTCCAACAGTAGCGCGCAGCAGTGCGCACGCAGTGCAAGGACGCCCCAGCTCTCCCCCGCAGAAGTCCAGAAAAACACCCATTTGCAATTTGCCTGTGGGAAATGTGGTGTTGCCCTCCCCATATCATGTAGTATGCGTGTACCCTGTTTGGCAGTTTGCATTTTGATTTATTGTGTTATCGCCGAATCTAGGAGTCCTAGCTATTCTGCTGTTGTATTGGAGATTGCCAGCCGAAGCATGACCTGTTCTCAGTTGACCATCGTTTTCCCGTTGTGTGGTCAAGAATGCAGGATGCCGTATTTCTGAGCCGTTTGCAGAGGGAAAGCACATTGTTTCTGCAGACAACAATATTATGCTCGAGAACATTACCCACTTCCATTTGTATTGATGTGGTGTTCAGCGAATGTATGTCAAGAAGTTGAACAAGGAGCGTGCAATTGAGCAAAGAAGGGAACCCGGACCGGGTACAAACCATTTTGATTTTTTCCATGCTCCCAATGTCTCAGAAAGGTATTTGGGACAGTGAGAGTACACATAGCGCCCTTGCAGCTTGTGGAAGACGACCCCCCCCCCCCCCTCACTGGCCGCAGCAAGCGTCTTTATGTTCCTCACTATGTTTGAACCTCATGGACCCAATTTCACCGTTATGTGAGGCTTAAGCAAAATACACGCAACAATTTTGTGATTTAGGGACCGCAAAAAGCCACGCTCCTCCAAAACGACTGCTTCATATGCCCTTCTGGCCCAAGCCCCAACCGCCAAAACACACAAAACAGAGAGGATCACTTCATGCTGTCCTTATTTCAGGAATGGCAAGGAACGTTGTTGTACTCTACCACTCAGCCATACCCAATCATATCTGCGTGTCAGCACACTTGGGCTGTCTGTACTGTCCCATTTTTTTTTCGCCTCCTGTTCAAGGGTGGACAGCATTCAATGATTCACAGATATTGGTCAGTGCTTCACTCACGATGGCCTCAAGGTCATCGACAGCAGCTGTTCATGATGACAGCAGTTGAGGTGCAGTTGAGGCTCGAATGTCATGGGGTCCACCTTTTTTTCCAGCACCCTGGGCACCACTCAGCCCTACCAACAAGTGTGATGGCATTCCTGCCTAAAAATGCCGTTTGTTCAACCACCTGTTGGAACTCGGTATGGACAAAGCCATCTGCAGCGGGTCCAAGCACTTGCTTGACTCTTTCTGCAGTGGGTTTTGGTGTAATTTGGGCTGTGCCCATCAGCGGTGGCCATACCCAAATGTATCCCGACGCAAGCAGTTGGTAAAAGGCTGTAGGGGGACGGCTGGTGAGGGTCTGGGTGGGTCTGGACGGTGCTCAGCGAAATTTGAAGGCTTTTCCGACCGAATATTGCTTTAGAGCCTCTTGTGGGCGAGGGGGACCGTGACAACCTCCCCTGTCTACGGCATTGTATGTTTGGGTATTTGCCTCCATGGCTCAGGGCCCCAATGCGTTGACTGGTTTTCATGGCTTGCCGCTCCACATGTGCCCATCCCAGACCAGCGGCACGCCTGCTTCCTTCGCGGGCACACTTAGCGCAGTGCAAGCGTAGTGCAACTATTTGGGCATGTGGCCATCCTAGAGACCCATACTTTGTGATACTAGGGGGGCATCATTCTTGTTTGAGAGTACATTTTGATACTTCTTCCACATTGGGGATATGGCATTTTTGGATTTTCACCTAGTTTCACCCATTTTTTTTCTTTCCATTTTTCCATTTCCATCCCCCCCCCCCACTTTTTGCTCATTTCCACCACATCCACTCTTTTCTAAGTTGATTTCTCCCCACCATGGGACCTCAAGAAGGCAGAGGTGATGTATCCTTGTTGTTAACCCCCCATCATGGGGACCCCAAGCAGGCACAGCTGATGTCGGACCTCAGGATCATGATCAAGGCCGAGGGACAATCTAGCATCCTCTCCAAGTGCTGTATCACGTTCAAGTACTATAATCGAAGGTGACCTCACGGGCTTGATCTAGCCAAGATGTACCATGCCGTCATCCCGAGACAGTCGGCAGCGGGGCTATGCTAGACAGCCATACCCAGCACCCCCGGGTCCATCCTCCCAACCCCATTCGTGGAAGATAGACCACCTCCCGCCCCCACTGAAGGAGGTCTCCTAGGGTCTACAGTGGGACATGCTCTTGAGGCAGGGGTGATATGAGGGCGTTTGGAAGGGGTGTGCTTGGGGACTCTTTAGGGGGAACTTGGTCAAAAAAGTAGCGCGCAGTGCGCGCGCAGTGCAAGGGCTCCCCCTTCTTCTCAATGTGGCCGAGTCGAAAGGGAATGACAGGGACTGTCTCCAACGCGAACCGGATGGTTTGGATAGAGTCGGGTAGGGATTGCCTGGTTTACTGAAGGAGCAGGGGAGCAGAACATCATGTTCTGGACGGCCAGATACTTGTATCCCTTTTTGAGGGTCACCCCCTACAAGACCTTGCAAATGTCTCCCATACTGCAGCCTGCCACCGATCAACCACGATCTGCCACATGATTTACCCCCGTACACAACAACACGTCACAACGCAGCAGCCACAGGCAGCGGGACAACGCAGCAGCCACAGGCAGCGGGCACAATATACGAATGGCCTGACACAAACCACAGGAACACATACGCAGCACACTGCGCGGAGCAAGTCACTAATTCTCTACATCCTTGCCAGCTTGTGGAGTGTGAAGCATCCTTTGGAGGGTAAAGGGGAACAGTGGAGACAAACGTAACGAAACGAACAGGCTCCACATTTGTTGAGCAGTGTCCATGAGGAGTTAAGCGACGGGGCTGAGGGAGTGATTTCCCCAAATTGAGCCCTACTTTTTGCAGGAGGTGCTGGCTGTATGGGAGGGAACCGCTGCATGGTGCTTGCCAGGTGCTCTCGGTGAGGTGACCAACAGCAAAATGCTACAACTGTGCTGCTGTGGAATCCAAAGTGATAACTTGCACAATTTCAAGTGAGAATGTCACTTGAAATTGTTCAAAATTAACACCAAGTCGTGCATTGAGACAAGGCTTTCGCCAGCAGCCAAAGATATGTAACCTCCCAACGGCACTACTCTCCTCCCTTGGGGAGGACAGTTGTGTGGTCAGCGCCTTCCTTTGCTCACCAAGACCAGCCACCACAGAGTGCACTGGTGCAAGGGCCAGTGTTTGCACTTGATGGTTCTTGACATCTTGTACCCTCCACCCCCCCGTTTCCACCCCCCCCCCCCCCCTTCTTGAGGTTTAACCAGGTTGAGTGTCTTGAGGTTTAACCAGGTTTGGCATAGAGAATAAAGATGCACTTATGCCTGACTGTGGAGTGCATTACCTCTGGTTTGCATTTGTCTGTTTTTTAATTAGGTCACCCCCCCCCCCCTTCTTGTGCATCCCCTCCCTGGGGGGGGGGGGGTCATCCGCTAGTTCCCACAAAAAATGCATAAGTGCCATATTGCACAGGACCGCAACTGTGAGACGTTGTTTTCAGAGCTCATGTGCACCTCCTTTGTTCTGACCCATTGCACTCCTCAGACCTCTGAAGGTGTTCTTTCAAGGCACTGTTGTGCACTATGTCTGCTCTACAAAGGAGCCTGTGCTGGCTGTTGTGCAAGGCCCTTTCCCCATGCCCATGGTGAACAGTGTACACAGTGTTCCAGAGGGTCAGGTGATCAACAGTGATGGAGAGCTGGTGGAGGAGGGAGATCGTCCTACCACTGATGAGGACAGTGAAATGGACTGTGTGTTAAGTCACCTCGAAGAGAGGTTGTTAGATCAAGCGCAGGCGCGGGCGTCATATACCCCCCTTTTTTGGGGTCATTCGCGTAGCATACCCCAAGGCATGATATTGGATGTCCAACCCCTTGTAAAATCATTATTTTGCCCAATAAGAGCATCCCCCAATGGATTTTTTTATTTTGAGGCCTCTACCCCCTAAAACTGGATATCATTTTTTTGAGGGGGGGTGGGGGGGGGGGTGGGTGGGGGGGGGGGGGGTCAAAAGTTTTTGCTTAATAGGCTACAAGCAGTGGGGACGCAAGGTGCTGGTAACACGGCCAGCGGTCCAATGGTAACGCAGCCGATGCGAGGTATGCAGGCGTCGGTTCGAATCCTGGTCTGCAGACTTTTAGCGCCGCCGGCGGCGGCGGCGCCAAAGTGGCCAGGCTGGGGTTCGAGCCGCCGACCACGCGGATGCCGGCGGGCTGCATTACTACTCGGCCACTGATTTGATTGCAGCGAAGGGCCTCCCTGCTGCTTGGGGCCGCATCTGCCACTGACAAAAAACCCAAACTGTGTGTATCTGTCTGACTGCCTGCTTGCTGGCTCAGGGACTGATTGGCTGACTGTCAACCTCTCTTTGAGGTGCACTGCCGAAGGCAATAGAATCACCTCGCAGAGGTTGTTAGATCAAAGCCAGGCAGGCGTATATAGGGGAAAACGCCACATACCCCCCATTTTGGGCCTATTCGCGTACCCTACCCCAAGGGGTTGAATTGTTAGTTTAACCCTTTGTAAAATCATTATTTTGTCCAATAAACGCATCCCCCAATGAGTTTTTGGTCCGGACCCCCCCAGACCCCCCCCACTTGAAACCCACTTTTTAGGGGGGGGTGGGGGTGGGGGTGCGGGGGGGGTCAAAAATGTCGAAAAAATGACCCCCCCCTTTTTTGGGTCGAAAATCATGAATCTTTTGGTTTTTTTCGATTTTGAGCCGAAAAAGTGTTTCCGGGTCTCGACTCCATAGGGTTTGTATGGGGCGGAGTGGGACGAGCGAGCGCTTATGCAGTTTATGCACTTTTTCAGCCATTTTTGCTATGTTGGCGGTTTTGGCGACCTCGGTGACCCCGTGGTACCCACTTTGAGGGGTGCGAGTGGGGATGTTGTGACAATATATGCATGCTAGGATACGGAAGGACGTTTTTTGCAGTCTCTAGCCTTGCTTAGGGCCGTTCACAACCCGTGCCAAAGACGCGAAATGATTGTTTCCACCAATAATGGCCTAGTGAATGGGCCGGGACACAACCTGCTTATGCAGTTTTTCACGCTGGGCAGCTCAAAAATGGAAGTTTTTGAAACTTACTTTTTTGATATTGTGACCACCCAAAATGACCATCCAAGCTATGCAAAGCATGTTTTAGGCCGTATCTACGTGTTTTTCACCCTATTTGGGTATTCAGGTCCGGGGGAGTGGGGGGGGCTCCCAAGGGATTGGTACACAACCTGCTTATGCAGTTTTTCACCCTAATCTGCTCAAAAATCGAAGTTTTTATGTAGTTTCCACCCTATTTTGGGTGTGTGTTGCTCGGGGTAGATTCTCTGCGAGGTGGACTTGCCGAAGGCAATAGAATTTTTGGTCTGCAGTGGTGTCCATAACCCCCACCGAGGGGGGACCGTCACTTGGCAACAATTCCCACCGGGGTGGGGTGGGTGGGGGATGGACACGGGGGGGGGGGGGGGGGGGAGGGTACTACTCATAGACTTCCAATGTATGACAGACGGGCCGATCAGAGGGAGGCACCCCGACCCAGCCCCACTACAACCCACCCTCTGCTACCACGCTACCACTGGAGAGTTTTAGGTTTAATTTCCTCTTACAAAGAGGGCCAGATGAAGGTCCTGTCAAAATCTAATAGAAGGACCGATGCATACCCCTCCCTCCCACGATAATGTAGTGCAGCAGCAGAGCTTCATGCCTTCATTCATTCTCTGGCAGCCTATGCCCCCACTGGGCACTTTGAGAAGAGGACATTGTGGGCAACAGAGTTTAATTTCAACTCTGACATGCCGCTACTGACACAGTTGTTGCCATTTTGCTCTGGCGACCTCCAGACTTGCCAACGAGACACTACTTGACAGATTTGTTGACACCTTTGTTGCATTTCTCTGGGACTGTGGTTCTCCCAAGAAAAGGGAGCAGCAGGGGAGATGTATTGGCAAGAAAGGGCTCGTGCTAAACAAATCACTTTGAAGAGAGGTTGTTAGATCAAGTGCAGGCACGGGTGCCATACACTCCCCTATTTTGGGGTCATTCAGGGAGCATAAGAGAATGTATGACATTGGATGTCTAACTCTTTGTGAAATCATCATTTTCGGAGACAAAATCATCCCCCAATGAATGCGCGAAGTCGATCCATGGGCAACAAACCCGGGGCCTCATCGACCCTCATCTCTTCGACAACCTCAGGAGAGGGGCAACCATCGGCGCCCAGGTCGCTGCCGCCAAGACCAGCAGGCGTGACCGCGTCTCCCATCGGGTGGTCCTCTCGACCACTAGGGGGATTACCCCTCTCTTCTCGGTGCCTCGGGTATCATGGGCGGCCCTGCTTCGAATGCCAGAACCTCGCTATGTCAAGATGGTCCACATCAAGAAGTGGGAGACACGGGTGGTTACTCCTTAGAGCATCCAAGACCTCTTGGTTGTCGTCCTGGTCGCCTCCATAGTTAGAGCCTGAGTAGCTTTCCTCCCTGCCATTGGAGTCTACCGACTTTCACTGGTAGGCACCAATGCCAGTCCCGAACCACTTTCTGAATGTATTCCTACCATCTTTCTATCAGCAAGCGCATGTCCAAGCGGCCAGCTCCTTACGGAATGCCATGCACGCAGTGCGCACGCAGTGCGAAGTTTTGGATGTCGGCAAATACTCGAACCCTAGTTTTGGCCCCTTTTCACAAGTTTTTGGTTCCGTACCAGGGTTTTTTTGGCTTCCCAAGCATTTAGGATGTGGCATATTTGATCTGTCAACCATTTCCCCCTAGAAGAGGCCCATGGACAAAGTGTACACAGTCAACACGGCCCGGATCTCGACGTCGTCATTGCCGACACTGCAGCGAGCCTCGTATCCGTAGAGGCGGTTCAATTTGCCCTGCAGAGTACTCTTCCCGACAGATAGTACGTGCACCAAAACCTTGGTCGACTTCAAGGTGATTCTCGAACCGAGATGCTCAAGATCATCGACCGGTATGGCCACGTCCACAACTGCAGAGAAGTCAAAGTGGTCATCGTCGCTCGAAGGCTCTCGATCGCCGATACTCAATGGTGGCGAGTCGACACCAAGACCGGACAGTTCTTCTTCGACGATGCTGTTGGTTATAACTACAACCAGAAGTATCGATGGACACCTAGCCAACCCTATGGTATTGACACCTTTCAGTCTTCCCTCTAGTAAACAGGTGACAGGTATTGTTGGGTGAGTATCCTAGCCTCTGCGTGCGCAATATGCACGCAGTGCGCACGCAGTGCACACGCAGTGCGCACGCAGTGCAAACACTTAGCCCTAGGCTCCTTTGCAGCAACCAAATGTCGACAAGCAGGTGCAGGGGTTCAGGCTCGGGCCCAGAGGCCAAGCCTCTGCTACCATGAGGCATATCCTGGGACGCTAGGACCTTCTTGACCTCTCTCTGATCCATCTGAATGCCAAATCAACCGAGCAGAGCAAACATGAGGGATATCAAGCGCCTACAGAGGGGTTGCGTGTGGAATGAGGGGACACATTGGATACATAATTGGGCAATTAATCACAGAATTCAGGTGATTTCAGCAGCAATCGACCAAGTTCGACTAATGTCAGATCATGGCACAAGTGAGCGAAATTCATAAAAATCAATCAAATTCATAACGAGTTGCGATCAGCGCGCGCAGCATGCAAAATTGTCCATTCATGACATGACCGGGGGCAATGGGGGGAATCATGCATTCTGACTTGATGGATGCTCCATCAGAATGTGAAAATTAGATTGCGGTCAAAAATGGCAATGATTCAGAAAACTGATCACACATGGACCCCACCCTTGGCATCTCTGAAGACAACGGCTCAAGTCATTTTCAGATGTTAGACAGTGACATGATGGTCAATTTTAGCATCCATGATTAGGATTGAGATGGTTAATGGTGAATTGATGACCGATCATGACTGATCATGACCAATGAAGGACACACGATGGGCAACAACATTGACACCAAAATGCGAGCAATGTCTGACATCTGAGTGATGATGACCATGATGCATGATGATGATGAGATGATCATGCATGATTGAGATGGAAGAAATCATGTGAAATGTGAATGAATGGAGATGGACGATCTTGAGATCGTCCTAGATGCACCCAGATCCACCGTAATAGACATTGCCCACCTGCATCCAAGTCCTGTTATCATCCTTCGTCCCCCTGTGCTATGTTCAACTACCTCGTTCCAATTGCTCCTTTTTCATGATTTTTTCTGAGTGCACTCCAAGGTTGTTCCTCCAAGCTGCAGAATATATGCCCAAGTTACTTCTTCGTGGACAGGGGTAACCGCCGGCGGTTGGTAGGGTACCTGATTGCAGGTGGCGGGTAACAGACGGCGATTGGAGGGTAATTGACAGCGGTTGGTCGGTAACCGATGGCGGTTGGCAAGTAACCCTTCGGGCGCATGGGTGGCATCAGATTTAGACAACACTTCTTGTTACAATAGCATTCGCCAAAATGAAGAAAACTGGCAATGTTAGGACATATGCATTGCATGAGACCACATATAGAAAATTCGCAATGGAACTGCCATGTGCAAGCTTAGCGGATGAGGAGACACTGCTGAAGCCGGTGCACTGGATCACCATTACCGGCTTCAACTTTTACACATATAGACGAATTTCATTTGTATTTTAGCTCTGCATTTACCACGGACCGTGAGTGCTGTTTGGGCGCGCAGATCCGAGAAACAAGCGTCGACGATCCATTGTTGCGTATCTGGACAAGTTTGATTAGAGATTTTAATTTCAAACAATGTTCTTATAATCATTTTATAAAGATACGGCAATTTGCAGCGTAAACGATGTGTATGGAGAATATAGACATCGTAACAGCGACTGAAGTCACAATCATTGTTTGCGAACTCGCCGTAAGCAATATCCATGTCCATTGTCTATAGGCCGGGACACCGTTCGGGTCATGCAAGGACACTACACCATTTCGTGGTGCTGCGATCATTTTCGCTAGTGAACATTAAGATTTGAACAATGGACTTGAAGTTTGAAAATGATTCGTAGTTACGTTATGCTTTGCAGTGTGTTTTGTGCATAACCGAGCATGGGGCATTGGAATATTCGAAGATTCAGAAAATTTGGTCCTGCGAAAATTTACAAAAATCTACGCGACCATCAAATTTTATTGTCAAAATAAAGCTTCCAGAGCACCTACGCCGGTAGGCCCACATGGGGAGTAACAAGGTGGAGCAGGTGAGCCTATCAAGGAAACCGTCCAGTGAAAGTGATTTTGGTTACAAGAATGAAAAGTCCTTGGTCTTGAATGCAGTCGTTACGAACAAGGTCACAATCGGGTGAGAGCCAAAGGCCACGGGAACAACCTTGCTACAAAAATGGTGTATTACAACTTGCCTGAGTTGAAAGCAGAAGCGTAAATGGAAGAAACGAGATTTGGGGATGCCACGCAGCGCCGAACACAATCAACACCCGTCCGAGTAGACATATGGGCTTCGTGGTAGCCCACTGCTGATTGTGGGCGATGCTAGTGATGCAAAGAAGATCTCGTCTACCTCTTTACTCTCGAGCCACTCCTTGTACGCTCTTGGAAACAGTGCAGCAATATTGGACTCTTCACGTGAACTCTCCAGTTCCTGGCCTGGCGACGAGGTTGACGCAGCGTCAAAGAACTCCGCAGCTTTTGACCCCTCCATCCACTGCGCGTACGAAGAGGTCCACGATGCTTGCACTGACGTCCGCAACCCATTGTTATCTTCAGCATCCCGACAGCTAGCGTTGATGCATACTTCTGCGCCTACTGCACTCTTGGCAGGGCTGCTTGCCGATGTCTCTAACATCTGGTGAGGCCTGGGCAAGGTGGGCGTAGCGCCAAGGAAAATCATGCTGTAGCACGGCAAGTCCCAGCGAGGATGATGCCCCTGCATTGGGCGTGGTGGAACGGTTCCGCAGTGTGTCGTATGCCTATCGCACGGAGGAGCCGTTGATCACACACTTGGAAGGATTACGACTACAAGGACACTGGTACTCAATGGGGACCAGTGATTACTTTGTTTTTTATATACAACTGGTTGTTCGGCATTTTTGTTAGATCTTCTTGAAGATGACCCTATCCGGGCTGAAGCCTCTCCGTTTACATTCATGTGTGCCCGTCTCATTGTCTTGGCTTTGGGTTAAGCGATGGGAGCACACCACCCTATTGTATATTGTTCCTTCCGTAGTTGTGTGACGGGTTCATGCCCAGTTGGGGCTGCCCGCGGCCAAAAAGCGCGCGAGCGAATGTTTAAAAACTTTTCAGAGTCACAGCATGACTCTTCTCTTGTTTTTTAACTCTTTGCTCCTGTTTGGGAGCTGGGGCACGTCCGTGCATCTGCCGGTGCTCCACTTCCACATTTAATCAATGGATAAACTTTATTATATTTTTTGCAGCCTCCCCACCCACTGTCCCAGTTTGGGACTATTGTACTCTGCCACTGCAGAGTCGCATTGCAGAGCCACTACTCCTGCAGTGACTTCAGCCCCCCTCCACTGAGGGCATGAGTAAGAAAAAGTCACTGCCTTGTCTTTCTTGGAGGGCTTGATCCAGGCCAAGCCCCCTTTAAAACCCTCTTGTTGATGCTAGGAGGTGGGCGAGGTCACGGTGTTCGTGGAAGGCGCGGACGAGGCGTCCGCCCGCCCCCGGCCGACCAACCCGGTGTATGACGGCACCGGGCCTACCCCCCCGTACGCCGTCGTCTACGAGGCGTTCCCCAGGGAGCCCACTTGGTGCCCCGCCCTCCCACCGGCGACGCACGCGCCCCGCGGCTGGGCTGACCCAGACCTGTCCCCCCCCCTCTCCAGGACCAGGGGTGCCCACCACAGGGGGCAGGTCCTCTGGCAAGAGTGCCCTGGCACCCCCCTCCTCCTCCTCGTCGTCGCGACCGGCGGGGGCCCGGGGCGGATCCTGGGGATCACCCCCACCCACCTCTATGGGGCCACACCCGTACCCCGCCCCCCCCTCCCGGCGCCCGCGGCGCGGGACGGAGTACACACCTTCCTGCGCACACAGGAGGTCACCGCTGTTACGGGGGTCCACCTGGTGCGGCTGCCCCCGACACCGCTCGACGACCCCCGGGGGCCCAGGGCCCTGGGCCCCGCCCCAGACTGGGAGCTGTGGCGCGACGCGTGGGCCGTGTGGCTCCCCCGCCTCCCCTCTCAATGCCGGTGGATGGCCGCGGACCCCCGGCCGTGCGGGGCTGACGCCACAGCCGGCCCCCCACCCCCTCCCCGCCTCCCCCCCGCAGAGCACCACACGGCACTGCCCACGGCACGGTACTGATGCACCAGGAGGTAGTGGGAAGGGCGCGCCTGCCACCACGCATGCCTACCAGAGTAACAGTGATCGCAGACTCCGATGGGTCCCTCCAGCGGGACGACCGCCACCACCGCCGGTCCCGCTCCCGCTCCCCCGTCTCCTCCCCGGAGTGGACGGGGGAGACCCTCGCGGAGCGCGAGGAGCGGAGGCTGGCGGAGGCGGCGGTGGTCGGGCCGCCGCCACCGGCCCGGGAACCTGGGCCAGCCGAGACGGCCGCCCCCGCCGCCCAAGCGGCCAGCCCCGCCGCCCCGCCCCGCCCAGACGCGCAGGAGGCGGAGACCGCGGCGAGCCACGCCGCGGCCCCGGCCGCGGCCCCCGGCACGCCGCCGACAAGGGGGGCAGCCCCGGCGCAGGAGCCGGACGCATCGCCGAGGGCTGCCGCAGCCGCACAGGAGAGCAAGAAGGGCGCGCGAGGGGTTGCGACGGACCCCGCACGGGCCGTGGGCGCCTCGCGGGCGGCCGCCGCGGCAGCAGAGGAGAACGAGGAGGGCGTGCGATGGTTTGCGACCGCGGCCACGGGCGCCTCGTCGGCGGCCGCCACGGCAGCGAAGGAGAGTGAGGAGGGCGCGCGAGGGGCTGCGGCCCCCGGCACGCCGCGCCAGCGGGGGAAGAACCCCGCACGGGCCGCAGACGCCTCGCCGGCGGCCGCCGCAGCAGCAGCAGTGGGCAGGGAGAGCGCGAAGTACCGCGCCCACGCCAACCCCGCCCACACCCACACCAGCCCCCCCAAGCCGTACCCCCCCAAGCCCTTCCCCCCGGGGCGGGAGCGGCACGTCCGCCCCCCGACCCGCGAGCGCTCGCCGCCGGGCGTCACGCTGCCGCAACTGCAAAGGCAGCGGGACGCCCGGCGAGTGGTCCAGGAAGGGCGCAGCGGCGGGGGGGAGGGGAGCAGCGGACGGCGCGACAGGCAGGGGGCAGGGGAGGGGTCAGGGCACGGGAAGGGCGCGCAGGGGCGCGGGCAGGGAGCCCAGGTGCAGGGGGCGGGGCGAGGGGAGGTGGGAGAGCGAGCGGGCCAGGGCGTGGTGGACGAGAGGCGGGACCCGCGACACGGGCAGGGGGCCGGGGAGGGGCCAGGGCACGGGAAGGGTGCTCAGGGGCGCGGGAAGGGTACCCAGGTGCAGGGGGCAGGACGAGGGGGGATGGGAGAGCGGGCGGGCCAGGGCGTAGGGGACGAGAGGCGGGACCCGCGACACGGGCATGGGACTGGAAAGGGGCCCAAGGGCAAGGGCAAGGGCAAGGGCAAGGGCCCCAAGGGACAGGAGGGACGGGGCATGGGAGCCCAGGGAGGAGGGCGGGGCGAAGGGAGGGGGGCAGAGGGCGGAGCGCCCCCGCAGCCGGACGTGCAGCCGGTGAGGTGCATCCCCCCCGGCATCCAACAGATGCCGGCACACCACACCCACCACCACCACCACCACCACCACCACCACCTCTACAACATCGACCCTGACGCCGGCGAGCTCGTCCCCCCCCAACCCCCACGACGCCAGCACCAGCAAGCCCCCCCCGCGCCGAGGGCGGAGCCGGCGCGGATGGCCTCGGCGGAGGGGGGACGGGGCGCGGCATCGGCGCCGCAGGCGCAGGGGCAGCGAGGGGGGCCGGCACGGGGGGCGGAGGAGGGCCGGCCATAGGACCGGGACTGGGGCGCAGTCCCGGACCCGCTGGGGGGGGAGACCCTCCCCCTGGTGGGGGAAGTGTACGGGTGGTTGTGCTGGGCCAACCAGGGGACCTCCCGGAGTGCGCGGAACCGGCCCTTCGATGCCGTGCTCCTCCGGAGGGACGGAGGAAACCGAGAGGCACCCCCGGGGGGGTGGGCGGCCCCAGAGGACCACGAGAGGGTCCTCAGGTCAGTGATCCGGGCGGCGTGGCCCGACAGGGAGCCGACGTGGCCGGCCTTCCTGGAAGGGGGAGCGGTGCTCCGCATCAGGGAGGCGGACGCCAACAACTGGCTCCCCCGGGCTTTGCGTAGCGCCCTCGCCCATTGGCGCTACCGCCGGCACAACCCGCCGCCGCCGCAGCCCCCGCCCCCACACAAGCGGCGGCGCAAGTGAAGGCCCAGACGGCGGGTACGGTACGTGCGAGGGCGCGCCACCTCCCGCGGGAGGGAGTGCGGAGACAACGAGCGCGGGGAGGAACCTGCTGCCCCGCAACCCGCTAACCACTGACCGCTTCCCCTCACGGCCACCCCCGGCCGGCCAGCGCCGCGCGACAACGGCCGGGGGATGAGGGGCCCCGGCGAGGGCCTGCGCGAGCATCCGGCTCTCGATAGGGGGGGCGGGTGAAGGGCGCGACCCCCTGGGCGATCGCTGGCCCCCGGGACCAGGACCGCCATGCCGCCCCCGCCCCTCCCCCCCGGCCGACAAGAGGCATCGCCAGGGGGACAAAGGGCCCCCCCCAACCCACCCCCCCCCCCGCACAGACCCGAGGGCGGGCGGGGAGGCGGCCCCCCCACCCCCCCCCCCGCACCCACCACAGCAGGGGAGCCACAGGTGCGGCCCTCCGCCCCCCCAGGGCCGGGGGGGCGCCCCCCCCTCAGGGGGAACGGCGGCGCGATAAGGGCAACGGCGGCTGGGCCTGCTCCCGCGAACCCACACCGGCGTGCCGGAGCAACGCGCACAACGGAGCAGGAAGGAGGCCGCGCCCCACATGACCCTCCCGTAACCACAGCCCACTCCGAGGTGACACAGGGGGGGTTTCAAGTCAGATGGGGCCCCCAGGGGGGCGGTCCACGGGCCGCCCCTCACCCCCCCGACCCCGGGGCGGCACTCCAGCCCCAACCGCACGCGCGCGCCGGAAGGGAGCGCGCCGGCGACACGGGGAGAGCCAGGAAGGAGTACCACAGGCCGCCGCCTGGAACGAGAGCAGGGAGGCCGCGGCGCGACACCCCCCCCCCCCGCCCCCCCACCGGCCCGCCAGCCGCGGGGGCCCCGGCCCCCACCCCCCGAGGCAGAAGGGATGGACCCCCCCCGCCCGAGAGGGGAGCCGGAGTGTGACCCGCCCCCCCGCCCCAGCCGCCGGCTCAAATGGGGGCCGCGAAGAACAAGTGGGCCCACGCCTGCGCACCGGGACGCCGCGCAGATCGTGCCCAGAGAAGCCGGGTGGGCGCGAACCGGAATGGTATGGGGGGCCACGCCCCCCATGGACAGCGCGACACCAGTGACGCCCGCTTTGTTGCCTACCCAGGGAAAGCGGCGCGCCACCTCCCGCGGGAGGGAGTGCGGAGACAACAAGCGCGGGGGGAAACCTGCTGCCCCGCAACCCGCTAACCACTGACCGCTGACCCTCACGGCCACCCCCGGCCGGCCAGCGCCGCGCGACAACGGCCAGGGGATGAGGGGCCCCAGAGAGGGACTGCGTGAGAATCCGGCTCTCGGTAGAGGGGGGCGGGGGAAAGGCACGACCCCCCTGGCCGATGGCTGGCTCCCGGGGCCGGGACCGCCAAGCCGCCCCCCCCCCCTTGGCCGACAGGAGGCATCGCCAGGGGACCGAAGGCCCCCCCCCACTCCCCCCCCCCCACCCTCCCACACAGGCCCGAGAGCGGGCGGGGGGGCGGCCCCCCCACCCCCCCCCCCCCCGCACCCACCCCAGCTGGGGAGCCACAGGCGCGGCCCTCCGCCCCCCCAGGGCCGCAGGGGCGCCCCCAGCCACAGGAGGAACGGCGACACGGTAAGGGCAACGGCGGCTGGACCTGCTCCCGCGAACCCACACCGGCGTGCCGGAGCAACGCGCACAACGGAACACGAAGGAGGCCGCGCCCCGCATGACCCTCCCGTAACCACAGCCCACTCCGAGGGGACAGAGGGGGGGTTTGCAAGTCAGCTGGGGCCCCCAGGGGAGCGGTCCACGGGCCGCCCCTCACCCCCCCCCACCCCGGGGCGGCACTTCAGCCCCGACCGCACGCGCGCGCCGGAAGGGAGCGCGCCAGTGACACGAAGAGAGCCAGAAAGGGGTACCGCAGGCCGCCGCCCGGAACGAGAGCGGGGAGGCCGCGGCGCGACACCCCCCCCGAGACAAGGGGGATGGGCCCCCCCCACCCGAGAGGGGAGCCGGAGTGTGACCCGCCCCCCCGCTCCAGCCGCCGGCCCACATGGGGGCCGCGAAGAACAAGCGGGCCCACGCCCGCGCACCGGGACGCCGCACAGATCGTACCCAGAGAAGCCGGGTGAACACGAACCGGAGTGGTATGGGGGGCCACGCCCCCCATGGACAGCACAACGCCACTGACGCCCGCTTTGTTGCCTGCCCAGGGAAGGCAGAGGGACGGAAAGAGGCAGAGCGACCCCCCGCCCTACAGTCAGTCGGCGATCCGGCGGTGCTACCGTCCGCCTCTTACCCCTGTGCACGTCAGTCGGCGATCCAACGGTGCCGCACCCCACCCAGCCCCCTCCCCCCCTGTCCCGACCCCGTGCACGTGGACTGGGGCCTCCCGGCACGCGCAACACGCTTCACAACGCACAGCCCCACCCTCAGGACTGGATTCATAGCCGACGACACCCCTAAGTCGCGTAAGAGACTCCCGCGGCCCAGTAGTGAGAGCGTCGGTCTTCAATCGTCCAGTGCGGGGGTTCGATCCCAGGCGTTGGTGCTCCTGGGATCCCTGCACGTAGAGCTCTCTAGTTGGCGACGTGGGAACCACCCCCCCCTCCAGCAACTCGCGCCACCACCGATACCGGTGGATCGGGTGGAGGTCTCGTACGTTTTACCCCCCACCCAAGAAAAACAAAACACATGGGAGCCACCCACCCCTGCAGCAGTGCGCACCGTCACCTGTACTCGAACAGGTCGATCGGAGGCCTCGTCCGGTATTCGAAGGGATCGGTGGGAGACCACCGATCCCGGGGTTCGAACCAGCTCCTTTGCGGCGCGCGCCTGGTGCGCTACCTCCGGGGCGGCTGCCTTCTGAGATACACTGGCACCCGGGTCACAGAACAAACGCGCCCGCCACCCCCTCCCCCTGTGCTAAGAGTAAGCCCGCGGTAAGGGTGCTCTGCTGGGCCGTGAACCGGAACATTGGTGCACCACTCCAGCCACGGTCACCCCAACCCCCCCACGCATGGGAATCTGGCGGGCCGGCGCCTGGACACCAAGTCGACACCTCTCTCCCCCCCCGCAAGAACAGAGCGGGGCCCCCACAACCGCACGCCCGCGCCCACAACGCAGACCCCGACAGCCCACCCAGTGGACGGGCAGTCGGGGGAAGAGGAGCGCAAGACCCAGAACGCCCCACGCAGCGGTCGAAAGCACCCCCCCGGGGACGCCCTGCCGCCGCCCCCACAACCCGAAGCCAAGTAGGGGGGAACCGGGACCGGACCGCCCCCCCCCAAACACGCCAGACGGAGCACGGGACCGGGGCAGGACACGCGGAGGGGCACGGACCACATGGAACGGCCCTACCAGCGCCCAGTGCCGGGACCACGCGAGATGCGCGCGCCACACCACCCAGCGGGGAGCGGACACCGCGAGAGCGCGAGCGCACACACACGAAAAGGACACGCGGGGACCACCAGAAGGGCAACCGGACCGAGCGCGCGGAACGCACAGACCGCATGGAATGGCGTACCAGCGAGCGAGGATAAGGGACATCCGGACGGGACGGCCCGCCACACGCAGCGCGGAACACGCGGGGCGGGAAGGGGGAAGAAGGGGAGACACAACACCAGGTACCGGCCCGAACCCCCCCGAACCGGCCGCGAGCGCCGCGCACACACAGACGGGACACTGCACCTGCCAAGGCAGTAGTGGCGCACAGCGCCACGCCCCAACCCCTAGGCTAGGCAGCCTCCGCGCCAGCCCAAGGGGGTCCCACTGGCGACAAGCCAGTAGCACGGGCCCGGCGGCGCCGGTGCCCCGGGCGACCACGCATTAGGGGGGCGACGCAGTGGGTAAGCGCCCGCAGCCACGGCTGCCAATTGATGCACTGACCGGGGAGTGGCGAAACGGGGACGCCGGGGAAGGACGGGGCTCCGAGCTCTGTGAACCCGGGGGACTCCGCCACCAGGCAGGAGGTGCGTCTTGGAGGGCCCCCCACTAGGGCCCGGTGGGGAGGATATCACCTGGCCCGACCAGGTGGCCCCCCGGGGCCGAAAGGCGTCTAGTACCCGCAAAATCAAACCTCAAACCTCAAACCTCAAACCTCTTGTTGATGCTAGGACTAACTTGAGTATTTTTGTCACTCTTTTGAAGGGTTTAGTACACTTTCTCAAAGTAACTGGGGTTATAACCCTAGCCCCCCATGAAGTTCATCCCTACCACTCAACTGAGCGGAGGTATCTTCCTTCATGGAGGATATACCCAAATAAAATAGGCATTTCATGCTTTAGGCCTTGGAGGTTAAGCCTAGTGGTCTCCCACCCCAAGACCCCTATACTCAATTGTTTCTACCACTTATTGTGGTTCTACCTTTTAACTGTTTCTGAATTCAGTTGCTTGGCCAAGTCATATTCTGTGTCTGGCCTGACACCTATGCCCCATATTCCTAATCAGCACCATTTCTCCCAAAAGAGTGCACATGAAGTGCTTGATGCTATCTTTGAGGCTAGAGTCAGCCCAGGTTTCATATAAAATCTTTTGTATTATCCATTTCTGATTGAATCTTTGTGTTTATACCTGCTTTGTCTATCTGCAGCCCTTCTGTGTTACACTGGATTTCAAACTATTCATAGATTCGATCCACATCCTGTTCTTGCTCTACTTGCTCCTTTGGTTTTGGGATTTCACCATCAAAAACTTGCAGGATTTCATCAAAGTCCATAGGGCACTAATCAAGGACATCTTTCCGGTAGCAGAGGCAAACCCTGAGAACCTTTCGACCCGACTCTGAGCGGAAGCACAAGAAAAGAACACTGAAAAGCACATTGAACATGTCCACTCAACTGTCCTCCCGAACCTGGCCGATCAGAAGTGTACAAGTGCAACATGGCAGTGTAGCCCACCCAAAGAGTGAACCGCCACTCAGAGCAGCATCTGGGTCTCAAGAAGATCCAGAGCACAGAAGGGCGGAACTAAATCCACCCAGAACAATCCCATTAACCATGGAAACCTTAGCGGCCCATGGTGAAGACAGCCTGCAAAGGCTCCGCAGGTGTGTCGAAGCTTCCATCGCCCGGTCGGCTTGTCCGGCCTCGTCTTCTACCGTACTTGGAGTTGGTCCTGAAGAACGAGAGGACCTACGAAGGAGGATGGACAAGTTCATGAACTTGTCCACGAAGAGTACGACAAGTTCACCGTAGGAGAAGATGGAGAAATACATCTTGATGCTCTCGGATCGCCGCCCCAAACTGAGATGGGCTCCCTCCTCTATTCTGGGCCATCAGAAAAGTTTACAGTGTTTTCAGCACTGTGTTTTTGCTTCTCCTGCTGCTTGCTGTTGCTGTAGGGTGTCCTGCTGCTTGTTTTGGGAGATGAAAAGCTTTTGTTTATTGAAATACAGTAAGTCCAAGTCAATCCAGGATAGCCCAAGCCGGAAGTGTGCAAGGAGAAGGTAATTAAGGATCAAAGCATGAAGGGCTGCAGTGTAAACAGTGAAAGATAGATGGATATTCACAGAAACTGCAACTCAGGTCACCAATGAATGCATATTCACAAAGATAGCTGAAATGTTTTTGGAAAAGAGTTAGAAAACTGCCTCATGGTCACTCTCTCTTCATAGCGCCATCTCAGGAGATGTGCACTCTTTGTTTTGGGTCCCATATGTGCTGAGGTGGCATGGTATGTGGCGATGAGGTCACTGCCATGTCACATGGGATCTTCCTACTTAGCTAGGCTGACCAGGAATTGAACCCAGGACCTCTCAAAAAGAGGTGCCTAGCCCCCTAGGGTACATACCACTAGGGCAGATAAGTATTCATGGAAAAACATAGATAAATTCATAGGCTCTGCCTTGGGTATGTCAGTGCTCAGTCAACTCAGGAAAAGATGTTTTACTTCACATTGAAAGGGGATTAAGGGGTCCACTCCATATCCTGATTGGGTGTTTGGTTGCATAGGTCAAAATGTGTTATCACCACTTTTGGTTGGACCAATACTAAGATAAAAATGCATGGATGCTCAGTGCATCTCTAATACAACTAGAGTATGCCTCAAAGCAATGGAAAAGCACTTTTTCTTACTCCCCCCTTGTGCTGTGGTGGCCACCACTGTCGCATTTTAGGAAAAAGGGAATTTTTCTTGGCCTTTCCTTGGTTTCCACATCTACTTTAAAATACCTACAGTCTCCCTTACACTGAAAAATGGGCGCTCACCATGGCTGGCGTCCTTTTGCTGCTCTGATTGTATCATTTCCCACAGAAGACTCAGCGCTCATGGCGCTGCCGGGGCTCCTGTGGCTTGGTTGGGTTAGTATGGGAGCATGCCAAGACATGTGCATATGCATCCCCCCCTCCAAGACGCAGCGTCGACACAACCCAAACACAAGACACAATATACACACTCGCATGGGTTCTCGTAAACCTGCTGGCGACCTGTGACCTGTCTTAGGGCGAAGGGAGTCTCAAAAGAATTAAATTTGCCCCTTGGTGGGGTCTTAGTAAGAAAAAGTGCTTTTCCATTGCTTTGAAGCATACTCTAGTTGTATTAGAGATGCACTGAGCATCCATGCATTTTTATCTTAGTATGGGTCCCACCAAAACTGGTGATAACACATTTTGACCTATGGAACCAAACACCCAATCAGGATATGGAGTGGACCCCTTAATCCCCTTTCAATGTGAAGCTATTCATCTTTTCCTGAGTTGACTGAGCACTGACATACCTAAGGTAGAGCCTATGAATTTATCTATGTTTTTCCATGAATTCTTAGCTATCCTAGTGGTATGCACCCTAGGGGGCTGGGCATCTCTTTTTGAGAGGTCCTTGGTTCAATTCCTGGTCAGCCTAGCTAAGTAGGAAGATCCCATGTGACATGGCAGTGACCTCATCGCCACATACCATGCCACCTCAGCACATATGGGACCCAAAACAAAGAGTGCACATCTCCTTAGATGGCACTATGGAGAGAGAGTGACCCTGAGGCAGTTTTCTAAATCTTTTCCAAAAACATTTCAGCTATCTTTGTGAATATGCATTCATTTGTGACCTGAGTTGCAGTTTCTGTGAATATCCAATCATCTTTCACTGTTTATACTACAGCCCTTCATGCTTTGATCCTGAATCCTCTTCTCTTTGCATACTATTGGCTTGGGCTATCCTGGAGTGACTTGGAGTGACTGTATTTCATCAAAACAAAGCTTTTCATATCCAAAAACAAGCAGCAGGAAACCCTACACCAACAGCAAGCAGCAGGAGAGGCAAAACACAGTGCTGAAAACACTATAAACTTTTCTGGTAGCAGAGGCAGCCTGTTTCTGTGCACCGGCAGCGACCCCGCGCCGTACAACCAGTGCTCCGAGTACAGGCAAACATAAGCAGAAGGGCGGACTAAGATGGATCCAGGAAAGGAGGACGCTGACGTGAAGACAGCGCCAGCGCCTGAGGCACCGGCGAGGCCGGCACCTGGCGCTGTACCTTCGGCGGAGCCCTTACATGGGCCAGTGGATACGGCTGAGGACTCCCTGGATGGGCTTCAGACGGCCTTCAGGGCCCTGTCTGTCGAAGAAGTGGTCTCTCGGCCTCAGCCTGAGAAGAGGAAGAGAGAGAACGAGAGCGAGAAGGATGCTGGAGGAGAAGCAGACGAAGGAGAGGAACAAGGGCAAGACCTGACGAGTATCCCTACCTTCGAAGGCGCACCAAGCGCTTCTGGCCTCCACGCATCACCCTCTCCCATAACCACCACACTCCCAGCCGCCGCAACATCCACTTCCACAACCAACCCGCCTATGGCAGAGGGCACAGGCTTTACTGGCATGCCTCCCTACCCCGCCTATGGTATGGGCCCACCTACCACTGCGCTCCATGAGGCAACTACTGCCAGTGAGCCGGTGGCTTCCAGCTCTGCGCCGCGATGGTATGCGGCTGACTATCCCCATCCACTCCACGCCACTGGAACCTATATGGATGTTCCTGGGTATGCTCCTGGGTATGCACCTGGGTATGCACCCTTGAGTGGGTTGAGGAGAGGACCAGAGTCTCTGGGAGGCAGGAGTAGAGGATCGGGAAGATCCTCCAACAGGTCCCTGACCCGGTCGGAGATCAATGAGGTGCTCCGAGGAGCCACTTCAAAAATCGTGGGCGACCTCACTCAAGAGATTCCTGAGAAGCTGGAGCCCCTGATGATCCCGTCCCATGCGTCACCTACGACGGTGGGAATGTCGCCCCACCGAGTACAGGCTAACCACCTGGCGGCAGGGTTGACAAATACCCTGGGGAGCCTGAGGAGCCGACCGATGCCGACTCCTGCAGCAATACCGAGAAGTCCATTCGTCCCGGGAACGGCCCAGTCGCCCTACAGCCACGTGACGAACTCGACGAGGGCCGAGCTGGACCAGCTGGGGCTGACAGCCTTAAGGGCTATGGTGGACGTAGAGCCTTATGGCTCTAGTGATCTTGGCGGTGACCCCTCCGATGATGAGCCGCCGTCGATGGATTCTTCTTCGCCCTCAGATGACGATGACCCTGAGGACCCCAAGGGTAAGAAGAAGAAGAAGAAGAAGAAGAAGACCCGACGCCCTGAAGGACGCCGAGCTCAGGAGGCGAAGGCTTTTGCCACCTCCAAGATAGTGGTGAACCTGCCTGAGTTCACAGGCAAGGACCTCAGCGAGTTCGCTCAGAACTTTGGCCGGTTCCTACGACTGACCGGCCAAACCCACGCGAGTGGGCGAGTGAAGTGCGATCTGCTCCTGCAGTGCTGCAAGACCAAGTACCTGGAGAAGCAGGTCAGGCAGATCGTAACTAACTCCGCCACCTTTGCCGATGTGTTGGTTGCCCTGGAGAGGCAGTACCCAACCTACGAAACCGACCTCTCCATCAGGCCCGAGATCCAGAACCTGCCCGTGCTGCCCAACAACCCCAAACCTGGCAGGGTCTCCGAGCTGTTGGCTGACCTGGATCACTGGGCTGGACGACTGACGCCCGGTTCCTACAGCAGCGACGACCTGCTGTTCTGGTTGTGCGCCAAGCTCCCCCGAGAGCTATGGGACGAGTGCCGTTTGACGGCTGAGCGCAAGGCTAGATCCCTCCGCTACGAGGATCTATGCGTGCTGCTCCTGGAGATGGCGCTGGAGAAGGAGAGCGACCAGCACTTGAACAACTACCGTCCTGGTGGTGGAGATTCCCGAGGCAAAGGGTACCAAGGGTCCCGACCTGGGCAGGGGACTACCCCCAAACACGCCCACGCCCGTCTAATGGAGAACGTGAAGGAGCTATTCTGGTGTGATGCCAGAGACGGGCAGGGCCACCTGCAGCACGCCTCTGACTGCGAGCAGCGAGACTGCTTTGTAGTCCAGGGGAAGCAGCAGGAAAAGAACACCGGCGCCAAAGCGAAGCTGCCGGATCATTACCGCTGCACCATCACGTGTGCATTCTGCGGTAAGCGGAAGCACTACGAGGATGAGTGCTACCATAAACAACGCCTATCGGCGAAGCTTAAGGGGGAAGATCCTGGCAGAGGCTCAGGCAAAGATGGAGGCAAGGCCAAAGGCAACGACTCCGGCAAGGGCAAGTCGAAAGGACGTGGTCAAGGTGGTCAGGACAAGGGTCAAGGTGGACGAGGAGGAGGCGCTAACCGCCAGACCGACAACAAGAACAAAGACAAGAACGGAGGCAACCCCAACCCTAATCCAGGGGGGAACTCCGAGCCCTCTGGAGGGCAGTCTGGACCTACCACACACTCACAAACGCAGGCCCAGCAAGATCAAGGAGCCAAGCGTGAGCATGAAGGTGGTGATGACGGCAACGCTAAGAAGAGGAGCCGTTTCATGAGGATGGCCCGCAAATTGCGGAACAAGGGGTTCGAGGTGACCTGTCCCGCGGAGTTCTGACGGGGACGCTCTGGTGGCACCCAAGACCTGGTGTTTTGGGTACGTATCCGACTAGGGGGACGTGAATACCTGGGGGTACTGGATACTGGCGCCACAATATCGATAGTGGCCAAGAAAATTTTACCTTGTGGGAGCCTGAAGAACACCATGACCACCGCCGCTATACGCATGGGGGATGGACAGGTGGTGCACAGCTGCGGGGACTGTGAAGTGGAGGTACCTATGGGCTCTCGTACTATCGCGTATCGGTTCTATGTGATGGACACTGAGGCCTTCGACTTTGTACTGGGTACTGACTTCTTCGTACAGCACTCCCAGATACAATCCCTGACGCTGCAAGCGCCCTACCTCCTCTACGTGGACCACGGCAGTGGCAGAGAGTCTGTGCCACTGGAGCAGTCGGAACATACCTCGAGTTACCTGAGACTATCGAAGGAGGAGCCCTCGAACATGATGGCGGCCTCCAAAACTGAGGACTATCTACTATTGGGGGAAGTCCTAGACTAAGGTCTGAAGGAGTTGGGTTACTCTCGAGAAGACCTAAGTGTGGAGTTGTTCGCCAGCGACAAGCAACATGTACTGGACCTATACTGCAGCAAGGGGAAGAACTGCAGCTACAAATTTTACTGGCCCTCTTTCGGGATGGCCTACGGGAACCCCAGATTCAGTGAACTGGGGAAGGTGCTGACCAAGGTGGCCTTGGAACGTTCCCGTATGGTCCTGTGTTCCCCCGATTGGGGAGCCCATGGGGGCAACGAGTACTGGCGAACCCTCCTGGACAAGCTGACTATCAGCTCTGTGCGGTTACCTGATGAGGCCATCTACGTGCCTCTGAGACGCAAGACGCCCATTGGGAAGCCCGGATGGGGGAGTATGCTCAGCGTGGTGGACGGAAGTCTTACCACCATCCCCTGGGAAGACCTGGACCCGACTCTGGTCCAGGCTATACAACGAGAAAGCGATGGACTCGCCTTGGGTGACTTGAAGGATCGCCTACGACCTCAAGATGCTGTTGAGACTACACCGGGAGGAGATGAGTACGTCGTGACTGACACCAACGCCCCCAACTCTCCCTGTCATGTACCTGTTCCTGATGGAGTCTCTGAGTGTGGACTATCTGAGCTACCTAGCTCTATCCACTCAGAAGACGAAACTGAGCACGACGCCTTCTTCGTGCAGACCTGTTTGGAGGAAGTGGAGAACGCCGAGTACGTCGCCCCACTAAAACCCCTACTCTCCATGAGGGTGGAAGACCCCGTGGATGAAGAGCTGGACCCTCGATCCAGGCTCAGGGAGTATGTGGATTCCAAGAGGAAGTTGTTGGCGAAAAAGCTATGCTACGCGAAGCCTACCCGCAGTTCATGGCCACTGAAGCAAGGACGTATGGGAGACCTATCCCAACTGAAGGAGGACCTCGAACAGAAGATCACCACCTGGCAAAGGCAGGTAGATCTCAAGCTCATGAAGAGCGTGTGGGGCGCCCACGTGAGGACCCCAGAGGAGGACGACCTCTCGGAGGAATGTGTATGTGAACCCCCTCGAGCGTGCCTATGCTGCCATCGTCCATCGGAGATGGTTGAACAAGACCTTCTATATGCCTACCAAGGGCTGAAGGATACTACCGCGGGCGAAGAGTCGGTGGAGGACCACCTCCCGACGTCTTTTCAAGGGGCAAGCAACTTACACTCCGACGAGGACATGGAGGACAAGATCAAGGTATTGGACCCGCGGGTACAGAAGCTGATAAGGACCTATCTGGAGGTGTTCGGAGAACTACCCCCTCCAGCCTCATGCGACAAGCTGGTACAGATGGACCTCAAGCTGAAACCCGAGTTCGTGGGTCACAAGATCCGGAGGAGACCCTATCCAGCTCCTAAGGAGCAGGCCGACGAGATTGAGCGACAGATACAAGAATGTATCGACGCTGGCCCAGTCCTGGAGTACAAGGACGGGGACTACCCCCTACACTGCAGTCCCTGTTTCCTGGTGGCTAAACCTGGGTCTACAGCCAAACGGCTGGTAGTGGACTACGGAGAGCTGAACAAGAAGACGCTGAACCACTCAGGGTCCATTCCCAATATGGAGTCTACCCTGGAGAAGATAGCCTCCTGTCGCTACAAGACCAAGATGGACAAGCGAAGTGGATTCTGGCAAGTTGACCTGACGCCCAACGCGCAGGAACTACTGGCCTTCATCACCCCTCAGGGGAGGGTATTCAAGTGTAAGGTCATGCCATTTGGCGTGGCTAACGCACCCGCTCTGTTCCAAGAGCTGATGAACAAGATCTTGTCCATCCTACGAAGGAGACCTAAGGTGCAGGAGCTCATATCCCGTGGGGCCCAGATAAAGGCTCACATCGACGATGTATGCCTCGGGACCAATACCCAGGAGGATCACCTAATCCTCTTGGGTGAGTTCTTTGCGGTCTGCCAGGAGAACCACACTCGACTCAAGCTGGAGAAGTGTGAGTTCATGCAGGAGACCATGCATTACTTGGGGTTTGACGTTGGCTATGGGTGGTGGACCCCAGCGGCCTCTAAGGCCAAACCCCTGATGGATGCCAAGGTACGACAGGAAGACCCCAAGAAAGGACTTCATGATGTACGCAGTTTCATTGGGGCGTGCAACTTCTATCGCCGCCACATCAAAAACTTCACCTACACCAGCGCTGTACTGACTGACTTGATCAAGAAGAGTACTACTTGGCGCTGGGGCCCACAAGAGCAACAAGCGTTTGACGAGCTTAAAGACAAGGTAGCCAACACTAAGTGCTTGGGCGTGCCTAGGGCACAAGGGGAGATTATCCTGGTGACCGACGCCAGCAATGTGGGCGGTGGTGGAACGTTGTTCCAATGGCAAGCACTAGAGAAGGAGGAGTTCGACTCGGCCATTTCCGAATGGGGAACGGAAGGTCTCAACCGAGATGGAACCCTCAAGCACAGCTACCCTGACGACAAGTGGGTCCTAGTACCTCTGGGCCACTGGTACTGGAAGTGGAACCAGGCCAGGG
The DNA here is from genome assembly GCA_964036045.1 of Eutreptiella sp. 'Long Island Sound 2002'. NCBI lineage: Eukaryota > Euglenozoa > Euglenophyceae > Eutreptiales > Eutreptiaceae > Eutreptiella > Eutreptiella sp. 'Long Island Sound 2002'. The sequence continues at coordinate 11,712,364 of OZ038385.1, forward strand.
GGAACTACTCCACCTATGAGCAGGAATTGCTCGCGGGTATGCTGGTGCTATCCTCACAAGCACGACTGTTGGGGAGTAACCCTGTGGTCTGGCTATGCGACCAAGAACCGGTACGCAGTTTCCAGAAGGGTCCCCCACCTGAGAAGGCCAAGCTACGACGCTGGTGGACCTACCTCAGTCAACTACGGCTGACGGTACACCATATCCAGGGAGTGAAGAACGAGTGTGCCGACTACATCAGCCGCAACAACTTCGACGCCCTGATTAATGCCCGGTCTGAAGCGCTGGCTAAGGAGGCGTTCAGCCGTATGGACGTACACCTGGACCTGAACATGACCATGATACGCCCCCTGGATGGACTCCAACAATCGGAGTACCTACAGGAGTTTGGGGATATCTACCGGCGCCTGGAGAAACGCCTTGAACCCCTCCTGGTCAACCAGGACCAGTGGAAGCGGGACAAGAGCTACCTCTGGCACGAGGACGGCATCGTGGTGCCTAGTGACCGAGTCCCAGCGCTGCTGAAGTGGACCCATGAGTCCAGTGGTCATGTGGGTGCTGACCGTACCCTGAGGCTGTTCAAGCAGTGGTTCCACACTCCGTGGACTGACGACCAACTGCGGAAGACACTCCAGCCTATCGTGGACAAGTGCCCGTGCAGGTCCTGTAAACCAGGGGATATCAGGGACAGAGGTCTCTACTCGACCCTGCCCATCCCTCACTGTGCTAACAGTGTTCTATACGTGGACTACACGGAGATGCCGAAGTTCGGGGGCTATGACTTCGCCCTCGTGGTAACCTGTGGGTTGACCAGGTTTACCAGGGTGTTCCCATGTACCAAGCACATTACCGGGGAGGAGACTATCAAGATACTCCTGGAGGAGTGGTTTTGTGTCTATGGGGCGCCCAAGGAGATCAACTCCGATCAGGACGTACGAGTACGCTCAGATACTGGCTGGTACAAGAGGGTCCTGAGATCCCTCAATGTCCAGGTGTCTACGGGGATTCCCTACTCTCACACGAGCAACCCCCTATGTGAGCGACAGATTCGTGTCCTGAAGGAGAACGTCAGGATATGGTGCAAAACTGAACGCACCAGAGACTGGGTGAGACTACTCCCCGTCATATCCTTGATGATGAACTCCCAAGAGAGTTCAGCGACTGGCTACTCGCCCCATGAGCTATTCCTGGGGCGCCCGGCGTGGTTCCTACATGTCCCCTATCCAGAGGACACCCATTCTTCTGTGGGCGAATGGGTCCAAGAGCAACAAGCGAAGGTGGACAAGGCCAAGGCGATGCTCCAGAGAGTGAGGGAGCGTCAGTGGAACAAGAAGAACAAGAATCGAGTACCGGCCCCTACCAAGAGGGGGACTGGGTGCTGGTGCACCACAGTCGACTACCCGCCTGGCCACGCTCTACCAGCGATGACCCATACTTCGGGCCGTACAAGATCCTATCTGTGGATGGACACCGTATCACCGTGCGGTGTTCTCCCCGACTAGGGGGGACCCTGGTGTGCGCTGCTCAACACCTGAAGCGCTACCATGATCCTGAAGACCTCTGTGGGGAGGAGTGGGAGCTGAACGACGAGGAAATCGCCGCTCTGGACCTACAAGGGGCTGCCAGCCCTATGGAAGTTGAAGGTGAACTCCCCGACATGAACGCCGAGGAGATGGCTAAGGAGGGCTTCTACCTGGTGAAGTCTGTCCTACGCCACCGCTATCGTCAGGGTTGGCGCTTCCTCACCCTCTGGGAAGGGTTTGGAGTCGAAGAGGCCACCTGGGAGCCCTTCTCTGCATTTGTTCTACCGGAGGGACGCCTAAACTCAGTTCTGGTTGACTACCTGTCCCAGAACAACCTTGGTGAGTTGCTGAGGCTCGCTGAGACGCTTGCCTCCAAGACTAAAGCTAGGGACTGAACCTTACCCTTACCTGCCAAAGCGTATGTGTGAGTGTGCTAGTCCTAAGGTCCTGAGAGCAAGCCGCAGAAGTGGTGTCCTAATTATACCCAAGTCTGCGCCCTTGCTAAACCTGGAGGGTTGGCTTATTGATGCCACGGGGTACGCCCCGGGTCTCCCCTCCCCTATGCGCCCAATTTCTGTGCTGGCGCAAAACCTTGGGGGAATACCCAGCGTGCTAATCCAGGTATTGTTTTCCCTACCTATCTGTCTACTACAGGGAGGGGTGGCCAAAAGCTATGAAGGCATGAAAACGCCGTTTTGCTATGTGGCCAAAACACTGACCTAACCACTGCCACAGCCCACCAACCCTGCTAAAATTGCAGGAAAAGGGTGGGACAGTGACACACGCACCACAGGTCCTACACACCCTACAGTGGCACCATCCTGGTGGGCGAGCACTGGGGCAACTGGCTCAAGCCCCCACTCAGGACTACCACACCTACACGCACACTCTACTGGGCGTTGCGATGACAAAGGTGTCGTGGGTCCTAGCGACCCTCCTGTGAAATGGCAAGAGAACACAGCGCTGCTAAGCTACTGTGGCCTAACAGGGGACGCCACAACGCGTTTCCCCTGCTAGGGCTTGGAGGGAAGGAGTGCTCTCGCGTGCAAGGCGCAGATGTCGATGAAGTCGGACTCCCTGCTCTGCCACAGGCGGAGCGGAGTTACTTGTTTGTGTGATCTGCGCCCTTGTTTAGCAGGGCATAAAAAAATGCTGCTGCACCACTCACCCTACCTGCCCACCTGTAAAACAAAGGCAAATGAAAGGGCGTTTGCGGCGGAGGAACCAAGCCACACTCCAGGTATTATACCCTTCTCAGTGTGACCTATAATACACTGTCCGCAAACACGCTGCAGAAGCAGCTACCCTTGTCAAGCAAGCAAGCGTTAAGGGACTCCTCAGGTTCTCCTAAAGAACGTACCGAGGAGCCCCTGAGTAGCCTAAACAAGGTTTACCGTGCGCACTTCGCGTGGCCTACCCTTTAATGCGTGTGTGCATGCACGAGTATGCACGCTGGCGTTGGGCACACCTGCCCATCACATCACCAATCACGAACTCCACCAGGGGGTGGCCCCGCCTGGGCTTACTCACCTTACCTACCGCTGGAGAGAGAGAGCAAGTGAGGGGCGCACGCGAAGAACGTTGCTATGCACTTGTGTGTATGTCTAATCACCCTGATCTGACCGCTAATCATCTGCAATCTTTCTAATCAATCCCTCTATCGCGTTCTATCTTTGTTAGCGCTGCTACAAGGCTCGTTCACGGAGACACGAGACGAGCAATGTGTATGCGGCATGCGAGACGAACATACCTGTAGTTTATACCTGATTCATTGAAGTCTTTTCGTTCATTTTCGAATTCTTGAATTTTTGAAGCTTCTATTAGTGTGGGTGGAATCTGTATGTTTATTTATTAATGTGTGTCTCGTCATTTTCAAGACTACGTGAGACATACGTTTATAATTCCATTATTTCTCCATTTTCCGGCGCTTCGCTAGGAGCCGCTCCTGCGCGCCGCCATTTTATGCGTATGAATTTCTGGATTTAAAAAATCCAGAGATGACTATAATTTCTATAAAAATGTGCTTCTGATGCACAATTGGATTCTGCTCAGGTGTGTCGTTTCAGAAAAATTCTACGCCGTCATTTGACGGATTTTGGTGTCGTCGCTTCGTTTTTGCGTGGATTCGTCCATAATTCTCCCATTCCTGCCTCTGCAGATACCCACGCGCAGCCTCGCTGAGTAGGCCGTGTTCGGGCCGAAACGCAGGTGCCTGGAGAGACTGAGCAGAACCAAGACCCCACCAAGGGGCAAATTAATTTCTTTTGAGACTCCCTTCGCCCTAAGACAGGTCACAGGTCGCCAGCAGGTTTACGAGAACCCATGCGAGTGTGTATATTGTGTCTTGCGTTGGGTTTGTGTCGACGCTGCGTCTTGGAGGGAGGAATGCATATGTACATGTCTTGGCATGCTCCCATACTAACCCAACCAAGTCACAGGAGCCCCGGCAGCGCCGTGAGCGCTGAGTCTTCTGTAGGATATGATACAATCAGAGCAGCAAAAGGACGCCAGCCATGGTGAGCGCCCTTTTTTCAGTGTGAGGGAAACTGTAGGTATTTTAAAGTAGATGTGGAAACCAAGGAAAGGCCAAGAAAAAATCCCTTTTTCCTAAAATGCGACAGTGGTGGCCACCACAGCACAAGGGGGGAGTAAGAAAAAGTGCTTTTCCATTGCTTTGAAGCATACTCTAGTTGTATTAGAGATGCACTGAGCATCCATGCATTTTTATCTTAGTATTGGTCCCACCAAAACTGGTGATAACACATTTTGACCTATGGAACCAAACACCCAATCAGGATATGGAGTGGACCCCTTAATCCCCTTTCAATGTGAAGCTATTCATCTTTTCCTGAGTTGACTGAGCACTGACATACCTAAGGTAGAGCCTATGAATTTATCTATGTTTTTCCATCAATTCTTAGCTATCCTAGTGGTATGCACCGTAGGGGGCTGGGCACCTCTTTTTGAGAGGTCCTGGGTTCAATTCCTGGTCAGCCTAGCTAAGTAGGAAGATCCCATGTGACATGGCAGTGACCTCATCGCCACATACCATGCCACCTCAGCACATATGGGACCCAAAACAAAGAGTGCACATCTCCTGAGATGGCACTATGGAGAGAGAGTGACCCTGAGGCAGTTTTCTAACTCTTTTCCAAAAACATTTCAGCTATCTTTGTGAATATGCATTCATTTGTGACCTGAGTTGCAGTTTCTGTGAATATCCAATCATCGTTCACTGTTTACACTGCAGCCCTTCATGCTTTGATCCTGAATCCTCTTCTCTTTGCATACTATTGGCTTGGGCTATCCTGGAGTGACTTGGAGTGACTGTATTTCATCAAAACAAAGCTTTTCATCTCCAAAAACAAGCAGCAGGAAACCCTACACCAACAGCAAGCAGCAGGAGAGGCAAAACACAGTGCTGAAAACACTATAAACTTTTCTGTCTTGGTTCTGCTCAGTCTCTCCAGGCACCTGCGTTTCGGCCCGAACACGGCTTACTCAGCGAGGCTGCGCGTGGGTATCTGCAGAGGCAGGAATGGGAGAATTATGGACGAATCCACGCAAAAACGAAGCGACGACACCAAAATCCGTCAAATGACGGCGTAGAATTTTTCTGAAACGACACACCTGAGCAGAATCCAATTGTGCATCAGAAGCACATTTTTATAGAAATTATAGTCATCTCTGGATTTTTTAAATCCAGAAATTCATACGCATAAAATGGCGGCGCGCAGGAGCGGCTCCTAGCAAAGCGCCGGAAAATGGAGAAATAATGGAATTATAAACGTATGTCTCACGTAGTCTTGAAAATGACGAGACACACATTAATAAATAAACATACAGATTCCACCCACACTAATAGAAGCTTCAAAAATTCAAGAATTCGAAAATGAACGAAAAAGACTTCAATGAATCAGGTATAAACTACAGGTATGCTCGTCTCGTATGCCGCATACACATTGCTCGTCTCGTGTCTCCGTGAACGAGCCTTGTAGCAGCGCTAACAAAGATAGAACGCAATAGAGGGATTGATTAGAAAGATTGCAGATGATTAGCGGTCAGATCAGGGTGACTAGACATACACACAAGTGCATAGCAACGTTCTTCGCGTGCGCCCCTCACTTGCTCTCTCTCCCAGCGGTAGGTAAGGTGAGTAAGCCCAGGCGGGGCCACCCCCTGGTGGAGTTGTGATTGACGTTAAGATGGCCAGGTTTGCCCACGCTGATCGTGCATACTCGCGCATGCACACACGCATTAAAGGGTAGGCCACGCGAAGTGCGCACGGTAAACCTTGTTTAGGCTACCCAGGGGCTCCTCGGTACGTTCTTTAAGAGAACCTGAGGAGTCCCTTAACGCTTGCTTGCTTGACAAGGGTAGCTGGTCTTCCAGCGTGTTTGCGGACAGTGTATTATAGGTCACACTGAGAAGGGTATAATACCTGGAGTGTGGCTTGGTTCCTCCGCCGCAAACGCCCTTTCATTTGCCTTTGTTTTACAGGTGGGCAGGTAGGGTGATTGGTGCAGCAGCCTTTTTTTATGCCCTGCTAAACAAGGGGGCAGATCACACAAACAAGTAACTCCGCTCCGCCTGTGGCAGAGCAGGGAGTCCGACTTCATCGACATCTGCGCCTTGCACGCGAGAGCACTCCTTCCCTCCAAGCCCTAGCAGGGGAAACGCGTTGTGGCGTCCCCTGTTAGGCCACAGTAGCTTAGCAGCGCTGTGTTCTCTTGCCATTTCACAGGAGGGTCGCTAGGACCCACGACACCTTTGACTTCGCAACGCCCAGTAGAGTGTGCGTGTAGGAGTGGTAGTCCTGAGTGGGGGCTTGAGCCAGTTGCCCCAGTGCTCGCCCACCAGGATGGTGCCACTGTAGGGTGTGTAAGACCTGTAGTGCGTGTGTCACTGTCCCACCCGGTTGGTGGGCTGTGGCAGTGGTTAGGTCAGTGTTTTGGCCACATAGCAAAACGGCGTTTTCATGCCTTCATAGCTTTTGGCCACCCCTCCCTGTAGTAGACAGATAGGTAGGGAAAACAATACCTGGATTAGCACGCTGGGTATTCCCCCAAGGTTTTGCGCCAGCACAGAAATTGGGCGCATAGGGGAGGGGAGACCCGGGGCGTACCCCGTGGCATCAATAAGCCAACCCTCCAGGTTTAGCAAGGGCGCAGACTTGGGTATAATTAGGACACCACTTCTGCGGCTTGCTCTCAGGACCTTAGGACTAGCACACTCACACATACGCTTTGGCAGGTAAGGGTAAGGTTCAGTCCCTAGCTTTAGTCTTTTTGAATGTTCTTAACCGCATCAACTTGTTCTGGGGCTGACGTCCCCCATTCCTAGCTTTAGTCTTGGAGGCAAGCGTCTCAGCGAGCCTCAGCAACTCACCAAGGTTGTTCTGGGACAAGTAGTCAACCAGAACTGAGGTTAGGCGTCCCTCCGGTAGAACAAATGCAGAGAAGGGTTCCCAGGTGGCCTCTTCGACTCCAAACCCTTCCCAGAGGGTGAGGAGGCGCCAACCCTGGCGATAGCGGTGGTGTAGGACAGACTTCACCAGGTAGAAGCCCTCCTTAGCCATCTCCTCGGCGTTCATGTCGGGGAGTTCACCTTCAACTTCCATAGGGCTGGCAGCCCCTTGTAGGTCCAGAGCGGCGATCTCCTCGTCGTTCAGCTCCCACTCCTCCCCACAGAGGTCTTCAGGATCATGGTAGCGCTTCAGGTGTTGAGCAGCGCACACCAGGGTCCCCCCTAGTCGGGGAGAACACCGCACAGTGATACCGTGACCATCCACAGATAGGATCTTGTACGGCCCGAAGTATGGGTCATCGCTGGTAGAGCGTGGCCAGGCGGGTAGTCGACTGTGGTGCACCAGCACCCAGTCCCCCTCTTGGTAGGTGGCCGGTACTCGATTCTTGTTCTTCTTGTTCCACTGACGCTCCCTCACTCTCTGGAGCATCGCCTTGGCCTTGTCGACCTTCGCTTGTTGCTCTTGGACCCATTCGCCCACAGAAGAATGGGTGTCCTCTGGATAGGGGGCATGTAGGAACCACGCCGGGCGCCCCAGGAATAGCTCATGGGGCGAGTAGCCAGTCGCTGAACTCTCTTGGGAGTTCATCATCAAGGATATGACGGGGAGTAGTCTCACCCAGTCTCTGGTGCGTTCAGTTTTGCACCATATCCTGACGTTCTCCTTCAGGACACGGATCTGTCGCTCACATATGGGTTGCTCGTGTGAGAGTAGGGAATCCCCGTAGACACCTGGACATTGAGGGATCTCAGGACCCTCTTGTACCAGCCAGTATCTGAGCGTACTCGTACGTCCTGATCGGAGTTGATCTCCTTGGGCGCCCCATAGACACAAAACCACTCCTCCAGGAGTATCTTGATAGTCTCCTCCCCGGTAATGTGCTTGGTACATGGGAACACCCTGGTAAACCTGGTCAACCCACAGGTTACCACGAGGGCGAAGTCATAGCCCCCGAACTTCGGCATCTCCGTGTAGTCCACGTATAGAACACTGTTAGCACAGTGAGGGATGGGCAGGGTCGAGTAGAGACCTCTGTCCCTGATATCCCCTGGTTTACAGGACCTGCACGGGCACTTGTCCACGATAGGCTGGAGTGTCTTCCGCAGTTGGTCGTCAGTCCACGGAGTGTGGAACCACTGCTTGAACAGCCTCAGGGTACGGTCAGCACCCACATGACCACTGGACTCATGGGTCCACTTCAGCAGCGCTGGGACTCGGTCACTAGGCACCACGATGCCGTCCTCGTGCCAGAGGTAGCTCTTGTCCCGCTTCCACTGGTCCTGGTTGACCAGGAGGGGTTCAAGGCGTTTCTCCAGGCGCCGGTAGATATCCCCAAACTCCTGTAGGTACTCCGATTGTTGGAGTCCATCCAGGGGGCGTATCATGGTCATGTTCAGGTCCAGGTGTACGTCCATACGGCTGAACGCCTCCTTAGCCAGCGCTTCAGACCGGGCATTAATCAGGGCGTCGAAGTTGTTGCGGCTGATGTAGTCGGCACACTCGTTCTTCACTCCCTGGATATGGTGTACCGTCAGCCGTAGTTGACTGAGGTAGGTCCACCAGCGTCGTAGCTTGGCCTTCTCAGGTGGGGGACCCTTCTGGAAACTGCGGACCGGTTCTTGGTCGCATAGCCAGACCACAGGGTTACTCCCCAACAGTCGTGCTTGTGAGGATAGCACCAGCATACCCGCGAGCAGTTCCTGCTCATAGGTGGAGTAGTTCCCCCTGGCCTGGTTCCACTTCCAGTACCAGTGGCCCAGAGGTACTAGGACCCACTTGTCGTCAGGGTAGCTGTGCTTGAGGGTTCCATCTCGGTTGAGACCTTCCGTCCCCCATTGGGAAATGGCCGAGTCGAACTCCTCTTTCTCCAGTGCTTGCCATTGGAACAACGTTCCACCACCGCCCACATTGCTGGCGTCGGTCACCAGGATAATCTCCCCTTGTGCCCTAGGCACGCCCAAGCACTTAGCGTTGGCTACCTTGTCTTTGAGCTCGTCAAACGCTTGTTGCTCTTGTGGGCCCCAGCGCCAAGTAGTACTCTTCTTGATCAAGTCAGTCAGTACAGCGCTGGTGTAGGTGAAGTTCTTGATTGTGGCGGCGATAGAAGTTGCACGCCCCAATGAAACTGCGTACATCATGAAGTCCTTTCTTGGGGTCTTCGTGTCGTACCTTGGCATCCATCAGGGGTTTGGCCTTAGAGGCCGCTGGGGTCCACCACCCATAGCCAACGTCAAACCCCAGGTACTGCATGGTCTTCTGCATGAACTCACACTTCTCCAGCTTGAGTCGAGTGTGGTTCTCCTGGCAGACCGCAAAGAACTCACCAAAGAGGATTAGGTGATCCTCCTGGATATTGGTCCCGAGGCATACATCGTCGATGTGAGCCTCCATCTGGGCACCACGGGATATGAGCTCCTGCACCTTAGGTCTCCTTCGTAGGATGGACAAGATCTTGTTCATCAGCTCTTGGAAAAGAGCGGGTGCGTTAGCCACGCCAAATGGCATGACCTTCCACTTGAACACCCTCCCCTGAGGGGTGATGAAGGCCAGTAGTTCCTGTGCGTTGGGCGTCAGGTCCACTTGCCAGAATCCGCTTCGCTTGTCCATCTTGGTCTTGTAGCGGCAGGAGGCTATCTTCTCCAGGGTAGACTCCATATTGGGAATGGACCCTGAGTGGTTCAACGTCTTCTTGTTCAGCTCTCCATAGTCCACTACCAGCCGTTTGGCTGTAGACCCAGGTTTAGCCACCAGGAAAGGGGGGCTGCAGTGTAGGGGGTAGTCCCCGTTTTTGTACTCCAGGACTAGGCCAGCGTCGATACATTCTTGTATCTGTCGCTCAATCTCGTCGGCCTGCTCTTTGGGAGCTGGATAGGGTCTCCTCCGGATCTTGTGACCCACGAACTCGGGTTTCAGCTTGAGGTCCATCTGTACCAGCTTGTCGCATGAGGCTGGAGGGGGTAGTTCTCCGAACACCTCCAGATAGGTCCTTATAAGCTTCTGTACCCGCGGGTCCAATACCTTGATCTTGTCCTCCATGTCCTCGTCGGAGTGTAAGTTGCTTGCCCCTTGAATAGACGTCGGGAGGTGGTCCTCCACCGACTCTTCGCCCGCGGTAGTATCCTTCAGCCCTTGGTAAGCATATAGAAGGTCTTGTTCAACCATCTCCGATGGACGATGGCAACATAGGCACGCTGGAGGGGGTTCACATACACATTCCCCCGAGAGGTCGTCCTCCTCTGGGGTCCTCACATGGGCGCCCCACACGCTCTTCATGAGCTTGAGATCTACCTCCCTTTGCCAGGTGGTGATCTTCTGTTCGAGGTCCTCCTTCAATTGGGATAGGTCTCCCATACGTCCTTGCTTCAGTGGCCATGAGCTGCGGGTAGGCTTCGCGTAGCATAGCTTTTTCGCCAACAACTTCCTCTTGGAATCCACATACTCCCTGAGCCTGGATCGAGGGTCCAGCTCCTCGTCCACGGGGTCTTCCACCCTCATGGAGAGTAGGGGTTTTAGTGGGGCGACGTACTCGGCGTTCTCCACTTCCTCCACACAGGTCTGCACGAAGAACGCGTCGTGCTCAGTTTCGTCATCTGAGTGGATAGAGCTAGGTAGCTCAGATAGTCCACACTCAGAGACTCCATCAGGAACAGGTACATGACAGGGAGAGTTCGGGGCGTTGGTGTCAGTCACGACGTACTCATCTCTTCCGGGTGTAGTCTCAACAGCATCTTGAGGTCGTAGGCGATCCTTCAAGTCACCCAAGGCGAGTCCATCGCTTTCTCGTTGTATAGCCTGGACCAGAGTCGGGTCCAGATCCTCCCAGGGAATGGAGGTAAGACCTCCGTCCACCACGCTTAGCATACTCCCCCATCCGGGCTTCCCAATGGGCGTCTTGCGTCCCAGAGGCACGTAGATGGCCTCATCAGGTAACCGCACAGAGCTGATAGTCAGCTTGTCAAGGAGGGTTCGCCAGTACTCGTTGCCCCCATGGGCTCCCCAATCGGGGGAACACAGGACCATACGGGAACGTTCCAAGGCCACCTTGGTCAGCACCTTCCCCAGTTCACTGAATCTGGGGTTCCCGTAGGCCATCCCGAAAGAGGGCCAGTAAAATTTGTAGCTGCAGTTCTTCCCCTTGCTGCAGTAAAGGCCCAGTACATGTTGCTTGTCGCTGGCGAACAACTCCACACTTAGGTCTTCTCGAGAGTAACCCAACTCCTTCAGACCTTGGTCTAGGACTTCCCCCAATAGTTGATAGTCCTCAGTTTTGGAGGCTGCCATCATGTTCGAGGGCTCCTCCTTCGATAGTCTCAGGTAACTCGAGGTATGTTCCGACTGCTCCAGTGGCACAGACTCTCTGCCACTGCCGTGGTCCACGTAGAGGAGGTAGGGCGCTTGCAGCGTCAGGGATTGTATCTGGGAGTGCTGTACGAAGAAGTCAGTACCCAGTACAAAGTCGAAGGCCTCAGTGTCCATCACATAGAACCGATGGGCGATAGTCCTGGAGCCCATAGGTACCTCCACTTCACAGTCCCCGCAGCTGTGCACCACATGTCCATCCCCCATGCGTATAGCGGCGGTGGTCATGGTGTTCTTCAGGCTCCCACAAGGTAAAGTTTTCTTGGCCACTATCGATATTGTGGCGCCAGTATCCAGTACCGCCAGGTACTCACGTCCCCCTAGTCGGATACGTACCCAAAACACCAGGTCTTGGGTGCCACCAGAGCGTCCCCGTCAGAACTCCGCGGCACAGGTCACCTCGAACCCCTTGTTCCGCAATTTGCGGGCCATCCTCATGAAACGGCTCCTCTTCTTAGCGTTGCCGTCATCACCACCTTCATGCTTACGCTTGGCTCCTTGATCTTGCTGGGCCTGCATTTGTGAGCGTGTGGTAGGTCCAGACTGCCCTCCAGAGGGCTCGGAGTTCCCCCCGGGATTAGGGTTGGGGTTGCCTCCGTTCTTGTCCTTGTTCTTGTTGTCGGTCTGGCGGTTAGCGCCTCCTCCTCGTCCACCTTGACCCTTGTCCTGACCACCTTGACCACGTCCTTTCGACTTGCCCTTGCCGGAGTCGTTGCCTTTGGCCTTGCCTCCATCTTTGCCTGAGCCTCTGCCAGGATCTTCCCCCTTAAGCTTCGCCGATAGGCGTTGTTTATGGTAGCACTCATCCTCGTAGTGCTTCCGCTTACCGCAGAATGCACACGTGATGGTGCAGCGGTAATGATCCGGCAGCTTTGCTTTGGCGCCGGTGTTCTTCTCCTGCTGCTTCCCCTGGACGACGAAGCAGTCTCGCTGCTCGCAGTCAGAGGCGTGCTGCAGGTGGCCCTGCTCATCTCTGGCATCACACCAGAATAGCTCCTTCACGTTCTCCATGGTACGGGCGTGGGCGTGTTTGGGGGTAGTCCCCTGCCCAGGTCGGGACCCTTGGTACCCTTTGCCTCCAGAACCTCCACCACCAGGACGGTAGTTGTTCAAGTGCTGGTCGCTCTCCTTCTCCAGCGCCATCTCCAGGAGCAGCACGCATAGATCCTCGTAGCAGAGGGATCTAGCCTTGCGCTCAGCCGTCAAACAGCACTCGTCCCATAGCTCTCGGGGGAGCTTGGCGCACAACCAGAACAGCAGGTCGTCGCTGCTGTAGGAACCGGGCGTCAGTCGTCCAGCCCAGTGATCCAGGTCAGCCAACAGCTCGGAGACCCTGCCAGGTTTGGGGTTGTTGGGCAGGACGGGCAGGTTCTGGATCTCGGCCCTGATGGAGAGGTCGGTTTCGTAGGTTGGGTACTGCCTCTCCAGGGCAACCAACACATCGGCAAAGGTGGCGGAGTTAGTTACGATCTGCCTGACGTGCTTCTTCAGGTACTTGGTCTTGCAGCACTGCAGGAGCAGATCGCACTTCACTCGCCCACTCGCGTGGGTTTGGCCGGTCAGTCGTAGGAACCGGCCAAAGTTCTCAGCGAACTCGCTGAGGTCCTTGCCTGTGAACTCAGGCAGGTTCACCACTATCTTGGAGGTGGCAATAGCCTTCGCCTCCTGAGCTCGGCGTCCTTCAGGGCGTCGGGTCTTCTTCTTCTTCTTCTTCTTCTTCTTACCCTTGGGGTCCTCGGGGGCCTCAGGGTCATCGTCATCTGAGGGCGAAGAAGAATCCATCGACGGCGGCTCGTCATCGGAGGGGTCTCCGCCAAGATCACTAGAGCCATAAGGCTCTACGTCCACCATAGCCCTTAAGGCTGTCAGCCCCAGCTGGTCCAGCTCGGCCCTTGTCCAGTTAGTCACGTGGCTGTAGGGCGGCTGGGCCGTTCTCGGGACGAATGGACTTCTCGGTATTGCTGCAGGAGTCGGCATCGGTCGGCTCCTCAGGCTCCCCAGGGTATTTGTCAACCCTGCCGCCAGGTGGTTAGCCTGTACTCGGTGGGGTGACATTCCCACCGTCGTAGGTGACGCATGGGACGGGATCATCAGGGGCTCCAGTTTCTCCCTGATCTCTTGCGTGAGGTCGCCCACGATTTTTGAAGTGGCTCCTCGGAGCACCTCGTTGATCTCCGACCGCGTCAGGGACCTGTTGGAGGATCTTCCCGATCCTCTACTCCTGCCTCTCAGAGACTCTGGTCCTCTCCTCAACCCACTGAAGGGTGCATACCCAGGTGCATACCCAGGAGCATACCCAGGAACATCCATATAGGTTCCCGTAGCGTGTAGTGGATGGGGATAGTCAACCGCATACCATCGCGGCGCAGAGCTGGAAGCCACCGGCTCACTGGCAGTAGTTGCCTCATGGAGCGCAGTGGTAGGTGGGCCCATACCATAGGCGGGGTAGTGAGGCATGCCAGTAAAGCCTGTGCCCTCTGCCATAGGCGGGTTGGTTGTGGAAGTGGATGTTGCGGCGGCTGGGAGTGTGGTGGTTATGGGAGAGGGTGATGCCTGGAGGCCAGAAGCGCTTGGTGCGCCTTCGAAGGTAGGGATACTCGTCAGGTCTTGCCCTTGTTCCTCTCCTTCGTCTGCTTCTCCTCCAGCATCCTTCTTGCTCTCGTTCTCCCTCTTCCTCTTCACAGGCTGAGGCCGAGAGACCACTTCTTCGACAGACAGGGCCCCGAAGGCCGTCTGAAGCCCATCCAGGGAGTCCTCAGCCGCGTCCACTGGCCCATGTAAGGGCTCCGCCGAAGGTACAGCGCCAGGTGCCGGCCTTGCCGGTGCCTCAGGCGCTGGCGCCGTCTTCACGTCGGCGTCCTCCTTTCCTGGATCCATCTTCTTTCACCCTTCTGCTTATTTTTGCCCGTACTCGGCGCACTGGATGTACGGCACGGGGTTGCTGCCGGTGCGCAGAGACAGGCTGCCTCTTGCTACCAGAAAGGTTTATAGCGTTTTCAGCACTGTGTTTTTGCTTCTCCTGCTGCTTGCTGTTGCTGTAGGGTGTCCTGCTGCTTGTTTTGGGAGATGAAAAGCTTTTGTTTATTGAAATACAGTAAGTCCAAGTCAATCCAGGATAGCCCAAGCCAGAAGTGTGCAAGGAGAAGGTAATTCAGGATCAAAGCATGAAGGGCTGCAGTGTAAACAGTGAAAGATAGATGGATATTCACAGAAACTGCAACTCAGGTCACCAATGAATGCATATTCACAAAGATAGCTGAAATGTTTTTGGAAAAGAGTTAGAAAACTGCCTCATGGTCACTCTCTCTTCATAGTGCCATCTCAGGAGATGTGCACTCTTTGTTTTGGGTCCCATATGTGCTGAGGTGGCATGGTATGCGGCGATGACGTCACTGCCATGTCACATGGGATCTTCCTACTTAGCTAGGCTGACCAGGAATTGAACCCAGGACCTCTCAAAAAGAGGTGCCTAGCCCCCTAGGGTACATACCACTAGGGCAGAGAAGTATTCATGGAAAAACATAGATAAATTCATAGGCTCTGCCTTGGGTATGTCAGTGCTCAGTCAACTCAGGAAAAGATGTTTTGCTTCACATTGAAAGGGGATTAAGGGGTCCACTCCATATCCTGATTGGGTGTTTGGTTCCATAGGTCAAAATGTGTTATCACCACTTTTGGTTGGACCAATACTAAGATAAAAATCCATGGATGCTCAGTGCATCTCTAATACAACTAGAGTATGCCTCAAAGCAATGGAAAAGCACTTTTTCTTACTCCATCTACAGACATGGCGGACACAGTATCACTACCGAGACGACTGAGAGTACACGAACACCCGAGAGCAAGGCATCCAGACCTGCCGATCATGGATCTTCTTCGCCCAGAGCCCACCCATGGGGCTCTGGATCGTACGTATGTACCAGACTTCTATCCGGATCGGAAGACCCGCATGTGACAGCTCTGTCAGAGGCTGTCAAGGCTAAATTGGGTATCACTGAACCCTTACCCAAGCCAGCGCTACTCTCACCTTCACCAGGATTGAGCACGTTGGCTGATGATCTCAAAAGATCAAGGGTGTCCAGGTTGCTACCCAAGGTTACTTGCCCCAGCCCTTTTCATCCTCGCGCCAGGACAGTCCCTATTGCTGAACTACAGGACGTGCCGGTGACGGAGACTGAGAAAAGAGGGCTGTCAGCCCTGGCACCTCTTGCCGGCGTATCTCCTTCTCCTTCTGGCCTAACCCCGGGTGGTGGGAAGATGGGCGGACCTATTGCCCAGGCGAACATCCAGCTAGAACTGCCGGAGTTCGACCCGAAAAATTTGCCTGAATGGGCAGAAGAATTTGCTGAGTTTCTTTTGCTCACTGGCCAATCCCATGTGGATGTGGCTACCAAATGCTCCTTGCTGAACCGCTCCTGCAAAAAGAAAATTTTGCAAAAACAGGTGAAACAGATTGTGAAAACCTGTTCAACCTGGCTGGAGGTACTCCAGAGGTTGAAGAAAACGTTCCCAGTCTATGAGACTGACCTCAGTGTGCGCACACAGATAGAGGAGCTACCTATGCTCCCTGAGTTTCCTTCCGCTGCGCGAGTCTCTAAATACGTGTGCG
Organism: Eutreptiella sp. 'Long Island Sound 2002'; assembly: GCA_964036045.1. Classification (NCBI taxonomy): domain Eukaryota; phylum Euglenozoa; class Euglenophyceae; order Eutreptiales; family Eutreptiaceae; genus Eutreptiella; species Eutreptiella sp. 'Long Island Sound 2002'. Next base: position 11,728,382 of record OZ038385.1, read on the forward strand.
ACCTGGAGTATCTGTTTTCACGGATGAACGTGGGCTCCTACGGAGCCACTGAGCCCCACCTGTGGCTCATGAGTAAGATCCCCCAACGTACGTGGGATGACTGCCGCGCTACCTCTGAGAGGAAAAGGCGGACCCACTCGTACGATGAATTGGTGGACCTGCTGATTGAGCTAGCTCTTGAGAGGGAGAATGACTCCCACATGGAGAAATTCCTCAAGAAGCACTTGGGTCGGGGTGGTACCCCTACCCCCGAGCGTGGCGAAGGGATAGGGCCTAAAAATCCCACTAACACCAACCAGGGAGGGGGTAAAGGGGGGGGTAACCTACGTGCCATGAATGAGGTTAAACCTGATGCAGGTACACCCCCTTTGTTCTACTGCAAACCTGTCAATGACAAGGGGGGGCCTTGTCATGCCTCTGACTGCGATCATCGCAGTAGCTGTATGCTGCAGATGAAACGACAGCAGCACACCAAGGATGGAAAACCTGTGACCCATCAGGATCATTTCAGGTGTACCATCACCTGTGGCCATTGTGGCAAACCTCGTCACTACGAAGACGAATGTCACATAAAGATACGCGAGAGTGATAAACTCAAGCGACAGGACGCTGAACGCCAGAAGACCCAAACACCCAGCAGAAATCCCCCGAATGGGGATAAAGGTGGTAAAGGAGGTGGCAAGGGGGGTGGCAAAGGTGGACCCCCTAACCCCCAGAGACGCTCATCAGCGCCCGCTGCTACTCCCCCTCCTGCCGCAGGTGACCCCAAGAAGCGCCCACAGGGGGATAACGCCTCCCCTGAGGGGAATAACTCTAAGAAGAGGCAACTGGCCTGGATGGCCAAGTCCCTCATGGCTGCAGGGGTGGATGTCAAGTTCCCTGATGAGGAGTATGGGGGCGGCTCCGAAGAGGAGAACTTGGTTTTCTGGATCCTCGTGAAAATTGGGGATCAAGTTTTTCGAGCGGTGCTTGACACCGGTGCAACACTTTCCATAGTGGCCCGGCGCCTGCTAAGGACTTTCAAGAAAACTAAGACCGTGGCCATAAGAGTAGGGGATGGGCGTAGCATCCATTCCTTGGGGGGAGTTGATGTGACTATATGCTTGGGCGACGAAACTGTGACCCAACACTGCAGAGTGCTGGACACTGACGCCTTTGACATCGTCATTGGTACCGACTTCCTACGAAGAAACCCCCAGGTAAAAATGCTGTCTCTCCAGCGCCCCTATTCTTTGCACTGCGACTTTGGCAGTGGGCTCTTCTCCGTACCTTTGGAGCTGTCAGGACGAAAAGAGTCTGGGCTGCGCTACGCATCCAAGACTAACTATCGTACTGAAAACTACCAATTGGCCCGTCACGTTCTTGAAAATGGACTGGCGGCCCTTCAGGTAAACCTGGATGAGATCCAGGTGGAATTGTTTGCGAGCCGACAACAGCACATCATGCAGTTGTACTGCTCGAAACATTTCAACAATGCTTTCAGTTTCTTCTGGAAAGCAATGGGCCTAGCGTATGCTAACCCTCCGTTCTCCCTGCTCGCGAAGGTTCTAACCAAAATCGCTTATGAGGGAGGAAGGGTTGTCATGTGCAGCCCTGACTGGGGCTGCACTGGTGAACACGGTTACTGGCGCCGTATGCTAGATCGAATGACCGTGGGAAGAGAGCAACTCCCCGACGGTCCCATCTACGTGCTTGAGGACTCAGACACAGCTATGCAGGCCCCTGAGTGGACCAGTTTCCTATCCATCGTTGATGGATCTCTCAATCCTGTACCCCTGTGTGACCTAGACCAGGTGCTACTGAAAGAGGTCATGGCCAAAAATCGTGGCCTGACCCTTTCTGATCTCAAAAACCGATCTCCTGAGCACCTATCTGCCACAGTTACAGGGTGTGAATCTCCCGATGGCTATCTGGAACCTGCAGCTGTTAAGGAGGATGCTGACGACCAACTGTCTGAGATCGCCAGCACTATCCCTCCTGTTGATCCCAGCTGTGTTGACCTAAAACACAGTACCTTCCTAGCCCAGCTGTTGCTGGAGGAGGTAGATCTAGAGTCAACCTCAGAACCCGCTCCCCATGTTGGGAAGCCAGTGCTACACGTGCAGCCTATGCACACAGGTGAACCCGTGGCCCGGAGTCCTGATGCTCTGGCGCGGTTTGATTCTAATAACATGCCACTGTCTGAGCATGATACTCAGGAACTCCGGCGGCTGTTGTACATGAAGGCCGAAGGTATTGAACGCCAAGAGCGGCTGCAATACCTCGGACAGACCTGGAAATCCTCCATCTTGTCTGAGGAGGACGATGATTCCTATACGCTGCCTGATCCTGAGACACCGCTAGTGTATTCTCTGCACTATGGGCAGCAATGTCCCCCTGAGTGGGACGATGGTTCTGTGCCTGCCGAAACTGCTGATCGGCAGAAAAAGAAAGAGCATGGAAAGAGCAACCTCCATGCTTAGGAGGATTTCCTGCAGAAACTGGAGAGTCTTAACCTTGACCCCCGACTGAAGAAACTGCTGATAACCTATGAGGAGGTGTTTGGCGCCTTGCCGCCCCCCCTCTCTTGTAAAAGACTGGTCCAGATGGACCTGAAACTGAAACCTGAGTTTGAAAAGACGCGACTGAGGCGTCGTCCCTATCCCGCTCCACAGGAACAGGTTGAAGAAATCGAGCGCCAGATCCAGGAATGTATTGATGCTGGCCTCGTTGAAGAATATAAGAAGGGGGACCGCCCCCATCACTGCAGTCCCTGTTTCCTGGTTGCTAAACCAGGGTCGACTGCCCTACGACTGGTTGTTGACTATGGTGAGGTCAACAAGAAAACCCAGAACCACTCAGGGAGTATTCCTAACATGGAAAATACCCTGGAGCGTATTGCCAAATGCAGGTACAAGACCAAAATGGACAAACGCTCTGGTTTCTGGCAGGTGGACCTAACCGCCGCAGCTCAGGAGCTGCTCGCTTTTATAACCCCTAAGGGTCGTATCTTTAAGTGGAAGGTCATGCCTTTCGGGGTGGCGAATGCCCCAGCGCTCTTCCAGGAGCCAATGAACAAAATTTTTTACATACTGAGGCGCAGGCCTCTAGTACAGGAGTTGATTTCTCGGGGTGCAGAAATGGAGGCCCACATCGACGACGTGAGTTTGGGTACTAATACTCAAGAGGACCATGTCCTTCTCCTCCGTGAAATTTTCATTGTTTGTCAAGAAAACCATCTCCGAGTCAAACTCGAAAAATGTAAGTTTATGAAAGAGGAGATGGAATATTTGGGTTTCGACGTGGGGTATGGCTGGTGGAAACCAGCCGCGTGTAAGATGCAGCCCCTACAGGACATGCAGATTCATGATGACCCTAAGAAGGGTCTACACGATGTGAGGAGTTTTGTGGGCGCCTGTAATTTCTATCGGCGTCACATCCACAATTTTACCTACTCCTCTGCCCCCCTCACTGACCTAATCAAGAAAACTACTCCCTGGAGGTGGACCGCCAGGGAGGAGGAATGTTTCCAGGAGTTGAAGAAGAAAATTGCCTCCTCCAACTGCCTGGGAGTGCCCCGCCCTAAGGGCGAGATAGTCCTGATCACTGATGCCAGTGATGTAGGGGGGGGTGGAACGATCTACCAATGGCAAGAGCTTAACCCCGCTGAACTAACCCACTGCCATTATCGTACTAGTGGACTGAACCGTGATGGCTCGCTAAAACATGACTATCCTACCAGTGAGTGGCGGCTGGTGCCACTAGGACACTGGAATTGGAAATGGAACCAAGCGCGTTCCAGTTACAGCACCTATGACCAGGAACTCCTGGCTGGTATGTTGGTACTTTCGTCACAATCCCGACTCCTGGGATCTAATCCTATTGTCTGGCTATGTGACTAGGAACCTGTGAAGTCTTTTCAGAAGGGCCCACCGCCAGAGAAAGCAAAACTAAAGCGGTGGTGGACTTACCTGAGCCAGTTCAGGTTGACAGTTCATCATATCCCCGGTATAAAAAATGAACTGTCTGACTATATATCGCGCAATAACTTCGATGCACTTATAGGTGAGAGCTCTGAGGCGCTCGCCAAAGAGGCTTTCCAGCGTATGGATGTCCAACTTGACCTGTCCATGCGCACTGCTGGAATCCTGGAGGGTTGGAGTCTAACCGACTATCAGTCAGAATACAAAGAAATTCTCCAAACCCTCAGCACTGGTCTCGAACCCCGTGTCATTGACGGGCACCAGTGGTATGAAAACAATCAGTACCTCTCCTAGGAGGACCGGATTGTTGTGCCTGAAGCCCGACTGGATGGGGGCCTACAGTGGTCCCATCTCAGTTCTGGTCACACTGGCGCTAATCGCCCAGTAAACTTCTTCCGTGAGTGTTTCTACTCTAGTCCAACCCTGACTGAACTGAGGTTGCGTATGCAGACCATTGTGGATGCTTGTGGCTGTCATGCCAGCAAGCAGAGCGACAGTAGGGATAGGGACCTGATTTCCAGCTTACCAATACCACATTGTGCTAACTCTCTTCTCTACGTGGATTTCATCCACGGCCTACCACGCTTCGGCGGCTATGATAGTTGCCTAGTGGTCACCTGTGGCCTATCTCGCTTTACCCGTGTGTTCCCTTGCAATAAGAAAATCACAGGTGAGCAGACTGTGAAAATGTTGGTCGAACAATGGTTCGAACCCTATGGAGCACCTAAGCAGGTGCACTCTGATGAGGATGTACGCATCCGCAGTGACACTGGGAGGTACAAACGAGTGCTAAATGCCCTCAACGTGGAGGTAACCACAGGTGTGCCCTATACCAACACGTCTAACCCTCTCTGTGAGAGACAGAACCGTGTGTTGGAGCAAAACTTAAGAATCCCGATGAAACAGGAGCGTACCAAGGACTTGGTACGCCTAGTGCCCTGGGCAGTGCTGACCATGAACTCACAGCGGAGCTCCTCTACGGGTTTCACCCCCCACGAACTGTTCCATGGAGGACGACCTGCATGGTTCTTCAAAACCCCCTTTCCTGAGGACTTCAAGAGCCCTGTGGGAGATTGGCTGGAACACAAGCAGTCTCTGGCTAACCAGGCGGGGACTAACCTGAGACACATTCGTGACCGTGAACTGAGCCGACGGAACCGCCTACGGCAACCTGCCAGCTTCAAGGTTGGTGACCTTGTTTTGGTTCACCATTCACGCCTACCCTCCTGGCCACGTAACTGCCTACAGGACCCTTATTTTGGACCCTATCGTATCATCAGGATAGATGGATCCAGGATCCATGTCAGGTGCAGTCCATGTCTAGGTGGTGAACTGCTGTGTGCACCTAAACAGTTGAGGCTCTATCACTCCCCTAACGATTTGTCTTGGGATGAGTGGCGCCTCAGCGACAGTGAGGTCGAGCGTATAGACCTAGAGAACGCTGCCAGTCCAGAGGAGGCAGACGAAGTCGAAGAGATGACTGCCGATGAGATGGCAGTCGATGGTTACTATGTGGTTGCAGGTATTGCTCGCCACGAGTATAAACAGGGCTGGAAATTCCTAACCCTGTGGGATGGCTATGGGTTATCTGAGGCGACCTGGGAACCTATGTCAGCCTTCATACAACCAGATGGGAGTATCAACCCCATCTTCCGCTCCTATCTCGTTGAGAACAACGAAGGGCAGCTATTAACCCGTGCTAGGACTCTTTCCCAGCGTAAAAAAAAATAAAAATTTCCCTGTGTCAGTCTACTGACTGTGTTCCAACCTCACAGGTGCAGTGAGCACTCTTGTGCAGACGTGCCTGTGAAGGGGATTAAGAGCAGTTGTCACAGCTGCTCTGCATTGCATCGCAGGAAAGGACCCTTAGCCCCCCGTGACAACCACTCCCTGGCCGAAGGCCATTGGTTTTTCACAGACTACTGCTTACTGAGCACTGCACTGACCCTGTCTGTGCCCTGCAGACCCATGCCTATGGTTTCCAGCGTGGACCAGGTGGCCGCTTATCAGGTTTGCAGCCACCCAGCGAGTGTATGCCTTGTTGACCATGTGTTGCATGGGGACTGCCCTGATGTAATGACCTTGGGGAGCCAACGAAGAACGGTGGCTTACTACACCAGGGGGGAGTCACAAGCAAAGTGTTATGAGGCAAGGTGTGTCTTCCCTCCTTGGGGACAAGCGAGCCCACAGTTAGGACCCCTGACTGGTCCAGACCCATGGGGTTCTACCCTTCCTTACAGGGTTTACCATACCCCTATGTGTGCTACGTATGTCTGTGTGTGTCTCACTTCTCTCCCCGGCGTGGCTCCCGGAGACCGGGCTTCGCTGACGTCGGACCGAAGGTCCTAATCAGGTACTATTACCACTCCTATGGCGTCCAATTTCTGTGCTGGCGCCTATCCTTGGGGGAAGACGGCAAAAGCCCTACCTACTAGAGGGGAGGGGTGGCCAAGTGTGCTAAAAGCATACAAAATGCCCATTTTTGGTAAAGGCCAAAAGCTAACGCACTCCCCTGCCCACGTGGAAAAGCACGCGGGACAGGAGACACCACTACACTACACTCACTAACGCCAGCACCAGTCTTGGAAGGCAGGGTGAGCACTCATCACTTGCGCTCAACACCCGCCAGGCTTGCTGACCCTAACACCTACACACTCTACTGGGAGTTGAAGGCATGAAGTCTCGGGTCCTACTGACCCTCCTGTGAGAAAAGAAGAGAACACAGCGCTACTAAGCGGCTGTGGCCTAACAGGGACGCCACTACGCGTTTCCCTGTCAGGGCTTGGAGGGAGGGAGTGCTCAGCGTGCCTGCACAGCGTGGATGGCGGTGAAGTCGGACTGCACTCACCACTCCTGGTTGAGCTGCAGTTATTTGTTTTTGTGATCCACGCAGCATATTTTAGCGCTGCCAAGAGGGACTGCACCAATCGCCCTTACCTTCCCACCTGTAAAGCAAAGGCCAATGACTGAGGTTCAAGACTGAGGAACCAAGACAGCCTCCACGTGTTACACGCTTCTCAGGCTGCCCTATAATACGCTGTTCCTGAACCTCAGTACAAGCAAGCAAGCTTAAGGAACTCCACCAGTTCTCTTAAAGAACGTAGGGTGGAGCCCCTGGGTAACCTAAACAAGGGTTATACCGTGCGCACTCCGCGTGGCCTACCCTTTAATGCGTCATATGCATGCACAAATATGCACAGGGTTCCCGATTTCTCCTTCTATTGCCTAATCTTACACAACCTAACCAATCAAAGCATGACTCAGCCAGGAGGTGAGCTCCTCCTGGGCTTACCTACCTTACCCACCACGCATCAGGTGAATGCCGAGAAAAAACACGAGCGCAAAACAACTCTACGCGCTTAAACCAACCTACGGCGAAGTATAAACCACCCTAAGCGATTAATGAACTGTGTGTCATGCATGCTACCCTTGTCTTGTTTCCTGCAGAAAGCGGAGAGAGGGTGGCGCACTGCACAGCGCAAAACAAGCCTAAGCGTTTTAAGCAACCCTACTTTAGCGCTACGGCTACACAAACACGAGCAAGCACTTTCTTTTCTTACCTGTGAAGACAGAACAAGGGTGAATTGGGGTACAGGGAAAGCGCCACAGCGTGTGAATGCCTCAATTAGGCACATGCATCGCGAGCACAGCGCATATTCTAACCCTACGTGCGCGCTGCGCGCTCCATTCGCATCGCATACCTTTCATTCCTGTTTCGACCTGTGCACCGCAGAGAGAGGAGAACCCGAACCCCCAACGAACACAGCGTTGACAACCCTAACGTTTTGACGAAGCAACCAGCACGAACGCAATGCATGCGTGTGAAATGACACTGGCATACCTGAGAGGTGGGATGTCCACCTGCTCTGTGGTGTGGGTTGAGTTTGAATACTTTTCCCTAAAGTTTATACAAATTTTGATGCAACTGTGCAAAAATTTCGTTTAGAACTTTAAAAACTACGGCTCATACTTAGGCGGCTGAAGTTGCATGGTATAAAACGACAGAAAGTGCCCAAAATACATGGCCTGAAAAAACATCAAAAGAACCATTCTTTGGCTTGCAAAAAATCAAGCCGTTTTTGGAACACCAAAAGAACTCTTATGTAAGGAATTTTGGCCTTTTCTTGGTCCTGATGGGTGCAAAAAATGCTTTTTTTGGGGCAATGGACTGTTCCTTGCGCGAGGCCTCGCGCAAGGAACAGTCCATTGCCCCTCCAAAGTCAGGTAATGATGGTAGAATTGAGGAATCAAGCAGGCACCTACACTGGAGTGACATTACAGGCACCCTTGACTTGATCACATTGTACAATATGTTTACGCGGGCGGACATTCAGTGCTCTAAACAAGCCTTGCAAATGTAACTGATGACTCAAGAAATCATTTCAAATGTTGTTGCATTCCTAACAAAAGGGGCACATACGTTGGAGGTGTTGCACAGGGTGCATCCTTCAGCATTGCTCATGATGCACACCTGCCACAACTTATGGGGAGTGTCAAGCAAAAAAAAGAGTATCACTGGTAACACATTAAGCATGTCCACTCAACAGATGACGCTGAGCTGGACAGGGACCCCCCTTGTAGCTATGGTTGAAGAAAAATTGATCCTTCCGTTGTTGACTATAGATCAAAGTAAAATGTGCAACAAAATATGAATTTGCCATGCGTGGCACTTTTTTGAGCGTTTGTTTGGGCCAAAAAAACTGATTTTTTGGAGAGTAAAATGCAATGTAGTGCAAACAACACCAATTATCAAGATGATGTTTGATACCTGGAGAACGAAGGTGCCCTGGGGGAAGCAGTCTGCCAAGCGCAGGGGCTGACCAAGCCCAAAAAGAGTTTTTCCGCCTCCGGGGGGGGCAAGCTTCTGGTAAATTTCAATGACTCAACGACAATTTAGGTACTCGTTGCTTCAGTGAAGGTTGTGCAGAAGCGCTATCAGATGAGAACCCATCACAATGGTACAAAGAATATATTCTCTGGGCCTTTTTTTTGCGCGAGGCCTCGCGCAATGAGGACTGCAATGCAGTCCCAGGACTTGAAAGTCACAACCTATACCTCTTTTTTCAGGCAGTGCAAATCGAAAAATCAAACCGTGGGGTGGGTACTAAGACCACTTGACCCTGAAGCCGTCTTTCCAAAGGCAAATGAATCGGGTGAGGTTTTTGGTTTAGTAAGTTATACTTGAGGCCTCGCGCATGGGGCAGCCCTTGAACCACATGTTGCATATGTTTTGCATTGATATTCAATCCGCCATGCTTCTGTTTTAATGATCCTTGGTCTTGATTGTGCGAGACCTCGCGCATAGAATTCGATCAATAAATCATTTTTCCAGGTATGCAATGAACATGCAGAACAGAAAATGATGTTGCAATAATTTTTTCTGCAGACCATGTTCATCCAAAAAACAACGGGAACGCAAAATGTATTTCTTGGCCAATTTCCGCTAAAAGCACATCATTTTCCACTGAAATCATAAGATTTATTTATTCTTTTTATATTTTTTTTTGTGTTCGGCTGTCCGAAGAAAGGCACGAAATGGCACAAATGGTAACAAAGATACTTTCTTTGGACTAATATTCTGTTTTCAAAAAACAGAGCCTGTGAAAAACTATTTTTTTGCATGGTCCAAATTGGGTGCATTTGGTGTGATTTTGACCATGCAACTTGAGCCGCCTAAGTCATACCTTCTTTTTCAAAAGCCGTTTACGCTTGCGCAACCTTGTTTTTGAAGTCCGCTTCCGCTGCGCTTGTCTGCGACTTTGAGTTTTGGTGTAAAAATGACGATTTCTCGCGTGATTTCGTCAATTTTTAGCGATTTGACTTCTTAAATTGCTACACCTTTCGCTAAACCGCAGGAATCACTCCCTGTTGGTTACATTTTCTATTTTTTTCAGCTCCTGGAGATTTGTGTCCTCCATTGGGAGTATTGCTCCGCCCTGGCCCTTGGTCAGGACGTTTACTAAAACGCTGTTTATCCAGCGATAGCCGTCCGCATTAGAGCGTTCGACTGTACCCTAGTGGGCAAGCATATGTGCTCTAGGGAGGGAGTCCTGGGTTCAAACCCCACTACCTCCAAAATTTTACCAAAAGTTCTCGTCGCACGCTGGCAACTTTTGAGGAATGCCCCATCGAAGGGACATCATTCACGGTACATTACACTGTTTTTCAAGGGTACCTACAGTGTGATAGGCTTCTATGAACTGATGAGACTGTTTCTGGTAAGTTTAATGCATTTTCTGGGGTAAGTTTGGGAATTTTTGAACCTTTTTTCTTGGTCCTACTAGCTGAGCTAACTAGTACTCCAGGGGGGAATAAGAAAAAGTCACTGCCTTGTCTTTCTTGGAGGGCTTGATCCAGGCCAAGCCCCCTTTAAAACCCTCTTGTTGATGCTAGGACTAACTTAAGTATTTTTGTCACTCTTTTGAAGCCTTTAGTACACTTTCTCAAAGTAACTAGGGTTATAACCCTAGCCCCCCATGAAGTTCACCCCTACCACTCAACTGAGCGGAGGTATCTTCCTTCATGGAGGATATACCGAAATGAAATAGGCATTTCATGCTTTAGGCCTTGGAGGTTAAGCCTAGTGGTCTCCCACCCCAAGACCCCTATACTCAATTGTTTCTACCACTTATTGTGGTTCTACGTTTTAACTGTTTCTGAATTCAGTTGCTTGGCCAAGTCATATTCTGTGTCTGGCCTGACACCTATGCCCCATATTCCTAACCAGCACCATTTCTCCCAAAAGAGTGCACATGAAGTGCTTGATGCTATCTTTGAGGCTAGGGTCAGCCCAGTTTTCATCTAAAATCTTTTGTATTATCCATTTGTGATTGAATCTTTGTGTTTATACCTGCTTTGTCTATCTGCAGCCCTTCTGTGTTACACTGGATTTCAAACTATTCATTGATTCGATCCACATCCTGTTCTTGCTCTACTTGCTCCTTTGGTTTTGGGATTTCACCATCAAAAACTTGCAGGATTTCATCAAAGTCCATAGGGCACTAATCAAGGACATCTTTCTGCATGCGTGCCTCAGTGGTCACATACACTCTAGGCCAGAGTGTATTGGAAAATTCTGCTTTGTTATTTTTTTACCAGAAAATGTTGGGGTGCCGTTTTTTGCCTGAGGGTAGCACCGCACATTGGGAGGGGGGGGTGGTCTTAGCACTATACGTGCAGCAGGCCCGTGTACTGTTTGCTTGCATTTTTTCTGGGGACACCCAAGAATCGTTTTGCTAATGTATGCACTCATGCACACTTGCGCATGTGTTTGTTGCATTGTATTCATGCAAGTTCGTTTGCCCTGACCCGCTGATTTTCTCAACCCTTATCCATTTTTTCCTTCCTGCTCTCTTTTCAGGTACAGTCAAATGAATTCAATTCAGTATTCAAGAAGCAAACTGTTTTTCGACGCCCAGTGAGCCAGCTCTGTTTTCCTTCGTCAGTTCTTCTCCACACCCCACCCTACCCCTCATGTGTCGGGCCTCCTGCTTTTGTGCTCTGCTATCTTTCAAGATTGCAGAGCCAAAGTAGTAACGAACCACGATGCTCGTAAGTAATTTAATTTATTTATTCTCAGAGCCGCAGCAGAAGCTTTTTGTATATTAGCATTGAGGGTTTTTTTACCCTGTGGGGCAGCACAGTGTATTATTGACTGTCTTCTTTTGTGCCCTGTTATTGCTGCTCTGTGCCTGTGTGTCAGTTTTTCTTTTCCGAAACTTCTGAGCAGGGTTTTTTTGGTGCAGGAAATATTTTTGGACCAGACAGATGGCATGGGCAATAAGTAGAACACAATCAGTGAAACTGTTTTGAACATCAATTTGGAAGACAGCCCTCCTCAGTTTTAGGCCAGGAGTTTAGAACAGAATTTTGCTTAGGTGATTTTCTGTTTGAAAACTTGTACGGCTTTCTCTGAAGTTTTTTCCCATAGTCAGCGGGATTTTTTAGGTGGCAGTGAAACCCCCCACTCAGGATAGTGTATGGATACCCGGAAAAAAGTAGAGGGACCGCAGGTCAAGACTTTGGGTCCTGGGGGTAGGACATTGTACATTATCTCAGTCAATTTCAGTGCATCTCCGTTTGTTTTTGGTTTTTCAGCACAGTCGACAGTTTGGCATTTCTGTTGTGAGTGCTAACCGTTTTACATTACTATTTTACTTTACATGTACATTGATGGCTGTGCATGCCCCTTGGTGTGTGTCAGCCCTTGCATGTGGCCTAGTGGCTGCGGCAAGGGCGTGGCGGGGAGTGTGACGGGTTCATGCCAAGTTGGGGCTGCCCGCAGCCAAAAAGCGCGCGAGTGTGATCGCGGCATTCAATATTTACAGTACAGAATCACAAGGGATTTTGCTGTTATGAATGTTTTGTACATTGTTACTTAACGTATTTTAGAACTATGAACGGTTCTAGCAATCTGTCGTGAATTATCAGAATTCCTGGTGTTGATGCTGAGTTCGCTTCGTGGTGAGAGTAGGAGTTCGAAAATTGGATATAATCAAAAAAGGATTTTGATAACAAGTTCAGATTTCGACGGTTCGCCTATAAATGTACTGAGTTGATTGTTTGTTGCAAATCAGAGGTTGTCGCGTCGTTATATATCTTTTAGCTCTGCATTCATCAGGGATTGTGAGCGCTATTGGGGCGCGCAGATCTGAGAAAAAACGCGCCATCAAGCGCCGACAATTCATTGTTGTGTCGCCCGACGAGTTTTGATTGGAGATTTTAGTTTCAGACAATGTTTTTATAATTATTCTATAAAGATAGGGCAATCTACAGTGAGAAAAGGTTTCCGGCTTACCCAATGATGTGTCTGTTCCTTGTTTTTGGTGAAGAAAACCTTGATGATTTTCCCAAGTGCAAAATGATGATCACAAGAAAGTAGACTAAGGCAACCAAACACCTAATCGAATAAAATTCAGGATTTCTATTTCCAAATCAAAGCATGAGTAGCAAAGAGGGGTTGCAAATGAACAATGTAGGACTAAATACAAAGCTTCAATGATTGATAAAAAAGCAAATAGGTTTATAGTGAAAGCTGACATGAGTCTGGCTCAAGAGACAGTGATAGGCACCGCAAGTGCGTAGTTTGGAATGCAATGCAGTTGGTTAGGAACCTGGGGCAAGTAGGTTGGGCCAGACACAAGATATGGCTTGCTGAGCTTGGCCAAGCAACTGAATTTTGAAGCAGTTAAAAAGTACAATCACAATAAGTACATAACACGTTTGAGTACCTAGGTCCTGAGGTGGATATGAAAGCAGCACTGCTCACAAAAAATTTATTGAATTGTTGAACGCATTGCGCTGCCTTGAAGTACAGTGATGTGGAGGGCTATGTTGTGGCATCCAAATGTTGGGCACATGCTGTAGAAAAAGGGACCAGAAGCGATGAATATGTCTTTTCAGGGCCGACTTGTTGCATAGCGGGTCTAATTGTGATTTAGTTTAGTATGCCTGCGTTGTTAGGTAGATGCGAGAGGGGCGTCTTGTGGGGAAGGGCGGGGGGGATAGGCAGCAGTAGTACAGGGGATTGAAAGCTGGGTGTCACTTTGGCAAAGTGTATGTTTGTAGAGGTGATGCGAGCGGTGTAATCTGACCGTTGGCCGGTAGAAGTATGACGAGGTGTTTTTCACAGGTCGGTCTTCCTGTGAAGTAAGTATGATGCTATGTTCGGCTAATGTTGACTGCTGTGTACTGCCAAATGCAGGTACCATTGGTGAGAGGCCGCATCGCCATGGTTGCAGTGCTTCTCCTTTTTTCGCAACCAATTTTTACTCCATCCAATATTGTATGTCTCCATTTGCTTGCCGGTACTCATTGAGCGAAACAATGCAATCACTATGGTGTTTAATTGGTTTCCAGTTTCGGGTAATCAGAAGATATTTTTTTGAATGGTGCAGCCGCTATTCTTTTGATTGCCTTGTCTTTGTGTTTTTCGGCACCCTCTCGGCGATTATTTCTTGCTCACATCATATGTCTGCAATATTGCGGGAATGGCTTGCGAAGTGACGACATATATGCTAAGTGTTGCAACTTTGTCATTTTATTGGCACGTTTTGTGATGTTCGACGTCTGGCTGTTTTTTCACCAAGTTTTCCTCTTTCGGAAAATGGAAGAATCAATAAACTGATTCCTCATCATGTCACGATAAAAAGCGAAGCAATTCATCTAGAAACACCAACAATGACCCTCTCAGTTGCATGCCATTCATGGGTGGTCCTGGCGGGCAATCGAATGTGGCAACCACCACAGTTGTGACAAGAAAATCTAGACAGTGCAGGTTTTGTGATCATTTTGGATTTACCGCGGACATTGATGATCTCATACCCTGCTTGGCATGATGACATCACGGATGACATCATACCTCATGTCAAGACATGCCCTAAACACACTCATTTCTTACATAGCACAATCCTCATAGATGGGGTCTTATCAGTTCCCTTGTTTTACATTTTTTTTGCGACTTATGTCAACCACGTAACATATCTTTTAGAATAGAACTCATGATGTTTAAATCAATCTCATAATGCACTACAATTACACTGTGTGGTGACGTGGTGTGTCCACTTCGCGCACTGCTCATCTCTCTTCATTCTTCGTATCATTACGACTGCCTCCAAATGCCTACACGAGAAAATTGAAACTACAAATTGTATACACAAACTGGAGGTAGGGAAAACAAAATTAAATAAAAAGCAAAAGATAGAAAAAAAACAAACCTACTTTAGTTTTTCCGGCCTTGCTGTGATTGGCTTCATTGCTTGGCTGTACTTCGTTGTTTGCTTTTGTCTGCTCAGGAAGCCTGCTGCACAATTTGTGCCGCTAGATGGAAAGCTTTCCATTGACCGGAGTCCATGAGTGATCTGTACAGTGTTTTCTGTAATACATAGTGCGGGGCTGCCATGGTTTTGACTAGTTTACAGAGTGACTGTGACTTCACAAGATTTTAACCATTTAATGAAGGCCGGGCCTGTGCAACCTCTGTCAAACGAGGCTTGAGTGAGAGAGTTGCCAATAGAGAGTGATCTGAAGCCTTGGATGAATTTACATAGTGTGGACACCGGTTCTACTTCATCGTGCAACCACGCCTCCCAATCCCCCATGGAAGGTGCCTCCAAAGCCGCCCCTGCATGTGAATTGAAAAAGCATGATCGCGGCTAGTCAACACATGTGTGCCAAGTGGAAGGGTAGCAGCTCTGGGGGCAGCTCAGCCAAATGGAGTATGTCTTGCCACAGGGGGTTTGCTCCTGTAGTCTACGGTACCATTGCTTCACCTCTGTGGTTCGCGTTGTGGAGGTGCTCTGTTGTCGAGGCCCCTCCCTCCTGGGTTGTGGTCTAGTGCGTGTGGTTGTGGTTGTTGCTCTAGCTCTGCAACGTTTGCCAATGCCCCCAGATCAGCCTGGCCGGACTTGGACCACCTGCCGTAGGGAACCGCCCTTGCTGGTAGCCTGATGGGCTGAGCGGGTCGCCCCGTTGGATTTCAATCCTCGGGTGGTGTGCTTTGGTCTATGTATCGCGTGCCAGCACCTGTGTCCAAATGTGCTGTGTTGGTGTTGTTGGTTGGTGTGTAGTGCGCGTTGCATTGGGGCCCACGTTTGTTGTGTTGGTGCTGTAACTTGGCGTGTGGCACATGTGCCACTAGGGCCCATGTTAGCTGCATGGGCGCCATCAGTTGGTGTGTAGAGCATGCGGCATTGGAGCCCACGTTTGCTGTGTTGGTGTTGTCAGTTGGAGTGTAGTGTTTGGTCCCTATAGGTGTCCTAGGGGAGTGGGTGGACCGGCTGGTTGTCCTAGGGACCAACGACTGCCTTGGACCTGCCCTTTGGTGATGACAAGACCTGTTTGTTATGTCAACCACGTAACATATCTTTTAGAATAGAACTCATGATGTTTAAATCAATCTCATAATGCACTAAAATTACACTGTGTGGTTACGTGGTGTGTCCACTTCGCGCACTGCTCATCTCTCTTCATTCTTCGGATCATTACGGCTGCCTCCAAATGCCTACACGAGAAAATTGAAACTACAAATTGTATACACAAACTGGAGGTAGGAAAAACAAAATTAAATAAAAAGCAAAAGATAGAAAAAAAACAAACCTACTTTAGTTTTTCCGGCCTTGCTGTGATTGGCTTCATCGCTTGGCTGTACTTCGTTGTTTGCTTCTGTGTGCTCAGGAAACCTGCTGCACAATTTGTGCCGCTAGATGGAAAGCTTTCCATTGACCGGAGTCCATGAGTGATCTGTACAGTGTTTTCTGTAATACATAGTGCGGGGCTGCCCTGGTTTTGACTAGTTTACAGAGTGACTGTGACTTCACAAGATTTTAACCATTTAATGAAGGCCGGGCCTGTGCAGCCTCTGTCAAACGAGGCTTGAGTGAGAGAGCTGCCAATAGAGAGTGATCTGAAGCCTTGGATGAGTTTACATAGTGTGGACACCGGTTCTACTTCATCGTGCAACCACGCCTCCCAATCCCCCATGGAAGGTGCCTCCAAAGCCGCCCCTGCATGTGAATTGAAAAAGCATGATCGCGGCTAGTCAACACATGTGTGCCAAGTGGAAGGGTAGCAGCTCTGGGGGCAGCTCAGCCAAATGGAGTATGTCTTGCCACAGGGGGTTTGCTCCTGTAGTCTACGGTACCATTGCTTCACCTCTGTGGTTCGGGTTGTGGAGGTGCTCTGTTGTCGAGGCCCCTCCCTCCTGGGTTGTGGTCTAGTGCGTGTGGTTGTGGTTGTTGCTCCAGCTCTGCAACGTTTGCCAATGCCCCCAGATCAGCCTGGCCGGACTTGGACCACCTGCCGTAGGGAACCGCCCTTGCTGGTAGCCTGATGGGCTGAGCGGGCCGCCCCGTTGGATTTCAATCCTCGGGTGGTGTGCTTTGGTCTATGTATCGCGTGCCAGCACCTGTGTCCAAATGTGCTGTGTTGGTGTTGTTGGTTGGTGTGTAGTGCGCGTTGCATTGGGGCCCACGTTTGTTGTGTTGGTGCTGTAACTTGGCGTGTGGCACATGTGCCACTAGGGCCCATGTTAGCTGCATGGGCGCCATCAGTTGGTGTGTAGAGCATGCGGCATTGGAGCCCACGTTTGCTGTGTTGGTGTTGTCAGTTGGAGTGTAGTGTTTGGTCCCTATAGGTGTCCTAGGGGAGTGGGTGGACCGGCTGGTTGTCCTAGGGACCAACGACTGCCTTGGACCTGCCCTTTGGTGATGACAAGACCTGTTTGTTCAGAAAGTACCACTCTCTTTTCGGAATCCCTTGCTATTTCAAAACCCGCTGCTATTTCAAAAGCCCCAGCACTTTCACCTAACCTGCAGGCACACACCAGCACCAGGCTTGGACCTGAACTAACTTTGTGCATTCTGTTCTGACAAAAGCAATCTGTGTCCAAAAGAATGAAGTACCCCCCCCCCCTTGCGCAAGCACGGCCGCGGTCCCAGAAGTCAGGCCAAAACAGCGCTTCAACGCCCACCCCGTACTTAGACATGGCCGTGCATGCGCGTGACACATGTGACAGCCAGACCGGGAATAACATTGTTAGCCATGGCTGAAAATCACATCAGAACAAGCAGCATGGGGTTGCAATGTGTAGTACAATGTTGTTATGAACAGAATGCACCATCACAAACATGACTGAGCCCCTCTTTCCCTATACAAACACTCTACAAACACCCAATCCTCCATTCTGGACCACAAAAACAGCGGTCCCAAAATTCCTCAAAACGGCGGTTCAACGCCCACCCTGTGCTTAGACAAGGCCGTGCATGCGCAAG
This sequence comes from Eutreptiella sp. 'Long Island Sound 2002', assembly GCA_964036045.1. Lineage (NCBI taxonomy): Eukaryota > Euglenozoa > Euglenophyceae > Eutreptiales > Eutreptiaceae > Eutreptiella > Eutreptiella sp. 'Long Island Sound 2002'. Next base: position 11,746,113 of record OZ038385.1, read on the forward strand.
GGGGGGGGGGGGGTACAAATCGATTCCCCTGCAACCAAATGAACACCCTGCGATCCTCTCTGACGAATGCAAACCAAAAATCCTTTGAAAACCCAAATATCTTCTTGAATCCCCTGATTGGTTGATTTGGACAGGTTGAATGGCTCATTTGGAGGTAAAAATGGGCCAGTTTTCAGCCGGCTTCAAGAGAACTATGAGAACCCGTCACCACCTTCACTGCAGCCCTACTAACCACTTCCAACACATTTCAGGTGCCCCCGAAAACCGATTCTCCATAAATATCTCTTTTGTAAACCGCTGATTGTTGTATTTCTTTTTAGCTCAAGGAGGCCAATACCTCCCACGCCATGTTCTTAAATGAGGGGAGGGGGTGGTGCCAAAGGGTCAAGGGTCAAGGGTTAAGCTTGGTCCTGGTCATACATCTTCGTTAGCGGTAGGGTGAGGACCCCAGGTTTGTATGTTTGGCAATGCATTGTTCAGTTCTCCATCAAAGTTTGGGCGTTGGGGGTACCAACATGATAAGCAAAAAAATGCTAGTCCATCAGCCTTGGGCACCGAAGGGTCTGGGGGGAGGGCGGATGACATACTAGAGACTCAAGACCGGTGGCTGGAAGGGTTGCAGCAAGGGGAGCAGAGCCGGACAGCCACAGGGGTGCAGTCGCCAGTGCTGGGAGAGTGGCACTCCATGGAGCAACTTGGGACCCGTGAGGAGGAGATGGTGGTAGTGGAGCCCTAGGAGGCAGCAGAAGAGCTAGCCAAACCTGCTGCCAAGCCTGCCTCTGTACAAACAGTCAAGAAGTCCAAACCTAAAATAATGGAGAGTGGCGAGGAGCCCAGAGAGAGAAGCCAAGGGGACTTGGTCCCTGTCTTCCTCAACATCGTTGTTGTCGTCATCAATGTCCGTCCCTTTCACTGATAGCAGACGCAAAGCCCTGCCAACCCCCCCCCCCCCAAGAGGTGGCGGGGTCTGCCTTCCCACAGGAGGTCTACTAAGGGGAGGCCGCTGGCACAAAATAGGGCCAGAAGGGGGGGCAGAGTAGGGCTGGAGGTCAGGTGGGTTTGCTGAAGGCGGTGCTGTTCCACTGAGCAAAGGCCTGGCCATGCAGCCAGCCACATGTCACCCGGCCCTTCTTGGCCCCGCCCGGTCGCGCCGCCCAGTCGCACAGCCAACCACATGTCAGAAAAGCAGAGAGCAAGGGCAAGGGTGAAGGGAAGAGGGAGGGGAAAAGCACACCAAGAGCAAATGCTGAGCCCGTTTTTTTTTACGATCCCTCTGAGCATAACCCTCAGTCCCACCCTGAATCCTACTCTGTGGAGCAACAAGCGACTGGTGACGTCCCTGTTTGTGACCCGTCATGACCAGTACAAATTCTATTGCCTTCAGCAAGTCCACCTCGCAGAGAATCTACCCCAAGCAACACACACCCAATATAGGGTAAAAACTACATAAATACGGGCTAAAACACGCTTTACATATCTTGGATGGTCATTTTAGGTGATCACAATATCAAAAAGATAACTTTTGGAAACTTCGATTTTTGAGCTATATAGGCTGGAAAACTGCAAAAGCAGGTTGTGTACCAATCCCTTGGGACCCCCCCCCCCCCCCTGCGCGCCCAATACCCAAATAAGGTGAAAAACACGTAAATACGGGCTAAAACATGCTTTACATACCTTGGATAGTCATTTTAGGTGATTACAATATCAAAAAAAAATAAGTTTGGAAAACTTCGATTTTTGAGCTGCCCAAGGTGAAAAACAGCGTAAGCAGGTTGTGCACAGGCCCATTCACTAGGCCATTATTGGTGGAAACAGTTTTGGCACGGGTTTTGACCGGCCCTAGGCAAGGCTACAGACTGCAAACAACATCCTTTCGTACACTAGTAGGCATATACTGTCACAACATCCCCACACACACCCCTCAGAGTGGGTACCACAGGGTCACCGAGGTTGCCAAAACCGCCAACATAGCAAAAATGGCTGAAAAGTGCATAAACTGAATCAGCGCTCGTCCCACTCCGCCTCATACAGACCCCATGGAGTCGGGACCCGGAAACACTTTTTCGGCTCAAAATCGATAAAAACCAAAAGATTCATGATTTTCGACCCAAAAAAAAGGGGGGGTCATTTTTTGACACCCCCCCCCTCCCACCTCCCTCAAAACCTCAAAAAAGTGGGTTTCAAGTGGGGGGGGGGGTCTGGGGGGTCCGGACCAAAAAATCATTGGGGGACTCGCTTATTGGACAAAATAATGATTTTACAAGGGGTTAAACTAACAATTGGGGTGGGGTACGCGAATAGGCCCCGAAAGGCCCAAAATGGGGGGGTATGTGGCGTTTTCCCCTATATACGCCTGCCTGGGTTTGATCTAACAACCTCTGCGAGGCGATTCGTACTGCTCGTAATGCTGTGCCACTGCTGCATCATTTGCCTGCAATATCGCCACCACAGCCCCATGCCATGCCATGGCGGGACCCCTTCCGTGGTAATAACCCCCCCCCCCCCTTTAAGTTGGCATGGCATGGGCTTCAATTGGTCGGTAGGCTGAGCTGGATGTCCCCGCCATAGACACTTCCAGCCATTGTTCTTCAGCAAGTTCACAGCAGTGCGTCCGGGTTTTTGCTAGGCGACTGTCCCGGTGCTTCCGCCAGTGTTCGCTTGTCCCTACCTTCCATATGTACACTGTCGTACCCAAGTTTGCGGGGCTTTGACTCTACAGGGTCAGTGGCGTGCATGGTGGTCAGGGTCAGTCCCTGGGATACCTGCTTGACGCTGGCCCCATTCGGCCGGTACTCCTGGGATCTTGGTTCGGGCTCACTGTGCCCTGGTGGTGCTGGTTAGCGCACATTCAACACACAGCCATTCAGGGGGGGGGGGGGGGTTGCTTGGGTGGGTTTGTTGCGCTGATGGTGCCCATGTGGGGCACTGGGTTTATGGAGTGGTGCAGTGAGAACACATGGTGCTGCAGGACAGTGTGGAGGCGTCGTCAGACATGCGTGACGCTGGCGATGTGTGCCTTGATGAGGTGTGGGAGGACGGCATGCTTTCGGTGTCTGCCTGGCTTGGTCCCTGCTCCCAGTCCATTTCAACCAGCTGCAGTTCTGCCAACAGATTTGCTGCTACACGTGGCGACATGGGTGATGGTGGTTGGGGGGTGTGAAATGTATTTCTGCGTTCCAGCGCCTCCCACGGTGTGTGCATGCAGTGCACTGTGCTCGGTGTGGCCAATGAGGTGTGAGGGAGGCGGGCTCGGAGGTTGGACAGTGGCGTGTAGGCGACGGTGTGTGGTGTGAATCTCTTCGGGTATTTGGGGTTCCTGGCCGGGGTGCAATCTTCAATGTCCTGTGACGGTGTCGGTCGGCAAGGGGTTCTGGGGGGGGGTGGGGGGGTGCTGTACTCTTCCGCTGTGTGCCGCAGTGGTGTGAGCTGCGACTCTGGGAGGGGGGGCTCGTCAAGCTCTGGGGCCTCTTCCTCCAGTAGGTCCGCTAAGGATTGTACATCATCATTGTCTGGTGGCTGTTGTTGCCCTGTTTGCGAGACGGAGACGTGTCCAAAAAGGAGGGGGGATTTTCGCCGACCGACATCCGCCAGATGATCCGCTCTGGTATTGCCTTTGATTCCTATGTGGGAGGGGATGTGCATCCAGTGGGTGGGGGAGTGTGCTGATTCAATTAGGTCCAGTACCTGGGTCCACAGGTCCACGTGGCTGACCGGGCCCGCGGATCCTGTCCACTTGTGCCTGCGCCACTTTTGGGCCTTGCCGTGGACACCGTCTACAACGAGTAAGGAGTCAGGGCAGATCAGGACAGGTTTGTCTGGTGACCGTGCTTGCAGCGCGCGCAGGGCTGCCCTCAGTTCCCCTCTGTTGTTGGTTTGGGGTTCACTCACTGGAATTGGTTCGGCTGTATCCCTGGAATCCCCAAAGGAGACGCCATACCCTCCCACTCGTCCTACTACCTCATGGTCCTCCGATGATCCGTCGGGATATATGACTTCCCACCCTGCTTCGACATACCGCTGGATTATTTGTTCATAGTACTCACAGAGTTCTTGTTTGTGTGTTTCTTTTCTCCGTTTCTTGCGTGCCGGGGCTACCAGCATGGCATGGGGGGGCCTCCCCCCATGAACCCGAATTGGTGGTGACCCAGGTGATCCCGATGCTGCCCGCCAAATTGAACAACATTTCCGAGTTGGGTCAAAGCTCCAGACAATTAGTCAATGTCCTTCTAGAGCCTGCAGCATGATCTACTCGGCAGCCCAGTACCCTTGACAGGGCAAGGAAAAATGTGCAGATAATTCGCGATTAGTAATGCAAAAATGCAAGCATTACACTCAACACCACCTTCTCATAGGGTGAGTAGGATGGGACAGGGTGGAGCAAAAAGTCGGCTGACCGAGCAAAAAGTTAGTTGGGTCCGGATGAATTTGTTTTAAATTACAAAAACAGCAACAAGTCCTGTTTTCCAAAAGCTACTCTCTGGGAGGCCTCTTGCAGTTGCATGCAAAGGGTTATGCTGAGCCTGATATCGACTTGTAATCGCGCATCCTGTCATCCTCCTCCCCAGTGTAAATGTAGCCCTCGCTTTGGGCCTGCTTCAGCGCTAGTTTCAAGTTGGAGAACATAACCTTGTTTTGGCCTTCCAAGCGGGCTTCAAATTGTGGATCCTCAAGCCAGTTTCCAAGGACACGCATCTTGTTCTCACCCTCCTCCTTGGCTGAGAGGGTGTGGTGGACGCTGGTGGCCCGCCTGGTGGCACCTGGTCGCATGGACCCCATCGAACAATGGATGGTGACACGTGTGGTCATGGCGTCGTACACGGCACGATGCAAGATATTGGGATAGTAGAAAACCGTTTCGCCAGGCTGTAGCGTCAAAACGGTCTGACCAGGAATGGGACCCCACGCATCCGCATTGATGGCCTCCCGTTCAGCATCCGTTTTCGGCCGCTTATGGCTCCCTGGAACTGCCATCAAACATGAGTCCTCGAACAATGCAGTGTTCCACTGAATCCCACTTTGAGACCAGGCGGTTGCGGCCAGTTCAGCCACCTCCTCCTCAGCGGTCCCAAGGTTGGGCACTTGATCACGGTGCCATGGCAGGCCAGTGAGGCTGACCTTGTCGGGATTGATCAGCATGTTGATGAGCTCCATCATGAGCTGGTCCTGCTCAACCTCCATCAATTCCGCACAGCACTTTGTGAGAGCAGGGGATCCGTACCAAGACATGAACGGGTAGTCGCACTGGAACTGATATTGATGAATGTTGTGGACGCCCCACACATTCTCCGGCTCCTGGCTGTACGGCGGGAAAGGAGACTTGGCTGTCCTGATGCCGTGGGCCCACTCACCAGCACGGGCAGTGGAGATGAGCGCGCTCGCAGCTTCACGAAGTGTGGTGAGCTGGTCGGATGGGATTAGCCCTTTGACGATGACGTATCCATCCCTCTCAAGGCTGGCTTTCAAAGTAGACATGGGTACCCCTGGGGACAGAGTGACGGGGATGTCATGGCTGGACTTTCAACTGTTGGCCATGATGTCAGGTTTTGAAATGACCAGCATGATCCTGACCATGCCAGACTCACTCAGTTCAATTCAATTCAATTCAATTCAATTCAATTCAAATATTCTGCCACCACAATGTATTTTGCCTTGCTGCTCTCGCTTGTAGGAATGTCAAGACAGGGGTGGCTGGATTTTCAACTGCTGGGGGGGGGATTATAGGGCCTCAAACAGGCAGAGATTGTAGGCCTGCGTGTCCGTCCCTGTGCAGTACTGGCCCCAAATCCTGGCTGTCCGGTTCAAAGGCCGAGCAAACTGGGACAGCCCTCATGGACCACATGGTAGTGCTGGTGTGCAGGAGATGCCGTCATGGTGCCTGTGTGTGGAGGGGGAGAGGTGGTGTGTGCCAGGTGCTCCGGGCCCCGCAGGCGAGGCCAGGGGGGCCTATGCTGAGCCCACCGAGGGAGAAACGGGGGAGGGCTGTGCAGCCTCAGTGTCGCAGAGACATGCTGCTAAGCCACCCCACAAGTGCTAAGGCACAGGGACAGCTTGGTGTGTGGCACGAATAGGGAGGACGACACTGCTTGACTGCCATGCGGCACAGGTGGTGCTGCTAGATTCGGCTGGGTCCAAATCTCATGGGCACGCCTGAAGCGGTGGGAGGGTTCCCAGGGCACGCAAAGCGCTTCCGTGCCCTGGAGACCTGCCGGGGAAGACTGCTGGGTTGCAGCGCTACAGCCCTGTTAGCTTCTGTTAGCTTCGGGGGACCAGGAGGGCACACCACCAAGCTAGCTCCTCCTGACTCTGTGTGTGTTGAGGGGGGGGGGGGGTCCAAAAACAAAGGCAAGCGGAAAGGTCCACAAGAATGGTCTACTGCCCGTTGGACGGTGACTATTATGTCCACTGGTCAAACACGGTCGGTTGGACAGAGGTCTACCATCCAGCGGAGAAGAGGCACAAAAAAAGGCCTCAAACATGCATTACATGTTGTGAGTGGTCGTAACATCAACAAAATTGGTTTTGGAAATTTCCATTTTTGAGGAGTAGCGGGTGGAAAACAGATTAAGCAACTTGTGCAACAAAACACTTCCGCAGAAAACCTGCCTAGGCAACTTCTTCAACCCCTGTAGCTCATTTTTAATATTGTGAATAGTCGCAATACGTAAAACATGTTTTTGACATTGTGACTACTCACATTGACCATGTGTCCCGAGTACAGCATGTTTTAGGCCCTGTTTATGTGTACCTGCCCCTTTACCAGCTGTGAGTGTATAATCATAATAGATTTGTGTCATGACGCCGCCCTGTTGTTATCCTGTCGTCAGTGTTGATTGGACATCACCCTGCTGCTCCCTGCCGTTCACTGATGTCTCCCTGTCGCTCCCTGCCGTTCACTGCTGTCTCCCTGCTGCCCCCTGCTATTTCTTGCCGTTCCCTGCCACTCCCTGCTGTTCCCTGCTGCTACCTGCCGTTCCCTGCGGCTCCCAGCTGTTCCCTGCCATTCCCTGTTGTTCCCTGCTAATCCCTTCCGATTCATGCTGTTCCCTTCCTTGTCGTTTGGTGTCTTTCCCTGTTGTTCTCTGCCGTTCCCAATGGTACCTTGCTGTTCGCTTTCTTGTCCTTTCTTGTACTGTCCTCCGTCGGCCCAATTAAGACATACACACACCAGACACACAAAGACGGAAACACAACCACATCATGGACCACAAGGCTTTTGCCCAAGGTGCACATAGTGAACCTTTGAGCTTACTTGCCGAAGGTCAACACGTGTGGTGTGTGTCACTCACGCACTGAAGAAGATTGAAGGGGCTTGTGAACTTGGTCCCCCGCCTTTTACCTACCATTGTTTTGCTTTTGGCCCCACCACCTTTTGCTTTCTGTCTTTTTGCTACCTCTTTATCTTTCGTTTTTTGTCCTAACCTCCTTTAGCCCTTCACCTTTTTGGTACCACTACCTTTGGCCCCCCACCCTTTAGCTACCCCATCGTTTCACTTTTGGCCCCGCCCCCTTTTGCTTTGTTTCCGTTTGCTACCTCTTTCTTTTCATTTTTCGTCCCAACCCCCTTTTGCCCATTACCTTTTTTCACACCCCCCCTTTTTGCCTTTGTCTTTATCCACCGCCCCTCTCTTCCTACATGCACACACACACAAACAAAGGGTAAGAAAGGAAGACAAACAAACAACAGTTCAGCAAGGAGCATATGAAGAAAATAACCTGCAAGAGTCATAACCCAAAATCCTCGCCATTCGGTGGTGACGGAGTCCTGTGCCGCTTTCGCTGTGCTCGTGGGCAGATCTCGTTGAGTACTTGTTCTGCTCGTTCATGTTCCTGCACCCCTGCACCATGTTGTGCCCTTCTCCGCATAGCACGGGGTGCTGACACCAAAGCAGGAGCAGAGCTATGTGAAGCTGAGGTCGCAACGGCTGCATTCAAGTAGGCAGCTGCACCTAGCCGAAGGCAACCGTTGCTGGACCACGTTTCACAACAGCAATGCAACTGCTTTGGGTCAAACAAAACAACATCTCCATGGCCAAGACCCAAAGCAAACCCGTATCCCGGAAAAGCAAATTGCCCACCAGATACAGGTCCCTTTGGGTCCGGAACCAGAAACATGCCGAACTGGTAGTCCTTGTCTCGATGTGCTTTGGGCCATCGACCCAAAGTTACACCCAGATTTGGCCACGGCAGTTCTTCACCCCAAATTTCTGACAAAGTCTTGCTAGAGCCCTGTGCTAAAAGATAGTCATCATTTGCGACCACTCTTTCGGACACTTGACTTCAGCAGTTGGGCAAATGGTGCTAAGCTTGTAGTCCACCATCAGGTGTTCTGGGACCAAAGGTCGAGGGCGCTCGCTGATGTAGGCATCGGGCAGCTTGCCATAGCATTTGGGCATTTGGTACCGTTTCATCGTGGGGCTGTTGATGGATCTGTGACACACACAAGCAATTGTTGATGTAGGGCACTCATCCAAAAATTAAACCCACAATTGAACCCAGATCGTTGCATTACGTACGTATTCGATAACAATCCTTTTCAGTGATTTTTTGCGGATTTAATGGTGCGCTAACTGTTGGGGAGGTGTTTGCTGGATTTCATTTCTGCTTCTCCCTTTCTTGAATTCTTGGACTCGGGATGGGCCCTAGCGGTGCCGCTACCTGGTAGCCATATTGGGCAGGATAACTATTAACGTGTTACTGTATGGTACCCTATAGCAGAACTAATTTTGGCCACATTACTTTCCAATTATTTCACTTATGCAAGCACTGTCTTGCAACCATGGTCTCTCCCTGAACAAGGGAGCACTAGGGTGCAGGTACTCATTCTCAGAGGTCAGTGTTTTGTACTTTCATGCACTTTTTGGTAACAGGGCTATGGTGGAGCAAACCTGCACAGCTGCACTCACAAACCATTTCAATCCTCCTAGGAATGTGGACCTCACTGTGTTGCTGTCACTAGGTTCCTGCTCTTGGACCCAATTGTGCCACTAGGTTTGGACTTGAGTGGACTTCGACCACCATTCCCTGGCAGCCACTGGGTTTGGACCTCATTGCCCTTGTTTTTGCTCCACGTTTCCTCATTTGCTTTGCGTTCACTCCAGGTTTGGTCATCTGCTCTGCGTTTGCTCATTTGCTCTGTGTTTGCTCTGCGTTTGCTCATTTGCAAGGTGGCCTCACGCGTTCGCTTGGTTGCCTCATGCGTTCGGTGCGTTGCCTCACGTGTTCGCTCAGTTTTGCCTCTACCTTGGGACTTTGACGGATATCCACCAGATATTCGCTTGGGTGACCATCACTATGGCCCATGTCCAGCCATGGTTACCCGTGTGAGTGTCCGCGGTGGTCTAACTCATCATGCAACCCAACACAATGCCCTTGTAAATGAAAGCCGTGTGTTCGTAGAGCACATATTTAGCAACGTGAAGAAATACAAATTCTTCACAACACTCAAAAGTAGAGGGCGTTGCTTTTCTTATGATATTGTTGCCAAGCTGTTCATTTTTGCATGTAACATGCACAACATGGAGCTTCAGTATGGACCCTTGAATGGGTAAAGAATAAACACTCATGCACATTTTGTTTTGCATTGCCTATTTACATGTGTTCGTTTATTTTTGGTTGCACCACATTCTTGTGCAGCTTGTCAAAAAATTAAAAAAACAAGCATTAAATATTTTTTGTACTTGTTTTCGTTTTGATAATTAAATGCAATAGGTAGGTTGTGGTTTACAAAACAATTGTCATTTAGCTTATAAAAGATTTAATAAAGCAACAAGCCGCAAAATGACAATATGCAACACTTGCATGTGTGGTAATTTGGCTTTTTGAAACATGCATATTGTTTGTGGCTTTTTCCATTGTTTTACTTTTCAAAATGTCATACAATAGGTATGCCATGGTTCTAAAAGAAGCCGTTTTGGAAAGCTTTGTCTGTTAGTTTGTTTACCATTCTTGGTATATCCTTCTAAACTTTCATACTGTTGCCCTATTGTTCCATGCCATTTTTGGGTGCACGCAGCTATTTTTTGCAATTCCCTGCCATTTGCTGCGATTACTTGCAGCTCCCTGCTGTTTCCTGCCGCTCCCTGCCGTTTCCTACCACTCCCTGTCGTTCCCTGCTGCTCCTTGTTGTTTCTTGCGGCTCCCTGCCAAATGGCACTGTCTCCCTTCTGTACCCTGTCATTTTTTGTTGCTGTCTTGCTGTTCCTTGCATTTGATGTCAATCCTGCTCCCTGCTGTTTGCCTGTTGTCTCCCTGCAGTCTCCCTGGTGGCATCCTGCTATTATCCTGTTGTCTCCCTGCTGCTGCCCTACTGTATCCCTGTCCTGCCAAAAAGAAGGGCGACGTCATGACACAAATCTAATGTGTCCTTGGCCCTACCCCTGCCCTTGATGATATGATTGTATGGCTGACTGTTATGCTTGTGCACTTATGGCTTGGGGAAGGGGCAAGGGCAGGGGCATGGGCATGTTATGGCTGCACATTCATAAACAGAATAAGGGGTAGGCTCACTTGGGTCGACTGAGCAGTTGGATGACCCCACCCACAGCCAATCCAGCTCTAGCCAACACAAAGTTCAAGGGCAGGGGTGCCACGCCCATGCCCCAAGTGCAGCATGTATGGAAAGACATGAAGGTGTGACATGAAAGTGCCCCATCGGCCGCGGTGTACATCTTGTGGGTCAGACCATGGCATGGTGGACACGTCTCATTCAAGGCAGAGGGGCGCTGGCGCGGCCCAAGCACTGAGGCAGTGTCATGGCATCTGCATTTGTACAAGAGGCCCGCCGAGTGCCAGGGCATGAGACCCACCTCCTAGTATTGGACTTTGTATGAGCAGAATCTTGCACTCAAGTAGGCAGAGCGGTCCCGGAAGACCTGCGGCAGGCAAGATGGGCACCAACGGACTGTGCTGCGCTTCATGGATGGGACCAAATGGTCCAGGGCATCCCCATGTCTGTGTCCCTGCCGACGAAATGCACTAGGCAGTGTATCATACCCCCCGTGTCTAGCGAACAATAAAGTCCCCAAATAATACGGTCCGAGCACCAAGTGTTCGTTGGACACGCTGTTCGGTACACACATGACATTAGGAACCTTGCATAACACCTCTGCAAGCACAATATACCGAACCTATACAAAGCACAAAGAGGATGGAGGGACAAATGAGGACTATTCAGAGTGGAAGCCCTTCTTGCGGCCCTTCTTCATCCTGAAAAGGTAGCATGCTCCCCCGGGTTGGGGGCAATCTTGGCACGGGTAGAAGTGGCATCAATGTCCAGCGCAGCCAACTTTGGGGAGGGAAAGATTTGATGGGACAGGTCATCATGGTGGGCAATAGAGATCCTATAGTTGAGGGTTACCAGTACCTTGTATCCTGTTTTACAATTTTTTGAAGCATCAGTTGAAGATGCATCGCAACAGCCCCTCAGTTTCCCCATTGTCTAGCCTAAATTATGTACTCCGAAACTCAGTGCCTGATTAATCTGGGTACCAAATTAATACAGTTGGACATCAAGTGTTTGTTGGACAAGCCGTTCGCTGGACACGGGGGGGGTGGGGGTAACACACCAACGGAAGTGGACTCAGTCACAGGAAGCTGAACGAGTCATGGAGATGCCAAGTGTGCTCCCAACACAACGCCTTCTGGTCAGTGGAGCACTAACATCATGAAATAAGCCAATGTGCAATCACAAAGGGCTGCAACTAGCCACCCCGTTGCCACCGGAGAGTTTGGCCTGGTAGCCGCAGTGGCATTTTCGCAGAGCCCCCTGCTTCGAATTTATTTTGGTGGAGCGCCAAGCCACATGTTCTATTTCGGCAGTGTGAGGGGCCGGGAATTTATTTTGGTGGAGTGCCCGCTCGAGACTTTAGTATGGTGGAGCATCCGGCTGGGAAGTTATTTTGGCGCAACACCGTACCGCAAATTTATTTTGGCAGACGCCTGGCTGGGAACTTATGTTGGCGGAGGGGGGGGGAGAATTTTTTTTGGTGAGCACTCGGCAAAGAATTTGTTTTGGCGGAGCGACCTGCCGCAAATTCATTTTGGTGGATAGCCAGGTCAGGTATCATACTTTGGCGCAGCGCCTGGCCAGGAAGTTAGTTTGGCAGAGCGCTGGGCAGAGAATTTATTTTGCCAGAGTGCCCGACCAGCAATTGATTTTGGCAGAGCGCCGGGCCGGAAAGTTATTTTGGCAGAGCACCCGCCCAGGTGTTGTATTTTGGCGGAGCGCCCGGCCAGGAATTTCTTTTGGCAGAGCGGCCGACGGGGCATTATTTTGGCGGAGTGACCACCTGCGAACTACAGATTGGGTCAATTTGTCACATAAAGCACAGAGTTATACCGCAGGCCTCAAAATGTTTACTCCCGGCACTGTGTGTTTCTGGTTCCTTCTGGGGGGCAAGTGTAGTTTGTTGAAGGGTCATCCGATACAGGCACTGTACATGAGAGCATTCTCTAATTTGCAGCCACCGTCCCATTTGGGTGTACCATTGCTACTGCCCAGTGGCCCCCAAGTAACTGGGCTCGTAGCTAGTAGCCTTGCTGTTCTCTGCCACCGCCGCATCTTGGCTTTTCCCATTCATTGAATGCAAGTGTAGGCTATGGTTCATGTTCCTCTGTTGTTACTTCGGAAAATAGGGGTGGCCTAGGGGATGATGGCGATGCACTGTGGACCACAAACAACATCGTTGCTCAAAATGGGCATAATGCGCCATTGCTTGCCCGCTGCTAAGTAACAACTACCAGATGTGGCAGCCCATACTCATACTCACAGTTTGCACTGCCTGCACACCGCGCTAAGAGGGAGTACTCGCACCGTGCGCGCACCGTGCCAAGTATTTGAACAACTTCCCCAGCAGATGGTCTACCGGGAGAGGGGTTGTAGATGGTACCAGGTAGGCTCTGAAGTGTTACCATTCCCCCTGGTTGGCTCTCAATCGTTGCTGTTATATCCTGGTGCGCCTTGGATGGTCACTGTTATTTCCTGATGGGCTGTGGATAGTTGCTGTTATTTCTTGGTGGGTCCTGGATGCTTGCTGTTATTTCCTGGTGGGTCCTGGATGGTTACTGTTATTTCCTACTGTGTCCTGGATGGTTACTGTTTTTTCCTTATGGGCCATGGATGGTTATTGTTATTTCTCAACAACTCAAATACTTGCACCGTGCGCGCACCGTGCCCGGTACTCCCTCTAAGAGCAGCCTGATTGAAAGCATCTTCTTGTGCCCATACCAATGCAGCAAGGGTCCGCAGGCTTAATACCTCTTTTGCCCGTGGCCATGACTCAGTTTGTTTGCCGTGCCCCCTCAACAAGCATCAAACACCGTTTCCACAGCCTCTTGCAGACAAATATTCAGGACAGCATGGCAGCTGTATGGAATAGAGGTCAACTCACTTTCCACCAAATTGTGCAGAGCACCCAAAACTATGGTTGGGGTAGTTGCTGGAGAAACAATCTTTGCCCTGCATGCGCGCATGCAAGGGGCAAGGAGTGCAGCCCAAAGAGCTGTGCCACACAGAAACATTTCAAAGACCGCAAATTGCCGATACACCCACTCAGCCACGAGTTCTCTCAATCATCCAAAACTGCGAGTGGAAATGCCATTACTGCTCAGTGATTGATTTCTGTAATCAAGGGTCTCGGAGCAGCCTAAATGCTGCACAGCGGGATAGTACCCCTTGTATAAGCTACGCAACAGTCCCAAAATAATGCAGTCCGTACGCCTACTGTAGCTTGGACAAGGCGGCAGACTCCCAGGTTCAAAAAGTGAAGATTGCATGGTGAGCCGGTGCAAGAAGGGGTGATACAGTGCACAAATATCCCAACAATCAAAGCTATGTGGGTTCAAGCGGGCAAACACTCACAACAAATGTGTCCATGACTCCATGTGACTGGCAAATTTGTCACTCAACCCATGTCTTATGCGGCTGCACTACATTTGGTACCGAACTAAATTAGGTCCCAAATTGATACGGTCCCTACACCTGCTGTAGCTTGGACAAGGCCGTAGCTTGTGCAGGGGGGGGGGGGGGTACTCAACAGGCCTTTGGAGGAGTGCAACACAGGATCGCTTCTGCGCACTGTGCACGGCTGCCCAATGAGTGTCAAACATTCAAGTGTACGGTTAAACAAATGCCGATGAATATCAGCAATTGTTGCAGCTAGGTAACCATTGCCCCAGCCATGAAGAAGAGCAGCATGACACACTGGGCTTAATCACAACACACAAGGTGAGAATCGATCTGCCTTTGTTTCCCGTTGAACGTGCAAGCACCAGCTGAGCCACAGCTTGGCTGGGGATGGAATTTCCAGATGTACCCTAACCTGGGGAGGGGGTGACAATACACACCACTGGCAAAAGACGCACTCATTCGACAGGCTTCCATATTCATTCCACATTCATTCCACAGGCAAACTGCAATCACTGACTGTTTACCCCCTGCAAATCTCGAACCTTCCCTTGGTGAATGTTTATGGAACGCAACTAATGCGACGTTGGAGGGCTTCAAAACCACTGTTTTACGGGGGGTTGGCTTCTTGGGAGTGATGGTGCATGTGACCCGACTGGACTGGCAGACACACTGCACCCGCTATGGTAGTTCCCTTTCATGATCAAAAAGAGGCACAGGTACTGTCCACACGTTCTGCCTCTTCGCACACACCCAGTGCTGTTCTGTCCTGCACTTGTGCGGCTTGCGTTGATCCCACTCGTCGGGCACAGCACCGTCAAAACCAGTGAAACTGAAACATGCTGTCTTGTGGAGTCCTCTTCATTGGACAACGGGGGAGGGGCGTCATAGTGAACCATTAACCCTCCCCCTCCCTGCCCCCTTGCACAGGCTCCCCAGGAGACACGACGGTCTGCACAACCCCCCGGAAAGAATTATCACATACACATACAAACACACACACATACCACATGACCCCCTCCAGCCCCCCAGCCCTGAGGACTTTGGACTAGGAGTACCCGCACCATATGTCTAGATGCTTGCTTGTATTTCATGCGGAATCTTGCAGCTTGCTGATGATTCCTGGAAACATCTGGATGTTTGCGGCACGGCTTTCGGGCCCGAGCCACGGCGTGCGCGGCGCAGGGCGAGGGCTCTGATGATGACTGTGCGCGCCTGCAAGTCTCGTGCCCCAGACATCGAGACACGGCCCCTAGGAACAACGGGGCTCGCGCACGCGACGCACGCAGAGCAATTTTTTGGGAGTGCGCTTGGTTTGATGGGGGGGGGGGGGGGCAGCATGAGCCTAACCCCCCGGGAATGGGGTCTATCGCCCCAGTGCCGCTGTCCAGCAATGTGCACCGGCACCAGCGCACAACAGCGCTTTGGCCTTCCATCGCACACATATATTCCCATTTCTGACGCTCAAGAGTAGGGCCCATGCAGTTGTGTAGCCCCCGCTTGTGGGCGTGCCGAGGGGACAGGACCTGCTTCCGTCCCGTACGGTTTCGATCTCCAGTTCCCGCTTCCCGATCGGGACAGCACAGCAGCGTGCACGCACAACGTGTCCAACGATGAATGTCCAACGAGACGCTGTCGCACCGCAGGATCCCAAGTTCTGGAAAAACGTCCGTCTGCGGCGGGCGTTCCCACGAGGAATTAAGCAAACCGCCCCCCCCTTCCGGTTCCCATCCCCCTTGTCCGTTTGTTTTGCTTTTTCTTTTCCTTCCCTCCGGCTCGTTTGGAGGACTACTTGGACGAAAGGACAGCACACACAAATCCATTGCGATGGTCTTGCCGGCGAACTTCTTGACCTTCTCAGACTCCCACGAGACCCAGATCACGGGGCCAATTGATCGTGGTCCCATCCGTTGCATTCCATCTTCCCTCTTCCCACCAAGAATGAACAACAAGCATCAGGCCGCACCAGGAACTAACAGCTAACCCTAACCCAAACCTGGAACGGCCGCTACTCGTGTCGCCTGCAGTGTGCATGGTTCCCTTGGGGGGGATTCTATTTGTTGTGATCCAGCTCCTCTCATGGACCAGCTCCGCCCCCACCCCCGACCCCATCCCATTCTACTTCTATGAAAACCTGACCGGGTTCACCCAATGCAGGCACTATTCCGCCTCGCCAAAGCTCGCCATGGGCGTGCTGTCTGCCCTGGAAGCCATGCGCCACCCATGGAGAGTGCATAACCCCGCAAAAGCAAAGGTGTTCTTTGTCCCGATCCTGCTGGACCAGATCGTCCGCCACAAGTGCAACGGGACAATGTTGGAGCACCTCCAAGACATGATGCTGCACGTGAGACGGCACTGGTCCTGGGGCGTCCATTTCCTGATCGCCTCCGACTGGAGGTCGGACAGACACGTGAGATGGTTCTGGAAGACGATGCCCGACCTCGTGTTGGGCACCAAGATGCCATTCCAGAACAACCCGTGCACTTTCACCGTGGGGTTCTCCACAATATGGTCCGCCAGGAAGAAGCGCGCCCTCCCCCTGGATTACAAACGGACCAACCGCATCGAGTTCATCGGGCAGGTCGACAGGCGCGCTGGCTATGAGGACCGCTGGCACCTGTTTCACACCGAAGAGCGCTTTCCCAAGGAGCATTCCATCATAGTGACCAACACCCCCTCGCAGAAGTCTAGACTGCCTCAGTGCAGCGAGGACACGCTCTGGTACTGCACCACTGCTGGTACCCCTGGGGCACTCGGTCTGCAGGACGCAATTCAGATCCGCCTCCGCACAAACTACTCCATATTTTTGAGGGGGGACGACGAGGGGGTGGACCGCATGATCAATGCAATACAGACACCACCACGAATAAACAGTGAAGCCGTCCGCCTTCCGGCCGATGTCGAGACACGACGGGAGGCATTGGTCAGCGGGTCAGCGGCCTGCCAGAGTCCCTCATGGTGTGGGTCTTGGGGGGAAGGGGGGGTGGCTCGGGGGCCACCCGCCGCGCCTTCCGCGCCCCGTACTCCGGGTCGAGACAATGTCGGCGGTGGCGGAATGCTGCGATCCCATTCATCCGCCCTCCGGCCTCGTCCCCTCGTCTTGGCACACGCGCACCGCCACACTTTGCGGCCAAGACTCTCCCCTGGGCTTCATCAGCACCCGGGGCCCCGGGAAGCCCAGCACCTCCACGCGCCAGCCCGTGTCGCACAGGACCTCGTACAAGGCCTTGAGCTCGTGCAGACGGTACTGCGGGTAGTTGACGAGCTCATCGAAGGCCACGACGCTGCCCGGCCGCAGCAGCGGGACCGTGTACCGGAACACAGTCTTCGTGGAGGAGTACAGGTCGCAGTCCACGTGCAGCAGCGACACGAAGTCCCCGGGGGCCAGACCCTTGAGGAACTCGGGCAGCGTCGCGTTGAACAGGCCCTTGACCAATTTGACGTTGGCCGCGACCCTCGGGAGCCGCCCCCGCAGGTCGAAGCTGCCTTTCTGCGTCGCGGCCCTCAGTCCCCCTTTGGCGGGCCGCCAGGTCTCTGGGAGCCCGCGAAACGAGTCAAAGCCATAGACCAGCCCCGGTCGGTGCCGGTCCGCGAGGTAATTGATGGTCTCGCCCTTGTACACCCCGAACTCCAGCCACAGCCCCTCGGGGCTGGCCAGACCCGCCGCGAGCTCGAGCTTGTGCCCTCGCAGGGCGGAGCTGGAGCGCAGCGCCGCGAACAGCGCGTCCACGAACGCGTCGAAGTCGCGGTGGCAGGCGAGGATGGTCGCGTTGTCGCGGCACAGACCGCCCCGGACCATCTCAGTGAACGCCACGCTGCGGACCGGGAGCGATACGGGGCTTTCCGCCGCGTGGGACGGCACGGGCCCTTTCTTGGCGCCGGCCGTGCGACAGAGGGCGCAGAGCACCAGCCATATGACAGTGAGGGGCATGAGCGGGACTTCGTCGCCGCATGAGACGCTCTCTGGGCAGAGAACCGACACGGGGGCGTGGGATCACCGGAGAGCAAACGGAGCACACAAACTCAGTGACCGGGCATACACCAATGGCCACCCCATCTCGGCCATCAGGTCCTCTTGTGACGGTGTTCAGCACATGTGTCTTGCTTTGGATGATCCACTAGCACCACAAGTACTTACGTCGTGAGGTCACCGGTTCGTTGTTGTGCACAATGCGTGGCTGTGACGCGCCGGTGATCCTGCACGTGTACCGGCTGTCGCGCAACAACCCGCAGTGTATCATCGTTTAGTCATGGGCTGGTCGTTGGACAGGCCAGTGGGTACAGTGGTAGTGTCACAAAAAGCGCCGTTTGACCGGGGGGTGGTCGTTGCGTGAGGCGATCGTTGCGCAAAGGACGGGGGGGGGCTCTGGAACGATGCTTTCGCAGGTACTCACTCGACCTTGTTGCTTCTGCGGCTGCACTTGCTTTTGGGAGGTACAGGGGGCAGGGGCTTGCGCTCTTCGCAACTTACAGCTCTTGCCAAACGTTTCCAGTATGATCAGACACCCAGAGACTGTGCATACGTTTTGTACACTGCACGCACAAAGGGGGAATCCTTGCACTGCGCGCACACTGCGCTCTACTGTAGTCCCGTGGAAAACACCGGAGACCAAACCCTTCGAAACCCCTCAAAACGGGGCCACCCCAACAAGCCCGGTTCTGCACAGCTGCTCCCTTACCATAAGACAACAATGCAAAACAGAATAGACAGCTGTTGTCTGAATCAACCAGTACAATCACCAATTGTCTCTTCAGAGTCCACAAACGCTGGTTGGACAGGACAAGGTGTGTCCCGGGGGGGGGGGGGGGTGATCAGATGGACAGGAAAGCCCCTGCCACATGCCCTGCATTACTGCTGCTGGTCATGACAGTTGTTAGGGGTTGCAATAGGTGCTCTGTGGCTGTTTGGCGCCGCGTAGTGCAACTATCTGGCTGCAGGGAAACTTCAGAGTCTGCATTTTTGGTTCAAGGTTCAAGGTCACAATGGTCTAACCTTCCACACATGCTCTGTATGTAGCCTGCCCTCACACAGAAACAAAAACAAATGCCGTGAATTCCAGCTCACTAATTTTTCATTTAGCAGCCAACACAAACGAAAGCAATGGGGCTCTCAATCCGCTTCGAGAAAAACAATTGGTTAACAAAAAGACAACAGAGAGAATAATTTTGCCAATGCACGCATGGCCCTTGGGATTTGTTTGCTGCTGCTGCAAATCGAGGACAAAATCAGGGCCTTTTGCGATTGACCAATGAAAACTTGGAACATTCGGTGAGGCAATCCATTCATGCCCAAAGAACAGAGCTGAATCTTGAAGCGGCTTGCCTTGGGGGTGTTTGAGGGGTTCTCTGACATGTGGTTTGTTTCTTTACAGACTGTGCCCATGTGCATCACGTTTGGCTTCACCCCAAGACATGCACCACGACCATTCTTGCTGTATTGATTGCATAGCAGAACCTTTAGTTCCCGCAGGTGATCACTTAGCAGGCCTAGTGGCCAGAAAAACAACCAGCAGCCCCAGTCAAGATTTACCGAGGGGCATGATAACGCAGCGATGCAGCAGTACAAAGCAGCATTCGCCTGGGCCTCCTGGGTATGTGCAGAACGGGCCTTCGAAGAAGTGTCGGAAGGGCAGAGGGGCTTCCAGCCGGCACACTGAGCAACCGACACGACATAAGAGGGCGACAAAATACAACCAGAACAGCACCCCTACCACAACAAGCCCCCTGCAAAAAATATTCACCAGCTGTGGACGTGCGCCGCTGTCTACAACCAAAAACCTCAGTCTTCAACTTGGACACACTCACTGTTAACGGCCAGCCATCTTGCGATGGGATCCTGCGGTGCCAGTTTTACTGCGGGGCTCCCAGCGAAATCAGCGGGATCCTGGTTCCCAGGATCCCTGGACCGCGTGGTCTTGGTCTCCCACAAAAAGATGCCTGGTTTTTCGATTGGATAGCGCCCAGGCACTACCCATAAAGCGGACCCCCCACAACATACAGGGGGCAGCTCCTGTGGTGAATAGTACTTGTGCATCTTCCGACTATGCGGGGGATGGAACACCCTCAGCACAGAACGGACAGGTCCCCCGTGCCCCTGTATAAACAGTTTATCTAGGTGACCTGATCACAATGTCTTCTCCTGCTAGGGCGTCTGTAAAAGCTTCTAGGCTACCCCATGCAACACATCGACTGTGTTTCGTTTTTTTTTTTTGGTGCAACTAATGGGGGCTCTTGGACTCTCCAACAAATCTTGAAGCGAAGATGCTTCTAGATCACAGAGAAGCAGACATTGTGCGTTCTGGGGCCGCCTTGTGCATATCATGCTATGGGATGATACTATGCCTAGTGTTGGTAGGATTTGCATCCTTCGCCATGTGGTTGTACTGAATATGTCCTGGCATGCATCACATGGAACAAAACCATTCTTGGTGGAATAGCAAACCCTATTGGTGCTGTGCAAACCCTTTAACCCACTACATACCTACTTTTGAAAAAGGAATAGAAACATTCACGGTGCGTCCCGCGGCGTGGTGCAGCCGTTATCCTGTGATGAACATCAAAGCCATCATGTGGCGGTGGTCCCACGCCACCCTGATTCTGAAGTGATGCATTTCCTATTTGGGGGGGGGGGGGGGGGCATCTGCAAATGATTGGGGCAATTGGACCTTGAAAGTGTTAGCAGATTCACTGAGTAGAGTACGAGATATCTTGGTGCAGCGACACATCAGGCCATGCATTCAACCACGGGGGGGGGGGGGGGAGGCTCCTCAGGTTTGGACGCCAACTACCCCCCCCCACTAAACATTGGCCGGAAGCCCCTTAGGGAGGGGCGGGGGTCTTGGGAGGGGGAGTTCTGGGAGGGGCCTTTTTTGGGAGGAGGGGGAGGTCCCAGAGGGTCGGTGGGGGGGGGGGGGGTCCAGGTGGGGCAATTTGGGGAGCAATCAATTCACCATGCGCTGAAGTACACGGAAACTACATGCAAAGCAATGTTCAACTTGCATGCCAAGCCTGCTTTCAGCAGTTCAAGCAAAACCAAAACTGTGAACTTGCTGCCGACACAAAACCGAACATGGTACGTAAGACCTCAATGTGAGACCACCCCTTCTTGTGCTATGCTACACTGTTTCTTGGCGATATATAGAATTGAATGACTGTATGTACACTACAAGCGTGTTATACGTGGGGCGCTCAAGGTTGGCACTCCTTCGGCCATATCACGATACATATACCTCACTACATGTGATGCACGGTCCTAGGCCTATTAGAGTGTAAAACGCGTAAATGTGCTGACCCAAGCAAGCACAAGGTGCGCCAATGAGCAGCTGCGCCAGCCTGGAGACCACTGCTTTCGCCAACGGAGACAATACTAGACATTATGCTTGCGACAATATAAATAGTAACCGGAAGAAACAAAGTGCCCTCACTTCCTACTCAACAGGTGTTGCATAAGCGCTATCAAGGCAGCTACTTGAGTGGTACAGCGGCCGGCATCGGAGGCATCGATGCATGTTCAAGTCCCACTAAAGTAACTCCTCCGCCGTAGGCAGAAGAGGAGTATGATGAGGACACGTGCCCGCCCCTGACGGTGCCGGTGGCGGGGCACACTGCTACAGGCTGGGCTGGGCTGCCTTTTTTGTCTGCTTGTCGGTCCCCATGGGGAAGACCACAGCATGCGAAGTGGGTAGAAATACTCCGCGGAAAAAGAAAAAAGAGACACACCACCCTGCCCCCCCCACGGCAGCGGTGGAGAGGTGCGCAGCTGCAGAGGTAGGTGGTGGGGACCACCCCAAGGGGCCCCCAGCCGTGTTGACGAGACAAGGGATCGAACCCCTGCGGTTGACGACAGGCGATTTGGGGTGGGTTGGGGTGGGGGATGCATTACCCCAAGACCAAGCTTTGGTCGATCACAGGCTCCCCTTACCTCCCCTTGCCCTCCCTCTAAACATATGATCACCCTAAACCTAACTCTAAGCTTTGTACCGAGCTAGTTCGGCCATGCTAGCCATGTTGATTAGGCTACAAGATCCCCCAAACTTCATTCATGGCTGCTTTTAAACACATCATTGCTCTCCAATTTGGACCCCAACGTCAATAGCTTTGGTGACGAGCGTTTGTGTGACTCCTGGTGTTGTGGTTGTTGATGCTGCCTCTTGTGGCACTGGCTACCAAATCAGTCCCAACATCCGAGTCTTGACGGGGCTGCGTCCGCCATTGGTGACCCTCTCCCCCGGTCTCCGGTTCACCTATGGTTCAGTCGCTGCCAACATGAGTGCCCCAGCACCCCTCCAAGGACAAGCCAAACACACAAATTGCCTAAAAGGGGGCATTTTTTGCTTGCTTTTGACAGTTTTTGAAACCAGCGTCTGCCACCTGCGACACTTGTGCCCAACCGCCACTGTTGAGTCTCTTGCTCAAAATTTGTGTGACTGTCCCTCACACCCATGGGTATCGTCCACTGAAAATTTGGTGAAATACAAAGCGCCGCGACAGAGTTGTGATTTTTGCCCATTTCGCGCGTGCTTGCTTGTCGCTGTTGCTGCTGCTTCTTGCCAAACCCATCGGTCTACCCTAGACACTAAAAGAGCGTTATAAAACCAAGACTCGTTCCACCAGCTTGGTGACCCCACCCCTAACCCTAGCCCTAGCTCTAACCCAAGGCTAGGGTCAAAGTTACCCACCCTAACCGGGTGGTGCTAATTTTTTTTACAATTTCAGGTGTTTTTTCCCCGTTTTTTGTTGTTTTTTAGGGCACAACTTGCTGCCAAAGGCCCATTTTGGGGGGTTTTAGGGGGGGGGGGGGGCGGGCTAGGGTGATTGGGTGCCATGAACCAGTGTACCCTGTTTTTTTTTTTGCTTTACTTGCTGTTTTTGGCAACACATCATTGTGTTTTTCCGTTTTTTTTTGTAGCAACAATCCAGGGAATCTAACTTGATGCTTTCCATAGGTACCCGTGTCCCCATTTTTGCCCTTGCTGGCCCCTGCTGGTGTACCAGGAATTTGAATTTTTAAGTCTGATGTTTGCCATGGGTCCCAGTGTCCCAACTTTTGCCCTTGCTGGCCTCTGTTGGTGTACTAGGAATTTTAAATTTTTAGCCTGATGTTTCCCATGGGTCCCAGTGTCCCCATTTTTGCCCTTGTCCTTCGTCTGTCATTTGGCTCTGACTGCTAACATCTGTAGAGAAATCGGTGTATCAGCACACACGCGTTGCTCCTTGTCCTTGGACCTGCTGGGGCGCGCAATGAACAGCGCACAAACCATTGCAGGGTAAGTGTGGAGCAAGGCCACTACTGCCTGAGCCGCGAACGCTGCCCACCGCCTTTGGCCAAGCGATGAGTACTGCAGCAGCGAGATCTCCAGTGCCTACGACATCCGGCGCAGGTTCCAAAGGCGGGTGGGGGCGTTGTTGTACCACGTGACAACGAGACTCATCATGTTGCCGACCACATCCGGAAACTCATGGGAGCTGTCCATAGCGTCGCGAAAGGCTAGGTCAGCGCAGTGGCAGTTCGCGTGAACAGGGACGATCATGGAGTTCCCCAGGACATCGTGCTGCGGCTGCATGAGCAACCCCGCAACGCCGTTTTCCGTGGACTACATAACCACTACACCATCCACGCAGTACCAGAAGACGCGGCTAATCCATTCCTCCACAGTGAGTCCTGCGCGAAGCATCACCTGCTTATACGCAGCCACAATGCCCTCCGCCGAGCCGTCCTGCAAATCTTGCAAACCCAAGAAAGCGGTGCGGCTCTTGCCCATAGAGACCGTCCGCGTGTACACCAACTCCTGCTTATTAGTAGCCCGATTAGTGGAATTGTCGGAGGCTGGAGCGAAGAACGTGGATTCCTTCACGGTCACTATTTCGCAACACACCACATCACCCCGGTGCCAAACCTCAACCAGGGTCTGCCAACTTGCCATTGGGGATTAAAATGCCTCCAAGTTTTCTTCTTTGCCGGTGGAGCTGGTTCTTGGGGCTTTGGGATGCAGGTCTTGCATACCCATTCAATCCCATACAAACAGGACTTGCAGGGCCGCATAACATCCCCTGGCGGGGAGTCACACACCCTGCAAACGCATCGGAAGGATTTGGCCCCTTCTTTGAAAAGGGCATGAACACGATGGTTGCAACGTGGGCACACAAGAATGTCCCCCAGGAGCTTCTCCTTGCAACACCCACAAGTGGGCAACTCAGAACTTGAAGTGAAGAAGGTTGATAGTCCTCCTTGCACGGAAGATGGGGAGGAAACCGGCGGTGAAGCATCCTGCCCTTCGGGAGGTGCGGGGTCATCCTCGCCCGGGGGGGGATGGGCGGAAACACCAACCGTTGCGCGTGGCGGCCTTGCTAGCGAAACGGAAAACTTGCGTGGCAAATAGCTCCACGCCATTGGCGTTCAAGCGTTTGATGGCGTCGGCCACAGAAGAAAAGCGTGGCCATGCACCCCCGGATTCAGGGCAGAGCCACACGAGCGGCATGGGCTATGGATACAAAGCAAAAACAGAAGGGTGGAAGCCTCATACTATTTGCCTTTCCCTTGCCATCCCTCAAACCCTTTGCTACCGTAAGTTGCGAAACCATACCTTAACTATGCGCTGTTCCCTGTTTTTTGTATGTTGGCAATGCAAAAGCAACGCTCATTGAAACTATCCCGTATCTATTGAGTCCATTAGGCCTATTTTAACTAATTATCTATTCGTACATACCATATTGGAACTGGAAGTTGAATAACTAAACACCCACGGCAACTAGTTACGATTGCTGACTGGCACGACAAATTCCTTCAAAACATAAGAAATGTGTGAAAAATGTAGGAGTTGCATATTTCAAACTTACCAAAAACGGATTGCAAAAGCCAAAAAAAACAGCTGAAAAACACAAAAAAAACATCGAAAAACACAAAAAACCAGGAAAAACGGGGGAAAACAAAGAAACAACATTTTTTCCTAATTGACGGGTGGCTGGACGTGCATTTGCGTTTTCACTACACAACACCGACGCCACTGGGCACAGACGTTCCATCCCCCGCGCCGCCACACCCCAGCAACAAGCGCGGCAACACCAACCACGATGCCAACGCCATAGCAACACCGACACCAGCATAAGGCAGCCCAAGACAGCCGAAGGCAGCCCAAACAAGACGCCTGGGGCAACACGGGCCTTGGGTGATGCGCGAACAGAACTCGAGAGGGGGGGGGGCGGAGGCCGTGGACTCCTCCCTCGCCCCAACTGCGGGGATGCGTACGAAGGGGAAGTAGCCCCTGTCCGGAACCCTTAGTCTGATGGCGGGCGCTACAAGCATGGTCTACCACCGCCACGCTAGCTAAGGCCATCAAGCCAGCATACATCATGAAACTACACCCAAGCTAAACTGGGATAGGGGCCACAGAAGCAAGTGGCCAACACCACCAACACCAAGTACACCGACACCAACAAGGAGCCCCCTTGAGCCAAGACCTTCCTCCTCAATGGGTAGAAGGGAACAGGGCGCACCGACCACCCCCCTCACCCTCCCCCTGCTCCTCCCCTACTCCCTCCCCACAGCAACACGTTCCCCCGCTGCCCTTTACCCCCCAAGACAGGGCAAACATGGAGAGCCCAGAGGAAAGTGGGCAGGGGGGGGGGGGTAGTTGGCATCCTAGGACACGCAGAGTCGCCCCCTGCGCATTCAACATGACGGTATTTCGTACTTCATGGTGGAAGAGGTCAAGGAGTGAAGGGTAGCCTCGTGTTGTGGCAGGTTATATGAACTGAAACCAAGCACTGGCATGGTGCAATTACAAGTCCATAGTGTTCAGCCCAAAAGCAAAGCACCATTGTACATTCACAAAACTTGTGATTGCACAAGTCATCTACTTGAACCTCAGCATACGTTAAAGTGGGTGACTTCCGTGGATGAGGAGGTCCCGACTGGTGGCAGTACTAGCGACGCTCCGCACTCACAACCACCGTCAGTTCCATCCAAGGTTGGACACGTAGGCACACTTGGCGGTGGGCACGTGCGCTGGCGTGTACTGGGCAGCTAGAAACTGCTGCAAAAGGCAGCAGAACACGCTGCACAATACTTCGCAGGGTTGCCACCAGGCTGCCACAAAGGGCTGCAAAAAGGCCACTGCATGGAACAACAACAGGGGATTGCACAACCATGGGGGGCAGTTAGGCTCAGATCCTGACCCCAATCCCCCCCCCCAAACCTTTTGGGCCCTGGGGGGGGGGCTGGGGGGGGGGGGATCCTTGGGGGGGCCGGGAGGCCGCCAGGCTGGGGTCCCGGGTACCCCAACATATATACCTCAAAACGATCCCCTCGTTGCACTGATCTTAGTGAACACACATATGTGGAGTTCTTGAAGGAAAAAAATACCTCTTGGGGGGTCACGGCAGCCAGGCGTGGGGACCTGGATGGGGGAGGTTAGGGGTCAGAAAAGATTTCATGTTTTGCATGCATAAAATTTGGATTCTCCTTAAAATTCTGAGCATCTTGAGCATACACACGTGGGATAAAAACGAAATTTTGCCCCCCAATGTATGCTTAAAAAAAAAGATTCCGGCGCCTTTGGCGCCAAGTCAGGGCTGAATGTGGTCAGGCCTCTTCAACGTTTTGGACCTCCTGGGTAGGGGGGGGGGGCTGGGGGGGGGGGGGGCTGGGGGGGTTAGTTCTGAGCCTGAGTGCCCCCCATAGGCGCAACCTCAGGTATGCACAGCTCCACGCAGGGCATGGGGTAGTGCTCAAACGATTCGGGCCCCTAAAGCACCAACACAGGCCGCAAAAAAACGCCTGCGGCGTAGCCCTTGTGCCCTTGTCACGCTCCTGCTGGCGAACAGGGCAGGGCCCACACAAGGGCTGAGGAGGGCCCCAAATGGTCAGGTCGTATTGTCACGTCCGCATCGGGCTCCGGCCGTGCCTGCCCCCCACGGCTTTCATCACCGACTGTTCGGGTGAGCTCTGAGTACTTCGCACCGTGCGCCGCCGATGTGCTCACCCCGAGTCCCTGTGCTCTGGGTGTGGTCTGACCTCAGGCTCTGTTTCGGGCTCTGCTGGGTTAGGGGAACGTACGAGGTCGGGGTCACCACTGCTCCATGCGTCCAAGGACGGGGATGGAGGGGGTGGTCTGGTCTTGTCCGGTGTGCCCTGCGGTATCCTGCCCGGGGCTCGTCCCTCACGGTCCCCTGGCTCAGGGCTCGAGGTCAGGTGGCCCGCTGGCGGCGACACAGGGCCAGCTGGTCTCCAGTCCCTTCCCCGCCGCAGAAGTGGACTCGATGAGTGTATTCAGCAAATACAAGCGGCTGTGCAATCCCTTGTGGACGACGCAACAGCGATGGATGTCAGAGGGGCTGGGGGAGGGGTAATCCCCCTCCGTTGACGACGTACGATGTACGAAATGTGGGACACCTCAGCCCGAACCGACACGCCGCCGGAGTGGGACCCAGCCCCCAAACTTCAGAACAAGTGAAAATGGTATTTTTGGAAACAGTACAACGAGGCGGTCCAGAAAAGTCATCGTGTGCCTGGTTTTCAGCGAAAATGTTCTCCAACCATTTTTGACCCCCCAAAAAGTATTTTTTGACACCGTTGGGGCCCCCCGAAGACATTTTAGGCGCTGGAGTTCATAGTGGCTGACAGCCCGTTTCGTAAATCATGAATCGTCAATTCTGCCGCCCTGGAGTGCCCCATTCCTACCCCCATCCGCACCAAATCACATACACCTTTATCATATCCATCCCTGCGACCAGGGCTGTGCTTACGACTGGAAAAAAACAAAAAACTGCCGGCCTCCGGTGCACTCGAACCTCCGCAAAGCGCCGGCGAGTAACTGCGGTTGGGCATCGGCCAACCGCCGTCGGTTGAGTGTCAACCCTGCACCAACAGCCCCCGCACCGTTCTTCGTGGGAAAAAAGGAAAAGAAATACCTCGTTCTCTAAGCAGAGCCCCGCCCGCGACTGAGGCCACTCGCACAGACCAGCCCTGCAAAACTGCCCCCGCTTTGGGGCTCCGAGTCGCATGGGGCCATCAGCCCTGAGCCCCAGCCTCACATCCCATTGACCAGTCCCTTGCGCACGGCGTCCGGCTGGTGCTCCGGCTTCACCCACTCGTTATCGGCCCAGGTCAGGGCCGCGGACACCCCCTTCAGCTGGCGCTGGTGATGATTTGCCTGCGCCCAGCACTTGACCATTTTTTTCCAGTTAGTCTTGTTGCGGTCCAGCTGGTGCACCACGGCGGGCAGCATGGCCCTGCCAGGCAGGCGTAACACGGCGTCGCAGGTCTTGAAGTTGGGTTTTGCGTAGGCGTGCACGTCCCACCAGGACATGAAGACCCCGCTGTTCCAGGGTATTGCAATGACAGGGCCCAGCAGGCGGTCGGCGGCCAAGAGGTTGAGGGTCGCCTGCAGCAGTCGGAAGGGGCAGTTGGGCGGGTCACTAGAGGTGTGGCATGGGCGGGGGGCAGGGAGTCTTTAAGGGTAAGCGGGCAGGGGGGGGGGGTGCCTCGTCAATTTCGCGGTGGTACTTTCGCGAAGACCCTTGGATTTTGCATGGGAAATTTTGCGGACACTCACAGAAATTCACCCAAAAAGTGGACCAAAACGGCCTGGGATTAATTGGGGATTGACCAAAAAAGTGGACGTTGGTCCATCACAGGCTCCCCTTACCTCCCCTTGCCCTCCCTCTAACCATACCATCACCCTAAACCGAACCCTAACCTTTGCAGCCAGCTGGTTCGTTCATGTCAGCCATGTTGATTAGGCTAACCAAGATCCCCCAAATTTCATTCATGGCTGCTTTTGCCACATCATTGCTCTCCATTTTGTTGGCCAACAATAACTCTGACCCTAGCCTAGGGTTAGGGCTAGGGTTAGGGTGAGGGCTAGGGTTAGGGTCACCGAGCTGGTGGAACCGGTCTTGAATATTGGGACCGAGCTGGTGGGTGGTTTCTTCATCATCCATGAGGAGGGGGGGGGGGATAACAAATAGTATCATTACAAACTATTCAGCAAACATTGATGGGGTCCCAGTGAAGCGAAAGCCAATTCCCAACACAAAAAGAGATAGTCAAAAAGGAGGGAGGGGCATAAAAAATAGTATCATTACAAACTAGTCAACAAACATTGATGGGATCGCGGTGAAGCGAAAGCCACTTGCCAACACAAAACGAGGTAGCCAAAAAGGGAGGAGGAGGAGGGGGGGGGGGCATGAAAAATAGTATCATTACAAACTACTCAGCAAACATTGATGGGATCGCGGTGAAGTGAAAGCCGCTTGCCAACACAAAAAGAGGAGCCAAAAAGGCCTGAGGAGGAAGAGGGCAGGCACAAAAAATTGGGGGGGCACAAAAAATTACAACTATGTAGCAAGCATCGATGGGATCACGGTGAAGCGAAAGCCACTTGCAAACACAAAAGGCATGTTGTGACTTTGGAGGGGCCAAAATGGCTTGCAATGGGCTCAAAAAGGGCTCATTTCACTTGTTTGTGCACCCCAAATGGTCTAGGTTCATTTTTGGGAAAACACATTTTTGACCCATTTTTGACCCATTTTTTGTCCCAAAACAACCCATTTTCAAGGCATTTTGGGATTTTAGGAGGGCCAAAACGGGCCACCACGAGCTCAAAACACGCCAAAAAACACTTGTTTTGGCATTCCATGTGGTCCAAGGTCATTTTTGAAAAAGTCATTTTTTGCACCCAGTGGACCTTGTTGACCCATTTTGGCACCCACCTCTTTGGGCTACCTCTTGCAGCTTGCCGCAGCCCACGGGGCCTAGCTACGGTGGTCGAGGCGTCGGTTAGGGCAATTTTGAGGGGTGGAAACCACCAAAAGTGGGTGGTTGCGGGTGGATTAGGTGAGCTCGTAATCGCGTTTTGAGCCACATAGCCCAAGATATGGTCTGTTTTTGGTTTGGGGTTGTCGGCGGCCAATGTGCACAACGTCTGGGCTTGTTGGGGGCCTTTTGGGGGTGGTTCGCGGACATATTGTGGGGTTAGAGGGCCCTAGAGGGCCCTTCAGCACGGGGAAGTGTAGCTGCATGTGTAGAGCAGCCACTATTTCCCTTCATTTGGCCGTTTTCAGCAGGTTCTAGGGCGGCTTTGGGCAAAAAAAGGCTAATTTTGGCCCTAAATTGCAGATTTTGAAATGGAGGTCCGGCACTTGCGACGCCTGTTCCTGGCCGCCACCGTTGAGCTTCTGGCTCATACTTTGTTTGGTGGTCCCTCACACCCATAGGTAGCATCAACCACAATTTTGGCCGAATCCGAAGCACCACGACGGAGTTGTGATTTTTGCGGATTTCGGGCGTGCTTGTTGCTTGCTTGCTTGCTTGCTTGCCAAACCTGTTAGGTCCACCCTAGACACTAAAGAGGGTTATAAAACCAGTCTTGATTAGGTTCAGGGTTAGGGCTAGGTGTAGGTGTAGGTGTAGGGTTAGGACTAGGCTGAGCATTGGGGTGGGTGCCAGGGTCAAGGTTGGGTTTAAGGATAGTGTTGGGGTGCAAAGTGGACAAAATTTTCGTGCGCCCATGGAGCGTCGGGCGCCTTTGGCGCCCATGGACTCCTAAGGGCGGCACCTTTGGCAACTAACTGTTGGCCGGGGGGGCCCTAGGGGGGGGGGGGGAGGCGTCCTACGACCCGCGGAGCCGCACCTCACATGCCGCCGAGGCTTGGCCGCTTCAGTCAAGGGTGGGCCATTCCTAAATGGGAACAAGAAACAAGCTGGGGGCCATGTCCACGCCTCAGCCCTGAAGCGCTATTTCTGTTGGACCCCCCAGTGGCATGCATCGCCCAGATGTACGGTCATCTCACCTGCTCGTCTTTGCACGAAGTGCTGGCTGTGGTGACGTTGGCGGTGATGTTCTTAATCGCACAGGCCAAGCGTGCGGCATCCGACGGAGTACCCATGGCGAAGCAGGAGCAGTACGGCGTGGTCCCGTTCAGCCTTTGGGCAGACTCACTCCCATATGAGTGCTCAAGAACTGTGTAATCCCAACTTCCAGGACGCACAGTCGTTGAAATTTGCGACAACATCACGCCCTGCGATACAGTGTCAGAGGAAGTGGCGGCAGCAGTAGCGGAGGCCGATGTGGTCCGATGGCAGAGGAAATGGTGGTGCTTGCCTGTGAATGGGGCCAACCACAGCCTTCAGTGACCGTACTGGGCTCGGCTGGCAGGCCTTGGGTGAACCTGTTACCGTGGCACGGTACGCACTGAATGAATTTCAGTAGTTCGCAGCTTGCTCTTGCTCCCAGTGATCGCACCCGCCAGTACGTTTGTAATGCAGCTCGCCCCATCCCAGAATTTCTTGTTGGCTTCACCAAAGAACACTCAGGGGGGTTGGGGAGGAGTAAGCTTCGAAAGGCTTTCCGGTGCCCTTTTCTTGTGGGCCCTCTTGGTCGCCACGGGGCAACTCGCTTGCAAAATCGAGGGCGGGAGGGGGAAAGAGAGGGGGGGGGCGAGGTCGCGTCCACGGACGGGGCCCGGCGGCGCCGCGCTGCAGCGAACGTCATGTTTCACTGTGGAATGCCACGATGTGTGTGCCCTCCCCAGCCCTTCCTCTGGTCCATTCTGAACTCCGGCCCATCAGATGGGGATGCCCCAAGGAGCATCTGGCAACACTGCCCACGGCAGATCTGCGCACAATTTGGCAGTCAGTCAACGACACAACGGTTTCCCAGTGCCCTTTTTTGACACGAAACATGCGTCTTGGGAGGCACAGGTACCGCACAACTGACACATGTGCGGGGCAGGTCCAGTCCGCAGGGATTGCAGACCAGAGGAGGGAAGGGACAGGGGGTGTCGGGAGGTGCAGCATTTGTGAACTGAAAGTGTCACGAAAA
This sequence comes from Eutreptiella sp. 'Long Island Sound 2002', assembly GCA_964036045.1. Taxonomy (NCBI): domain Eukaryota; phylum Euglenozoa; class Euglenophyceae; order Eutreptiales; family Eutreptiaceae; genus Eutreptiella; species Eutreptiella sp. 'Long Island Sound 2002'. Next base: position 11,777,838 of record OZ038385.1, read on the forward strand.
ATGGCCCCGAGTTCAGTCACATTCTTTTCCACTGCAAACTGTTTCGGAGGGGGGAGGGAGGAGGGGGGCCTTGTCGAAGGCACCACATCCAAATGGGGTGCCTCCGGTCCTTTGGACACATCAGTATCCGGCGCACGGCATTGACACACGCGCAGCCCCACCCGCCATCCGGTCCATGATCCAGCTTTGTAGCAAAATGCAAATGTGCAGTTGTATTCTCTTCTTCTCCTGGGCATTATCGTGCACCATAACTCCGTGCCCCCACCACAACTGGGTCCACGGCATGGACCCGCCCACCGCAGTCCAAACTCTCAGCAAGTCCGGTCTACGAAGGCCCCTCCTCCCACAAAGCCAATGCGGGCGCATGTCCCGTATGAGCCCTCCCGGCGCCATCGAGATTGGTGCCCTTGGGGTCACGGTCAACCCGCAAGTCCCTCGAGGATGGTTGTCTAAGCCACCAGGCAAGGCTTGGGGGGTGGGAAGGGGGGCCTTGGGGAGGAGCGCCCCCCGGAAGTCATCTGCGCTCAACAATCCTTGCGGCACACGCTGCTGTGAAATCCTTGCACTCCGCGCACGTCAAGCCACAGACCTCATAGTGACTGAAGTACGCCTGCGCCAAAGGAAAAGGGCTGGCTCTGAAGAAGACGTCCCGCACATCGCTCATGAACACCCAGTCGAAGCGGTGCTCGTTGGCGGTCAGGTACTCACAGTAATCCCAAAACCTGCAATGCGCAGCGAGGCCATCGGTGGTGTTCGGGGACGGCGGAGCCTCCGTCCTCCACAATCTACTCTTGAACGAGGGTAACTCAGGACGCATCAATTGGCGTCTTCGGAGTTTGGGGCGCACGAGGGCACCGTTGACCACCATGGCCCTGTGGCTTGCTGTTGTGCTGCAGATGCGGACGGTGCAGAGTGGCAACCGGCTACTCGCGTCTGCCATGTCAGACATGATCACCCGGGGCTAAGTCTACCCAGTTATTTGGGGGATGGGGGTGGGGGGTGACATGGGTGCCGTACAAACCCTAGGGTTTGCGAAATCCTAATTTTTGCGTTGGGTGTTTTGAAATTTGTTTACGCCAAAACTTTTGCTACGGCACCCAAAATGAGGGAAACATATTTCTTTCTGCGGACTTCAGTTCTCCGGAGCTGTTTTTGGTTGACTGTGGCCAAAAATTTTTTGTTTTTACGTTTTTTCAGTTTGCATTTGGCCTCCTTTTTGGTGGGGGCCATGGTTCATTCATTTTGGTGCCACTGAAAAGGACCTGGGGTGCCTTGGACTCTGGCATTGCAGCCCGTTCCTACGCAGGCATACAAATGTGGATCAGTTGGACTCTGGGATTGAGTCCATAGCACAGGCAAAAGGACACAGTCTAAAAGTGAAGCAGGGGGGGCAACGAAGAAAAGGGATGCACCATGAAGTACAAGCGTGTTCAAGTCAGAGGGGACGGTCGGGGGCAAAAAAGATTTTTTTGCGACTTTTTGCAGATGTCATTTTTGCAAAGAGCATGCAGCTGAAAATGTACTTTTTTTTGTAGTTTTTTTGCGGGAAAACAACACCTTGTGTCGGGAATTAATTATTTCCGCAAACAATGAACATTTGTAAGGAGTTGTTGAGGAGCACATCATAGCCCCCTCTGGCGCAGTAAACGGCAGAGGGCACCAAATGTTGCCGACCCAACACCCACCGTTGTTGGGACAGGGCCGTTACTCTTGTGCAATCGTGTTACACACACAGCCCGAACATTGTAGACACAAAATGGACCATTTGGCGGCCGGGGCAGCGTACCACACCCTTCAGAGGGCTCACACCCCATTGCCCATCAGCAATCCCACATCCCGCTGTCCCAAATCCCTGTATTCCCCTGCATCACCGCTTTCCTGTATCCCCCTGTCCCCCACTTGCCGGTATCCCCCTGTATCCCCCCTTCCCGGATCACACCATCCCCGACATCCCTGTGTCCCCATGTGCTCTACGTCCTGTACCGATGCACTCCACATCCATGTACCCCCGTATCTCCTGTATCCTGCACCCCCGTACCCCGTATCCGTTTATAGGGATATTGGGCGCAATGGGAAACAGATTGTTGGATGGGTTTCGGGATGCAGGGGGGTGCACGGCGAGTGAGTACAACGGTCTCGGATGTAGTGTACAGGGGGATACAGGCAGAGTGATGCAGGGGGGTACAGGGACGTGGAGTACAATGGTATGGGATGTGAGGCACCGGGGAATACTGGAGTGTTGGGTACAGGGAGATGTAGGATGTAGGTGAGTACAAAACACCACCTCGTTGTACGGCTGTACTTCTTGGGCAACGACCACTTCACCCGCATATGCTCCTCAAAGGTGTCCAGAGGCAAGCGCTTCCCTGGAGCAATAGGGGGCACGACCTCCACCTTCTGCTGCCGATATAGGGGACGCATGCTGTCCACCATCACAATCTTGACAGCCTTCGGGATCCGCATGCGAGCACTCACAATGAACGGCAACACCTCTTTGTCGGTGAGTCCCTGGGCATATCCGAGGATCAGGTTACGCTTCTTATCCAGCTGCGCTGCGGGCAGTACCGACAGGACAAACACGAAGAATACCAATACCAACAGCATGGCATTGTACTTCTGCAGCCAAGAGAGGGCTGTGAACCACGGCACCAGGCTGTCCTCACGGGCGAGGGGAGAGAGAAATGGTGTAAGACTGATGCAGCATGCACAGGTCAGCTCATGCGCAAACGTGTTGTCATTGCACCTGCGCTCCCCCTGTTCTGAAACCCCTACTACACGGGGTGACGCCGTCTGACCGTTTGTGTTCTGAGTACAATTTTGGCAGTTGACACGACCCGGACAGACCATTCTGAGGGAGGGCTCAACCTCACTCCGTTGGGGTTGGGGGGGAAACGGGGGCGGGGGGGGCAAAAACTTGGTAAACCCCACCCCCCTCTTAAACCCCCCCTTCTCTTGAGCCCCCCCCATTATCCCCTCCCCCCTCCAGGGCACCAGAAGATCCGCATCAGAAAACCACCCCCCTTTGCCTTGGAACTGAGTATGAAAACATGCGCTGCACCAGATTGGAACTGCTCTACCAAGTCACACACAGTTTCTTGAAAAACAACTCGCCTAGCAAGAGAAAGAGCTCCATCAGAGGCCAAGTTCTTGCACTACGTGCACACTGCGTGCATACTACAGAGAGGCTGAGATGGGGAGGGTCCGTTTTCCAAAATTACAGTCCAATCTTTGGTGTGACCTCTTGACCGTCCAGTGGCCAAAATAAGCACTCTGTGGGTGAGTTTGAGACATGTAGGGTGGAGACTCTTGTGCACAGGACCGAATGCATTTTGCACCATTCTCTGCTTAATAGAGCCCTTAGTAGATGGCGACATCCAAAACTTCGCACTGCATGCGCACTGCGTGCATGGCATTCCCAGAGATGCTTTCACCATCTGACATGTCTAAAGTGTCGAGGACATCATCGTCATCACACTGAATGCTCGGCAACAGACAATAGAACACAAACAATAGAGCACACGGTACCTTGACAATCCGACCCTAATAACCCCTCCCCCGGTATTAAGCCCCGCCCCTGGGATCCCACATATTCCGGATCGACAAACCCCCTGCAGGGGATTGCAGCTTGGCAATGCAGGCTCCATTTGGTGAACTTCGTTTGGGTGGGTGGGTGAACCAGGGCCGGACAGGGCCGGTTCCAGCTCCCTCCCCCGACCATGGATGCCAGGTTAGTGTGTCATGCAGGCAAACGCCATTGCTGCTTGTAGCAACATGCTGCATCAGCATGCCCCCGCTTCTGCAAAAGCCAGCATGTGCTTACAATTGCTGACTGGCGGGAAGGACTTGTCCTATTATCACAACACTGGGAACCCATCTGCTGCTTTACTTTCGGTGGAGGACAAGGGAACCAAGTCTTTGAGAAGTAGTTTAAAGAGGATCAGTTGGACGATGTTCTCAGGTTGGCCAAGGCACCATTACTTTGGATGTGTAATTTGATTCTTTCATAGGTACACTCAAATACAATGATTGAGATGGCTGAATTTTTTACCTGTTTGTGTCAATGCATTGCCATGCTGTACATGCTGTACAGAGGTGGTGGGTGGCTTATAGAGGGCTTCCTATTTGGTGAATTACATCAAATATGCACGCAGTGCCCATGTACTGCAACAGCATTGCCGTAGTCAGGATATGGGTCCGCCCCGTACAGAGGCAGCACCTGGAAAGGTGCGTGCGCGGCGCGGCTATTTGGCAAAATCTATGGGACAGGAGGTGTGTTGTGTTGTGCTGGGTTGCATTGTTGCATCTTTTTCCCGTTTTGGTGGGCCCCAATACGGCAGGGGAGACGTAGCCACCTCCCGGCTCTCCATGTACCCGACTACCTATCGGCTGACAATGTGGAAAAGAGAATCACAACACAAATTGGAAACTCAGGCAACACAGTGAAGCGCACTGAAGCGTACAATCTGCATGGGCAGTGGTTGCTAGTATGGGGGCGCAAAAGCACAGTGAAAGAAAGTTGTCAGTGCCAAGCCTGCATCAAGTAGTCAACTCTCTCTGTTCGATCGTCCTTCCCCCTGCCGCAACCCCTGCCTTCTGCTCAGATACGACAGCGCCCCCACCCTAAAAGGATGGGGAGGAACAAAAAACCGGCCGCTTCTGCATCCCCATCCGAACCCAGTGCACCAATGGCAAGGCCAAAGAATTGTGCCGAACAACACGCGGCTGTTCAGGGCCCTGTGCACACACACAGAAAGCACTTTGTGGTGCAGGGGCCAGGGCTGCATCGTCTGTTTGTGGGAAGGCGGAATGTGGATCATGTCACGAGTTCGTGGCATCATCGAGACAGACGGCGTGGGGAAGAGGAACAAGGCCACCAGAGTGCATTTGATACGAGCGGCGCAAGAGAATACGGATCCGAGAGGACATGGTCTGCGGTGCGCAACCGCAGCAAAGGGAAATGATGGGGACATCGCAAGATGGAAATCTGTCCCTGTGATGACACCCCAAGCCCTTGTTCAGGTTGTCCTCGAAAAACGAGAAAGACGTGCCCCCCAAGGAAGCGTTCATCGACCAGCAATCGCCGTAGGTCGGTTCTGCGGAAAACAGAAGCCTCAGTGGACCAATTACCCCTGATTGCCACCAAAATTATACCCGTCACTTGATGATCCCCACGACAATAATTTAAAATAGGGAATCGGCCGGGGGGCGGGGGGGGGCGGGGGGTAAAGTGTGCCTACGTCGACACGAATCAAGAAACGGAACAAACGTGATCAGGATCGTCGACTCGGATTGTTGTCCGTTTTGTGGCCTACGGGCCCATGACCCGACGGGCTGGTGGTGGACGGTCGGAAGTGTCCTGGCAGCAGCAGCCTGGATTGCCCACCAAACAAGCGCAGTGACACCCTTCACACTCCTCTGCCGAAACGGAATTGGTTGACGGTATCGGTCAGGTTCTGCCGCCGCCCTAACCCTCTGGGGGGGGGACCTGTGCATTGCTCTGGGTTGACAAAGAGTGAGGACTGCTGGGCCCAGCGTGGGAGCGTTGCTGCGAATGACAGCAGTTTCACTCACCCACAAAAAGTCTTTTATACCACAGTCCAAGACCCCCGGGGCACAAGGCGCGGGCGGAGGGGAGCAGATGGGGTAGGGTGGCCGGGGGACAGGGGGGCGGTGGGGGGGGGGGGGGGCTTGAAGGAGAAGGCGAAGCAAGTTGCTCCCGAGAACAGTCGGATTTGTTCATCGGAGTGTTGTTTTGTGGAGAACACCTGCGCTTCGCGATGGCTTGTAGAGCCCTGCGATCCCCCACCCCCTCGCGACCCTCCGAGACCCCTCCCCTGCTTTGAACCGTGAGTTGATGACTGACACTGACCGATGACTGATGACTGGATCTGTCATTACCGACCGTCGATTGAGCCATGCGAGCCCCTGCATAGAGACTCTTTGGAACTCCGACGCAGAGAAGGACGGACAGCCCGCAAGCCTGCCCTCCCACCCCCTCCGTATTCCCCCCCCCCCCCTATCTGGTTCGGGCAGGCGGGCTTTCAATTGGAGGGGGGTGGGGTCAATAGAGCCCCAAAATCCTACCAAGACCGACCCCCAGGCCTCGGAGGTGACCCAGACCCAAAAATTGGTAAAAAAAATGAAAATGGGATTTTTGGAATCAGCCCGTCAAGGGGGTTCAGAAAGGTCATCATTTGGCATATATTTGATGAAAAAAAATTTTTCAACCATTCGACCATTTTCAACGCTCAAAAAAACTTTCGGCGCCTTCGGCGCCAGAGTTCATAATAACTGATTAATGGTCCTGTCAATTGAGCCCTTTTCCCAGACCCCCTGTGTGACATTCCGTCTGGTTGTTGTTTCTTTGCGGGGCCCTGGACAGTCATCTGTTCTTCCCTTCGCATGTTGTGTCGGGTCGCTGCTTTCTGTCAGCCGCTGCGGCCGGTGCTCCTGCTGGTGTCGTTTCCGCGTCCGCGGAGCCCAGTGGTTGGTGTGCTTGGGCTGTGCTGGATGTGGCAGGATGTGCCGTTTGCGCGTTAGCGGCGCCCAGTAGTTGGCGTATTGGGGTTTTTCTGGTTGTTGCGGGGGTCGTTTGACTGTTTTTGCTGTCCCCACACCGCCGTCCGTGCGGGTAGCGTGTGCTTCATGGTTGACGCGGGTGGCATGCGCGCCTGCACGGTGTCCCGGCTGCCTTACGCTGCACTGTGACCGCGCCGTCGTCCTTGGTTCTTCCCACCCCGGTTTTGTCGGGGGTTCCTTCCCTTGCCTGGCCCACCATCCCCCCCCCCCCCAGTTTTGGGGGGCTCTATTGACCCCCCCCCCCCCCCAATTGAAAGCCCTACTACCCTTCTCGTACCTCAGGCGAGGGGGGCGACTTCATGCGGTGACTTTCACACTCAGGCAGCCACGCAGCCATAACAGGCCCCTACCTCACTCCCCCCTCAGTTCAGGGGGTCTGGCACCTTCGCACTAAAGATACTCAATTTGCCAAAACTTCTGAAATCGGTCAGGGTCATCGGACATCCCCACAGTACCAACCTTTCAGATGTGCCCTCGGCTCGCCCCCAGCCATACCGCGTGTACTTATCCATCAGCGATGTAAACCAGAAGCGATGGGGGGCGGCATTCCATTTCTGTGTGGTGGTTTCTTTGCTTGCTTCTCTCTCAGGTGGGCGGCCCCCCTACCCTTTCAGGTCAGGTCAGAAGGTCCTGGAGTTCGACATCAACACGGCTAGCGAACTCGGCACCACTCCAATCCCCTCGCGATGCCCGACTCAGGGGGCCCAAGCATCCGCTGCCTACAGATCAGCCTCCAGCTGCACTGGCTCTGGCACCCCACTCTCTGCCGATCGGTGCGCCGCGTGGATGATGGCGAGGACCGCCGCGCCGTCCCGCGCCCTGCACAGCGGCGCCTCACGGCCCCGCACGCACTCGTGGAAGTGCTTCAGTTCGCGACTGAACGCGCGATCGTTGCGCACGGCGAAGCGCTCGAGCTCGCGGTACTCGTCGCCGCCGGTGTACACAACGTACTCATCCTTGAACCCGGGGTCCTCGGAGGGGTAGTGCAGGAGCCCGGCGGGGCCTATGATGTCCATGACGGGCCGGATCACGCGACCGTACGGCTGCCAGGGGCGCTCCCCGATCCCCGGCGCGGCCCAAGACGAGGAGAACACGACCTGGTGAGTGCGGGTGCCGCAGACATACACGAGAAGGGCAGGAGCGGGGGGAGACCCGCCATGCGACAAGAAGCACAGGCCGGCGAATACTTCCGCCGTGTTGGAACGCTGGTAGAAACACTCACCCCACCTCAACCGGGAGCGGTCTGCTTTCTGGTCGAACCAGCGGGCGAATAGCGGCCGACTGCTCGCGGTCACTCGTCGACCATCGGTTGTGCATCACCGACCCCTGTCGGTGAACGGTCATCATCGAGGTCCCCAATCTGCAGCCGATGGCTCTCTATGGATGGCTGATGTGAGGGAAACAGCAGCTAAGAGGCTGGATGCTGCTCACACGACTCATGGGCAGACATGCTGCCGCGCCATTCGTGTCTTGTGTCAGCTCCTGA
>OZ038385.1:13588402-13900902 GCA_964036045.1 Eutreptiella sp. 'Long Island Sound 2002'
TTTGACGGAACCCCATCCGTGAAATATTTGGGGGGTCTACACCCCCAAAAAGTTTCACAGATGTGGTTCCGTCAAATATTTTGGGGGTCTACAGCCCCCAAATATTTGACGGAGGCCCATCCGTCAAATATTTTTGGGGTGTGCAGCCCCCAAATATTTGACGGAACCCCATCCGTGAAATATTTTGGGGGTCTACAGCCCCCAAATATTTGACGGAACCCCATCCGTCAAATATTTTGGGGGTCTACAGCCTGCAAATATTTGACGGAACCCCATCCGTCAAATATTTTGGGAGTGTACAGCCCCCAAATATTTGACGGAACCCCATCCGTGAAATATTTTTGGGGTCTACAACCCCCAAATATTTGACGGAACACCATCCGTCAAATATTTTGGGGGTGTAGAGCCCCCAAATATTTGACGGAACCCCATCGGTGAAATATTTTTGGGGTGTACAGCCCCCAAATATTTGACGGAACCCCATCCGTCAAATATTTTGGGGCTGTAGACCCACAAAATATTTTACGGAAACACATCCGTGAAATATTTTTGGGGGTGTAGACCCACAAAATATTTCACGGACGGGGTTCCGTCAAATATTTTTGGGGTGTACAGCTCCCAAATATTTGACGGAACCCCATCCGTCAAATATTTTGGGGGTGTACAGTCCCAAAATATTTGACGGATGGGGTTCCGTCAAATATTTTGGGGGTCTACAGCCGCCAAATATTTGACGGAACCCCATCCGTCAATTATTTTTGGGGTGTAGAGCCCCCAAATATTTGACGGAACCCCATCCGTGGAATATTTTTGGGGTGTACAGCCCCCAAATATTTGACGGAACCCCATCCGTCAAATATTTTGGGGGTGTACAGCCCCCAAATATTTGACGGAACCCCATCCGTGAAATATTTTGGGGGTCTACAGCCCCCAAATATTTGACGGAACCCCATCCGTCAAATATTTTGGGGGTGTAGAGCCCCCAAATATTTGACGGAACCCCATCCGTCAAATATTTTGGGGGTCTACAGTCCCAAAATATTTGACAAAACCCCATCTGTCAAATATTTGGGGGCTGTACACCCCCCAAATATTTGACGGAACCCCTTCCGTGAAATATTTGGGGGCTGTAGACCCCCCAAATATTTGACGGAACCCCTTCCGTGAAATATTTGGGGGCTGTAGACCCCCCAAATATTTGACGGAACCCCATCCGTCAAATATTTTGGGGGTTTACAGCCCCCAAATATTTCACGGAACCCCATCCGTGAAATATTTTGGGGGTCTACACCTCCAAAATATTTCACGGATGTGGTTCCGTGAAATATTTTGGGGGTCTACAGCCCCCAAATATTTGACGGAACCCCATCCGTCAAATATTTTGGGGGTGTAGAGCCCCCAAATATTTGACGGAACCCCATCCGTGAAATATTTTTGGGGTGTACAGCCCCCAAATATTTGACGGAACCCCATCCGTCAAATATTTTGGGGCTGTAGACCCACAAAATATTTTACGGAAACACATCCGTGAAATATTTTTGGGGGTGTAGACCCACAAAATATTTCACGGACGGGGTTCCGTCAAATATTTTTGGGGTGTACAGCCCCCAAATATTTGACGGAACCCCATCCGTCAAATATTTTTGGGGTGTAGAGCCCCCAAATATTTGACGGAACCCCATCGGTGGAATATTTTTGGGGTGTACAGCCCCCAAATATTTGACGGAACCCCATCCGTCAAATATTTTGGGGGTGTACAGCCCCCAAATATTTGACGGAACCCCATCCGTGAAATATTTTGGGGGTCTACAGCCCCCAAATATTTGACGGAACCCCATCCGTCAAATATTTTGGGGGTGTAGAGCCCCCAAATATTTGACGGAACCCCATCCGTCAAATATTTTGGGGGTCTACAGTCCCAAAATATTTGACAAAACCCCATCCGTCAAATATTTGGGGGCTGTACACCCCCCAAATAATTGCCGGAACCCCTTCCGTGAAATATTTGGGGGCTGTAGACCCCCCAAATATTTGACGGAACCCCATCCGTGAAATATTTGGGGGCTGTAGACCCCCCAAATATTTGACGGAACCCCATCCGTCAAATATTTTGGGGGTTTACAGCCCCCAAATATTTGACGGAACCCCATCCGTGAAATATTTTGGGGGTCTACACCTCCAAAATATTTCACGGATGTGGTTCCGTGAAATATTTTGGGGGTCTACAGCCCCAAAATATTGGGGCTGTAGACCCCCAAAATATTTCACGGAACCACATCCGTGAAATATTTTGGGGGTGTAGACCCCCAAAATATTTCACGGATGGGGTTTAGTCAAATATTTTGGGGGTCTACAGCCCCCAAATATTTGACGGAACCCCATGCGTCAAATATTTACCGGGTGTACACTCCGCAAATATTTGACGGAACCCCATCCGTCAAATATTTGGGGGCTGTACACCCCCCGAATATTTGACGGAACCCCCCCCGTGAAATATTTGGGGGCTGTAGACCCCCCAAATATTTGACGGAACCCCATCCGTCAAATTTTTTGGGGGTGTACAGCCCCCAAATATTTGACGGAACCCCATCCGTCAAATATTTTGGGGGTGTACAGCCCCCAAATATTTGACGGAACCCCATCCGTGAAATATTTTGGGGGTCTACACCCCCAAAAAGTTTCACAGATGTGGTTCCGTCAAATATTTTGGGGGCCTACAGCCCCCAAATATTTGACGGAGGCCCATCCGTCAAATATTTTTGGGGTGTGCAGCCCCCAAATATTTGACGGAACCCCATCCGTGAAATATTTTGGGGGTCTACAGCCCCCAAATATTTGACGGAACCCCATCCGTCAAATATTTTGGGGGTCTACAGCCTGCAAATATTTGACGGAACCCCATCCGTCAAATATTTTGGGGGTGTACAGCCCCCAAATATTTGACGGAACCCCATCCGTCAAATATTTTGGGGGTGTACAGCCCCCAAATATTTGACGGAACCCCATCCGTGAAATATTTTGGGGGTCTAGGGCCCCCAAATATTTGACGGAACCCCATCCGTCAAATATTTTGGGGGTTTAGAGCCCCCAAATATTTGACGGAACCCCATCCGTCAAATATTTTTGGGGTGTAAAGCCCCCAAATATTTGACGGAACCCCATCCGTCAAATATTTTGGGGCTGTAGACCCCCAAAATATTTTACGGAAACACATCCGTGAAATATTTTTGGGGGTGTAGACCCCCAAAACATTTCACGGACGGGGTTCCGTCAGATATTTTGAGGGTCTACAGCCCCCAAATATTTGACGGAACCCCATCTGTCAAATATTTTGGGGGTGTAGAGCCCCCAAACATTTGACGGAACCCCATTCGTGGAATATTTTTGGGGTGTACAGCCCCCAAATATTTGACGGAACCCCATCCGTCAAATATTTTGGGGGTGTACAACCCCCAAATATTTGACGGAACCCCATCGGTGAAATATTTTGGGGGTCTACACCCCCAAAATATTTCACGGATGGGGTTCCGTCAAATATTTTGGGGGTCTACAGTCCCAAAATATTTCACAAACCCCCATCCGTCAAATATTTGGGGGCTGTACACCCCCCATATATTTGACGGAACCCCTTCCGTGAAATATTTGGGGGCTGTAGACCCCCCAAATATTTGACGGAACCCCTTCCGTGAAATATTTGGGGGCTGTACACCCCCCAAATATTTGACGGAACCCCATCCGTCAAATATTTTGGGGGTTTACAGCCCCCAAATATTTGACGGAACCCCATCCGTCAAATATTTTGGGGGTGTACAGCCCCCAAATATTTGACGGAACCCCATCCGTGAAATATTTTGGGGGTCTACAGCCGCCAAATATTTGACGGAACCCCATCCGTCAAATATTTTGGGGCTGTAGACCCCCAAAATATTTCACGGAACCACATCCGTGAAATATTTTGGGGGTGTAGACCCCCAAAATATTTCACGGATGGGGTTCCGTCAAATATTTTGGGGGTCTACAGCCCCCAAATATTTGACGGAACCCCATCCGTCAAATATTTTTCTGGGTGTACACTCCCCAAATATTTGACGGAACCCCATCCGTCAAATATTTGGGGGCTGTACACCCCCCGAATATTTGACGGAACCCCTTCCGTGAAATATTTGGGGGCTGTAGACCCCCCAAATATTTGACGGAACCCCATCCGTCAAATATTTTGGGGGTGTACAGCCCCCAAATATTTGACGGAACCCCACCCGTCAAATATTTTGGGGGTGTACAGCCCCCAAATATTTGACGGAACCCCATCCGTGAAATATTTCGGGGGTCTACACCCCCGAAATATTTCACGGATGTGGTTCCGTGAAATATTTGGGGGCTGTAGACCCCCCAAATATTTGACGGAACCCCTTCCGTCAAATATTTGGGGGCTGTGGACCCCCCAAATATTTGACGGAACCCCATCCGTGAAATATTTTGGGGGTCTACAGCCCCCAAATATTTGACGGAACCCCATCCGTCAAATATTTTGGGGGTCTACAGCCCCCAAATATTTGACGGAACCCCATCCGTCAAATATTTTGGGGCCGTACAGCCCCCAAATATTTGACGGAACCCCATCCGTGAAATATTTTGGGGGTCTACAGCCCCCAAATATTTGACGGAACCCCATCCGTCAAATATTTTGGGGGTGTAGAGCCCCCAAATATTTGACGGAACCCCATCCGTGAAATATTTTGGGGGCTGTAGACCCCCAAAATATTTTACGGAAACACATCCATGAAATATTTTGGGGGTGTAGACCTCCAAAATATTTCACGGACGGGGTTCCATCAAATATTTTGGGGGTCTACAGCCCCCAAATATTTGACGGAATCCCATGCGTCAAATATTTTGGGGGTTTAGAGCCCCCAAATATTTGACGGAACCCCATCCGTGGAATATTTTTGGGGTGTACAGCCCCCAAATATTTGACGGAACCCCATCCTCCAAATATTTTGGGGGTGTACAACCCCCAAATATTTGACGGAACCCCATCCGTGAAATATTTTGGGGGTCTACACCCCCAAAATATTTCACGGATGGGGTTCCGTCAAATATTTTGGGGGTCTACAGCCCCCAAATATTTGACAAAACCCATCCGTCAAATATTTTTGGGGTGTAGAGCCCTTAAATATTTGACGGAACCCCATCCGTGAAATATTTTGGGGGTGTACAGCCCCCAAAATATTTCACGGATAGGGTTCCGTCAAATATTTTGGGGGTCTACAGCCCCCAAATATTTGACGGAACCCCATCCGTCTAATATTTTTTGGGGTGTACAGCCCCCAAATATTTGACGGAACCCCATCCGTCAAATATTTTGGGGGTGTACAGCCCCCAAATATTTGACGGAACCCCATCCGTGAAATATTTTGGGGGTGTACAGCCCCCAAAATATTTCACGGATAGGGTTCCGTCAAATATTTTGGGGGTCTACAGCCCCCAAATATTTGACGGAACCCCATCCGTCTAATATTTTTTGGGGTGTACAGCCCCCAAATATTTGACGGAACCCCATCCGTCAAATATTTTGGGGGTGTACAGCCCCCAAATATTTGACGGAACCCCATCCGTGAAATATTTTGGGGGTCTACACCCCCAAAATATTCCACGGATGTGGTTCCGTCAAATATTTTGGGGTCGTACAGCCCCCAAATATTTGACAGAACCCCATCCGTCAAATATTTTGGGGGTGTACGGCCCCCAAATATTTGACGAAACCCCATCCGTCAAATATTTTGGGGGTCTACAGCCCCAAAATATTTGACGGAACCCCATCCGTCAAATATTTTAGCGGTGTACAGCCCCCAAATATTTGACGGAACCCCATCCGTCAAATATTTGGGGGCTGTACACCCCCCAAATATTTGACGGAACCCCTTCCGTGAAATATTTGGGGGCTGTAGACCCCCCAAATATTTGACGGAACCCCATCTGTCAAATATTTTGGGGGTGTACAGCCCCCAAATATTTGACGGAACCCCATCCGTGAAATATTTTTGGGGGTCTACACCCCCCAAATATTTCACGAATGTGGTTCCGTGAAATATTTTGGGGCCCACAGCCCCCAAATATTTGACGGAACCCCATCCGTCAAATATTTTGGGGGTGTAGACCCCCCAAATATTTGACGGAACCCCATCCGTCAAATATTTTTCGGGTGTACACCCCCAAAATATTTCACGGATGGGGTTCCGTCAAATATTTGGGGGCTGTGCACCCCAAAAATATTTGACGGATGGGGTTCCGTCAAATATTTGGGGTTGTAGACCCCCAAAATATCTCTATGAGGACCTTTGGGGACCTATGGGGGCCTATGGCGGCCTATGGGGGCCTATGGGGACCTTTGGGGGCCTATGGGGGCACGTTGGGACCTATGGGGACCTATGGGGGCCTATGGGGACCAATGGGGACCTATGGGGACCTTTGGGGGTCTTTGGGGACCTATGCGGGCCTATGGCGGCCTATGGGGACCTATAGGGGCCTATGGGCACTTTTGGGGGCCTATGGGGACCTTTGGGGGCCTATGGGGGCACGTGGGGACCTATGGGGACCTATGGGGACCTATGGGGGCCTATGGGGACCAATGGGGGCCTATGGGGGCCTATGGGGTCCTATGGGGGCCTTTGGCGGCCTATGGTGGCCTATGGGGAACTATGGGGGCCTAATGGCACCTTTGGGGACCTATGGGGGCCAAGGGGCGCCTATGGGGGCCTATGGGGGCCTATGGGGATCTATAGGGGCCTATGGGGACCTTTGGGGGCCTATGGGGACCTTTGGGGGCCTATGGGGGCCGATGGGGGCCTATGGGGGCCTATGGGGCTCTATGGGGACCTATGGGGGCCTATGGCGGCCTATGGGGACCTATAGGGGCCTATGGGGACCTTTGGGGGCCTATGGGGACCTTTGGGGGCCTATGGGGACCTTTGGGGGTCTATGGGGACCTTTGGGGACCTATGGGGGCCGATGGGGGCCTATGGGGACCTTTGGGGGCCTTTGGGGGCCTATGAGGACCTCTGGGGACCTATGGGGGCCTATGGCGGCCTATGGGGACCTATGGGGGCCTATGGGGACCTTTGGGGGCCTATGGGGGCCGATGGGGGCCTATGGGGGCCTATGGGGACCTTTGGGGACCTATGGGGGCCTATGGGGACCTATGGGGGCCTATGGGGACGTATAGGGGCCTATGGGGACCTTTGGGGGCCTATGGGGGCCTATGGGGACCTTTGGGGGCCTATGGGGGCCTATGGGGACCTATGGGGGCCTATGGGGGCCTATGGGGACCTATAGGGGCCTATGGGGACCTTTGGGGGCCTACGGGGACCTTTGGGGGCCTATGGGGGCCGATGGGGGCCTATGGGGGCCTATGGGGATCTTTGGGGACCTATGGGGGCCTATGGGGACCTATGGGGGCCTATGGGGACCCTTGGGGGCCTATGGGGACCTTTGGGGGCCTATGGGGGCCTATGGGGACCTTTGGGGGCCTATGGGGGCCTATGGGGGCCTATGGGGACCTATGGGGGCATATGGGGACCTGTGGGGGCCTTTGGGGGCTTATGGGGGCCATTGGGACCTATGGGGACCTATGGGGACCTATGGGGGCCTATGGGGGCCTATGGGGGCCTATGGGGCTCTATGGGGACCTATGGGGGCCTATGGCGGCCTATGGGGACCTATAGGGGCCCATGGGGACCTTTGGGGGCCTATGGGGACCTCTGGGGGCCTATCGGGACCTCTGGGGGCTTATGGGGACCTTTGGGGGCCTATGGGGGCCGATGGGGGCCTATGGGGACCTTTGGGGGCCTTTGGGGGCCTATGGGGACCTATGGGGACCTATGGGGGCCTATGGCGGCTTATGGTGGCCTATGGGGGTCTATGGGGAACTATGGGGGCCTATTGGCACCTTTGTAGACCTATGAGGGCCAAGGGGCGCCTATGGGGGCCTATGGGGATCTTTAGGGGCCTATCGGGACCTTTGGGGGCCTATGGGGACCTTTGGGGGCCTATGGGGGCCTATGGGGGCCTATGGGGGCCTATGGGGGCCTATGGGGTTCTATGGGGACCTGTGGGGGCCTATGGCGGCCTATGGGGACCTATAGGGGCCTATGGGGACCTTTGGGGGCCTATGGGGACCTTTGGGGGCCTATGGGGTCCTTTGGGGGCCTATGGGGACCTTTGGGGGCCTATGGGGGCCGATGGGGGCCTATGGGGACCTTTGGGGGCCTATGGGGACCTATGGGGACCTATGGGGGCCTATGGCGGCCTATGGGGACCTATGGGGGCCTATGGGGACCTTTGGGGGCCTATGGGGACCTTTGGGGGCCTATGGGGGCCGATGGGGGCCTATGGGGGCCTATGGGGACCTTAGGGGACCTATGGGGGCCTATGGGGACCTATGGGGGCCTATGGGGACCCTTGGGGGCCTATGGGGAACTTTGGGGGCCTATGGGGGCCTATGGGGACCTTTGGGGGCCTATGGGGGCCTATGGGGGCCTATGGGGACCTATGGGGGCCTATGGCGGCCTATGGGGACCTATAGGGACCTATGGGGACCTTTGGGGGCCTATGGGGACCTTTGGGGGCCTATGGGGGCCTATGGGGACCTATGGGGGCCTATGGGGACCTTTGGGGACCTATGGCGGCCTATGGGGACCTATGGGGGCCTATGGGACCCTTGGGGGCCTTTGGCGGCCTATGAGGGCCTATGGGGGCCTATGGGGACCTTTGGGGGCCTATGGGGGCCTATGGGGGCCTATGGGGACCTATGGGGGCATATGGGGACCTATGGGGACCTGTAGGGACCTATGGGGACCTATGCGGGCCTATGGCGGCCTATGGGGGTCTATGCGGACCTATGGGGACCTATGGGTACCTATGGGGGCTTGTGGGGACCTTTAGGGGCCTATGGGGGCCATTGGGACCTATGGGGACCTATGGGGGCCTATGGGGGCCTATGGGGGCCTATGGGGCTCTATGGGGGCCTATGGCGGCCTATGGGGACCTATAGGGGCCTATGGGGACCTTTGGGGGCCTATGGGGACCTTTGGGGGCCTTTGGGGGCCTATGGGGACCTATGGGGACCTATGGGGGCCTATGGTGGCCTATGGGGACCTATAGGCGCCTATGGGGACCTTTGGGGGCCTATGGGGACCTTTGGGGGCCTATGGGGGCCGATGGGGGCCTATGGGGGCCTATGGGGACCTTTGTGGACCTATGGGTGCCGATGGGGGCCTATGGGGGCCTATGGGGACCTTAGGGGACCTATGGGGGCCTATGGGGACCTATGGGGGCCTATGGGGACCCTTGGGGGCCTATGGGGACCTTTGGGGGCCTATGGGGGCCTATGGGGACCTTTGGGGGCCTATGGGGGCCTATGGGGGCCTATGGGGACCTATGGGGGCCTATGGCGGCCCTTGGGGGCCTATGCGGACCTTTGGGGGCCTATGGGGGCCTAAGGGGACCTTTGGGGGCCTATGGGGGCCTATGGGGGCCTATGGGGACCTATGGGGGCATATGGGGACCTATGGGGACCTGTGGGGGCTTGTGGGGACCTATGCGGGCCTATGGCGGCCTATGGGGGTCTATGCGGACCAATGGGGACCTATGGGGACCTATGGGGACCTATGGGGGCTTGTGGGGACCTTTGGGGGCCTATGGGGGCCATTGGGACTTATGGGGACCTATGGGGACCTATGGGGACCTTTGGGGGCCTATGGGGGCCTATGGGGACCTATGGGGGCCTTTGGGGACCTATGGTGGCCTATGGCGGCCTATGGGGACCTATAGGGGCCTATGGGGACCTTTGGGGGCCTATGGGGACCTTTGGGGGCCTATGGGGGCCTATGGGGACCTATGGGGACCTTTGGGGACCTTTGGGGACCCATGGGGGCCTATGGGGACCTATGGGGGCCTATGGGGACCCTTGGGGGCCTATGCGGACCTTTGGGGGCCTATGCACGCCTATGCGGACCTTTGGGGGCCTATGGGGGCCTATGGGGGCCTATGGGGACCTATGGGGGCATATGGGGACCTATGGGGACCTGTGGGGGCTTGTGGGGACCTATGCGGGCCTATGGCGGCCTATGGGGGTCTATGCGGACCAATGGGGACCTATGGGGACCTATGGGGACCTATGGGGGCTTGTGGGGACCTTTGGGGGCCTATGGGGGCCATTGGGACCTATGGGGACCTATGGGGACCTTTGGGGGCCTATGGGGGCCTATGGGGGCCTATGGGGCTCTATGGGGACCTATGGGGGCCTTTGGGGACCTATGGGGGCCTATGGGGAACTTTGGGGGCCTATGGGGGCCTATGCGGACCTTTGGGGGCCTATGGGGACCTATGGGGGCCTTTGGGGACCTATGGGGGCCTATGGCGGCCTATGGGGACCTATAGGGGCATATGGGGACCTTTGGGGGCCTATGGGGACCTTTGGGGGCCTATGGGGGCCGATGGGGGCCTATGGGGGCCTATGGGGGCCTTTGGGGACCTATGGGGGCCTATGGGGACCTATGGGGGCCTATGGGGACCCTTGGGGGCCTATGCGGACCTTTGGGGGCCTATGGGGGCCTATGGGGGCCTATGGGGGCCTATGGGGGCCTATGGGGAACTTTGGGGGCCTATGGGGGCCGATGGGGGCCTATGGGGACCTTTGGGGGCCTTTGGGGGCCTATGAGGACCTATGGGGACCTATGGGGGCCTATGGTGGCCTATGGGGGTCTATGGGGAACTATGGGGGCCTATTGGCACCTTTGTAGACCTATGGGGGCCAAGGGGCGCCTATGGGGGCCTATGGGGATCTATAGGGGCCTATCGGGACCTTTGGGGGCCTATGGGGACCTTTGGGGGCCTATGGGGGCCTATGGGGGCCTATGGGGGCCTATGGGGTTCTATGGGGACCTATGGGGGCCTATGGCGGCCTATGGGGACCTATAGGGGCCTATGGGGACCTTTGGGGGCCTATGGGGACCTTTGGGGGCCTATGGGGTCCTTTGGGGGCCTATGGGGACCTTTGGGGGCCTATGGGGGCCTATGGGGACCTATAGGGGCCTATGGGGACCTTTGGGGGCCTATGGGGACTTTTGGGGGCCTATGGGGGCCGATGGGGGCCTATGGGCGCCTATGGGGACCTTAGGAGACCTATGGGGGCCTATGGGGACCTATGGGGGCCTATGGGGACCCTTGGGGGCCTATGGGGAACTTTGGGGGCCTATGGGGGCCTATGGGGACCTTTGGGGGCCTATGGGGGCCTATGGGGGCCTATGGGGACCTATGGGGGCCTATGGCGGCCTATGGGGACCTTTAGGGACCTATGGGGACCTTTGGGGGCCTATGGGGACCTTTGGGGGCCTATGGGGGCCGATGGGGACCTATGGGGGCCTATGGGGACCTTTGGGGACATATGGGGGCCTATGGGGACCTATGGGGGCCTATGGGGACCCTTGGGGGCCTTTGGCGGCCTATGAGGGCCTATGGGGGCCTATGGGAACCTTTGGGGGCCTATGGGGGCCTATGGGGGCCTATGGGGACCTATGGGGGCATATGGGGACCTATGGGGACCTGTGGGGACCTATGGGGACCTATGCGGGCCTATGGCGGCCTATGGGGGTCTGTGCGGACCAATGGGGACCTATGGGGACCTATGGGGACCTATGGGGGCTTGTGGGGACCTTTGGGGGCCTATGGGGGCCATTGGGACCTATGGGGACCTATGGGGGCCTATGGGGGCCTATGGGGGCCTATGGGGCTCTATGGGGGCCTATGGCGGCCTATGGGGACCTATAGGGGCCTATGGGGACCTTTGGGGGCCTATGGGGACCTTTGGGGGCCTATGGGGACCTTTGGGGGCCTATGGGGACCTTTGGGGGCCTATGGGGGCCGATGGGGGCCTATGGGGACCTTTGGGGGCCTTTGGGGGCCTATGGGGACCTATGGGGACCTATGGGGGCCTATGGCGGCCTATGGGGACCTATAGGGGCCTATGGGGACCTTTGGGGGCCTATGGGGACCTTTGGGGGCCTATGGGGGCCGATGGGGGCCTATGGGGGCCTATGGGGACCTTTGTGGACCTATGGGGGCCGATGGGGGCCTATGGGGGCCTATGGGGACCTTAGGGGACCTATGGGGGCCTATGGGGACCTATGGGGGCCTATGGGGACCCTTGGGGGCCTATGGGGACCTACGGGGGCCTATGGGGGCCTATGGGGACCTTTGGGGGCCTATGGGGGCCTATGGGGGCCTATGGGGACCTATGGGGGCCTATGGCGGCCCTTGGGGGCCTATGCGGACCTTTGGGGGCCTATGGGGGCCTATGGGGACCTTTGGGGGCCTATGGGGGCCTATGGGGGCCTATGGGGACCTATGGGGACCTGTGGGGGCTTGTGGGGACCTGTGCGGGCCTATGGCGGCCTATGGGGGTCTATGCGGACCAATGGGGACCTATGGGGACCTATGGGGACCTATGGGGGCTTGTGGGGACCTTTGGGGGCCTATGGGGGCCATTGGGACCTATGGGGACCTATGGGGACCTATGGGGACCTTTGGGGGCCTATGGGGGCCTATGGGGACCTTTGGGGGCCTATGGGGACCTATGGGGGCCTTTGGGGACCTATGGTGGCCTATGGCGGCCTATGGGGACCTATAGGGGCCTATGGGGACCTTTGGGGGCCTATGGGGACCTTTGGGGGCCTATGGGGGCCTATGGGGACCTATGGGGACCTTTGGGGACCTTTGGGGACCTATGGGGGCCTATGGGGACCTATGGGGGCCTATGGGGACCCTTGGGGGCCTATGGGGACCTTTGGGGGCCTATGGGGGCCTATGGGGACCTTTGGGGGCCTATGGGGGCCTATGGGGACCTATGGGGACCTTTGGGGACCTTTGGGGACCTATGGGGGCCTATGGGGACCTATGGGGGCCTATGGGGACCTATGGGGGCCTATGGGGACCCTTGGGGGCCTATGGGGACCTTTGGGGGCCTATGGGGGCCTATGGGGACCTTTGGGGGCCTATGGGGGCCTATGGGGGCCTTTGGGGACCTATGGTGGCCTATGGCGGCCTATGGGGACCTATAGGGGCCCATGGGGACCTTTGGGGGCCTATGGGGACCTTTGGGGGCCTATGGGGGCCTATGGGGACCTATGGGGACCTTTGGGGACCTTTGGGGACCTATGGGGGCCTATGGGGACCTATGGGGGCCTATGGGGACCCTTGGGGGCCTATGGGGACCTTTGGGGGCCTATGGGGGCCTATGGGGACCTTTGGGGGCCTATGGGGGCCTATGGGGGCCTATGGGGACCTATGGGGGCATATGGGGACCTATGGGGACCTGTGGGGGCTTGTGGGGACCTATGCGGGCCTATGGCGGCCTATGGGGGTCTATGCGGACCAATTGGGACCTATGGGGACCTATGGGGACCTATGGGGGCTTGTGGGGACCTTTGGGGGCCTATGGGGACCTATGGGGGCCTATGGGGACCTATGGGGACCTTTGGGGGCCTATGGGGGCCTATGGGGGCCTATGGGGCTCTATGGGGACCTATGGGGGCCTTTGGGGACCTATGGGGGCCTATGGGGACCTTTGGGGGCCTATGGGGGCCTATGGGGACCTTTGGGGGCCTATGGGGACCTATGGGGGCCTTTGGGGACCTATGGGGGTCTATGGCGGCCTATGGGGACCTATAGGGGCATATGGGGACCTTTGGGGGCCTATGGGGACCTTTGGGGGCCTATGGGGGCCGATGGGGGCCTATGGGGGCCTATGGGGACCTTTGGGGACCTATGGGGGCCTATGGGGACCCTTGGGGGCCTATGCGGACCTTTGGGGGCCTATGGGGGCCTATGGGGACCTTTGGGGGCCTATGGGGGCCTATGGGGGCCTATGGGGGCCTATGGGGACCTATGGGGGCATATGGGGACCTATGGGGACCTGTGGGGGCTTGTGGGGACCTATGCGGGCCACTGGCGGCCTATGGGGGTCTATGCGGACCAATGGGGACCTATGGGGACCTATGGGGACCTATGGGGGCTTGTGGGGACCTTTGGGGGCCTATGGGGGCCATTGGGACCTATGGGGACCTTTGGGGGCCTATGGGGGCCTATGGGGGCCTATGGGGGCCTATGGGGGCCTATGGGGCTCTATGGGGACCTATGGGGGCCTTTGGGGACCTATGGGGGCCTATGGGGACCTTTGGGGAGCCTTGGGGACCTTTGGGGACCTATGGGGGTCTATGGGGACCTATGGGGTTCTATGGGGGCCTATGGGGACCTATGGGGGCCTATGGGGGCCCATGGGGTTCTACGGGGACCTTTGGGGACCTATGGGGACCTTTGGGCACCTTTGGGGACCTATGGGCACCTTTGGGGACCTATGGGCACCTATGGGGATGGGGGCCGATGGGGACTCATCGGCATCTAGGGGGACCTATGGGGGCCTGTGGGGGCCTATGGGGGCCTATGGGGACCTTTGGGGTCTATGGGGACCTATTGGGGCCTATGGGGGCCTATGGGCACCTTTTGGGGGCCTATGGGGGCCTATGGGGGCCTATGGGGGTCTATGGGGACCGATGGGGGCCTATTGGCACCATTGGGGGCCTATGGGGACCTTTGGGGGCCTGTGGGCGCCTATGGGGGCCTATGAGGGCCTATGGGGGCCTATTGGCACCTTTGGGGACCTATGGGCATCTTTGGGCACCTTTGGGGGTCTATGGGGACCTTTGGGGACCTATGGGGACCTTTGGGCACCTTTGGGGATCTATGGGGGTCTATGGGGACCTATTGGGACCTATGGGGGTCTATGGGGACCTATGGGGGCCTATGGGGGTCTACGGGGACCTTTGGGGACCTATGGGGACCTTTGGGCACCTTCGGGGACCTATGGGCACCTATGGGGATGGGGGCCGATGGGGACTCATCGGCATCTAGGGGGACCTATGGGGGCCTATGGGGGCCTTTGGGGGTCTATGGGGACCTATTGGGGCCTATGGGGGCCTATGGGCACCTTTTGGGGGTCTATGGGGACCTATTGGGGCCTATGGGGGCCTATGGGCACCTTTGGGGGTCTATGGGGGCCTATTGGGGCCTATGGGGGCCTATGGGGACCTATGGGGACCTATGGGGGCTTGTGGAGGCCTATGGGGGCGTGTGGGGACCTTTGGGGACCTATGGGCACCTTTGGGGACTTATGGGGACCTATGGGGGCCGATGGGGACTCATTGGCATCTAGGGGGACCTTTGGGGACCTATGGGCACCTCTGGGGACCCATGGGCACCTTTGGGGGCCTATGGGGGCCTATGGGGCCCTATGGGGACCTATTGGCACCTTTGGGGACCTATGGGCACCTTTGGGGGCCCATGGGGGCCTATGGGGGCCTATGGGCACCTTTTTGTTTGCCACTTTCCTTGCTCACACATTTTCCCCATTTTCCCATTTTGGTGTTCAAAGTCTTTTTTACTTTTGTATTGCCATGTTTCTGATTGTCCAAGGTGGTTCCCCAATGATTTTTCAATTGTGTCCTCCCTTTTTGTTTTTTTCATTTGGGGGGGGGGTTGATTTAGATTTAGGCATAGTTTCTCCCAATTTCCTCTGGGCATTAGACCCCTAGACCCACCTCCAGTAGATAAGAATATCAGACATCTTCTTGGACAGACCGCACACACAACATCCCTTATCAGACATCAGACATCAGACCTTATACACAATCCTGTGGTGCCGTTGAACTTGCTGAGGACCGTTGTCAATGGAATTGTGTTGGCCATGAAAGGGTGGCACAGCCGGGAGGTGCCAGAGTTCAATGTATGTGTTTCTGGGTTGGCGATGGCGGCGGTGGATGCAACGCGTGATGAGGGAGTGTGGACTATCGGACACCTTGGTCCGCGCTTTGGTACACGGGTGGCGACGCTTGGACGTGCAGAGCCAACATGCGGCAGAGTTGTGCGGTTTGGAGAAGGCTGTAAGGTTAGCATGTAATGTTAAGCGGCAACAAGTGCATATTTTTGCCGATAGCAATTCACCCATTTGCTTGCTTATGCTTTTCAAGTGCCCGGTGGGCATGGCTATGCAGGCACGTGTGCTTAAGAGGATTTTGTACAGAATAAGAAAATCTGAGGTGGTGGTTTTTGTGCATTGGGTGCTGAGCGAGATACAGCCGGCTGATCCGCTTAGTAGGCCGCAGTCCCATTGTGGAGGGGACGGGAGGACCGCGAATGCCCAAGCATGGTAGGTATATGATCAACT
Organism: Eutreptiella sp. 'Long Island Sound 2002'; assembly: GCA_964036045.1. Taxonomy (NCBI): domain Eukaryota; phylum Euglenozoa; class Euglenophyceae; order Eutreptiales; family Eutreptiaceae; genus Eutreptiella; species Eutreptiella sp. 'Long Island Sound 2002'. Next base: position 13,604,679 of record OZ038385.1, read on the forward strand.
CAGATTGAGACTGGAGGTGGCACACTACACGGGAGTTCTTGGGATGCCAATATTGATGAAAGCAATGCAGCTGTCGACGAGCAAAAATGTGCTGTGGGAGCCAGGAGTGCCTGGAGCCACGTGCTTGAGCCTCAGGGCCTGTGGCGCTTCCCTTTGGGTTTGCTTTGAATGTGTGTGGGGGGGGGCTGGGTGCCTTGGCTTGCGCATGGGGTTTAGGCAAATTGGGGATAAAAGACCCAATCATTGCATAGCGATTTGAGGATTCAATTCAGCAATGGTGAAGGCAATTACTTTTGGTGTTGCTTTGTTTGGAACCCGAAGTTTTTCAATGTAAACTGAAGTTTCCCCCATACATTACTATGTCCTATTGTTGTATAGCCTGTTTCTCTGTACTACATGGCTGAAACTGCCCAGCCCTCCCTCCCACCCTCGTTGGAAGTTGCATATTGGGTGTTGGTGTCTTTGATCATTACCGGCAAAGGCACTTGGTGGCCCACTGGATGCGCCACCTCCCAACCATGACAGTGGTGAGCTTTGCACGCTTTGTCTGCTCTGCGGCAGTTGCCCGGAAACAGCCTAGCACCTAGGGGTGTGCCCAGTGCAGTCCCATGAGTGGCGGCCGGCCCGCCAACGCCTCCATCCGTGGCTGGGCACTTATGTGGGACCCTATGCGTCCCAACTGCAAGGCCATGCAAGGCCAGTTGTGGGACTCGGGGTTACTGGAGCAATGGTATCCAACCATCGTGACGCTGTCCATGTGGGCGGCGCACATGGGGCTAGCGGGACCGCACAACATGGGGATAGAGTTCATCTGACAAGTGCTGTCGGAGTCGTAGCGGGTCTGGTTAGCCCACGCCAGAGCAAGAGAGCGGCCTCATCACCGCCCGGGCGCGGCCAGGAGGCACGATGGCGTGGGTGCTCAGGGAACTCCAACTGCAGCAATAGGCAGAGCAGCAAGGCGTCCCTTGGGCAGCCCTAAACTAACACTGCCCGACCTGGAGGGCTGGCCCCACCGTCCCAGGTGCGCCACACACTACATGCAGCATGTGCGCAGACACACAGCCCTCCCGGCTTGCATTTTCCCTCATGCAAGACCATCCCGGCCATTGCCTTTCGGCAATAGCGCCTTCGGCACACAGCACAGCTCAGCACAGCTCTGCACTAATTTCGTTGGGTCCATAACGAGGAACTCCCCCCCTCCCTCCTCTCCCTCAACACAACATCCGGTACTGGTTGAAGTTGAACTGATAAGTCTGGCATGAGGTCAGGATCATGCTGGTTACTTCAAAACCTGACGTCATGGCCCTCCCTCCCCCTGCTCAAAGACAAGGATGGGCATGGTAGCATATGTGGGGTTGCTTGGGCTCTCGACAACAGCTTTGCACACACATTTAGAGTTTTTGACGAATATCTGTTGATTGGAAACAATGTCCAGCAGAAACGACTATGAGCACCACAACAAGCACTACGAGTGTGATGAATGTGGGCAACATTTTTTCCGCCTTGGCCACCTCTATGACCATGTGCGGGTCACCAAGCATATGAGCGTGCATTGCTTGCATTGTGGAAGGTGTGTATTGCAAGGTTGGAGGATTTGTGGTTGAGACAGATGTTGCGTGCTGGTATCAGGAAGATGGTCGGGTGACAAGGATATACCATAGAAAGAAGTCTCTCCGAAGCACAAGTGGGATTAGTGAAAATATTTGTTCTGATCAGCTACAGCTGGGGAGGAGGGGTTTGCCCGGGGAAAATTTTGCAGAAACTTGTGAGGAAGGTGTTTAGGCCACCATACTGGCGACGCTTTTGAAGTACAAGTTGGCAGTCCACTCAGATGCATGAAGGTACAACGCAGAAAGAAAGCTCATGCTGGTCTAGCAGTCTTTTGTGTGCGGTCCTTGTTGTGGTTGCACTGTGCTGGCTGTGCCCTGGATTTGCTTGCGTGGCAGAGCTGCCTTAGGCAGGGGTTGTTTCGCCTGATTTTCTGCCCACGCGTTTGGTTGGCCCCATTACCTGTGTCTGCCAGAGATTGAGAAGAGGCCCTAAGCACCCCTCGACCCCAGCCCTCGTAGCAGTGCATTGAAAAAACCCATTGCAAAAAAAAGAAACTGGAAATCATAGATCAAGAGCTCTAGGATTGCCACCCACAAATGAAGCGATTTTTTCAATTGCTTGCAATCTTTGTACTTGGTCCACTTGTGGATCTTCGCATTGTATGCATAAGCAAAGTGCATCCACAGCCCATATACTTCTGCACCTCCATTGTGCAAATCAACTGTGACCCTGCCGTGAGTGGCACATGATGCAAATGAAAAGGATAAAAGGCGACAAAAGTGGTTGGGTCCTCCATTTGACTGGGCCTTTGCAGTCCGTTGGACCGAAAGGATTCCGCAAATTGCATGCCAAAAAGTTCTTGGCACTGAATCTCAAGTTTATCCTGCAACTGTCTGTGTTTCAAAGTGCCATCAACCGCTGGTTGGTTTTTTGTGCTGGATCCTCTGTTTGTTTGTGTTAGGCAGTGCACTTGATTATCCTCCAACAACACTGTGAGTTTGTGCGGCATGCGTTTCCCCTGAGCTATCCGGTGAAGGAGCACATCTCAGAAGCGGAAGTGCACAAAAATTGAGTGTCGGTGTCCCATCACTCGCTGCCGTCATGTCCACAGTCCTTCCCCTCTCTCCTCCTTTCTGCATGAGACCATTGTCCCCAGTACCTGTGTTGCCATAGGGGTGTGCATGCCAGATGAATCCCTTCCTCATTGGACCGCCGAGCCCCCATCCTTGCCCTTTGCAGTGACATTACAACTTGGAAAGATAGACTGCACCATTTTGCACATACCAGACACAGTCTCGTTGACGGGCCCATTTTCTCTGCAGAGGTGTGTCTGTTCAACCATTAGAGGCAGTGGCTGTGTATGTCACGGCACCAATTTGCAAAATGAGTCTCGCAGTCCTTGGGCCACGCGACAGTGGCATTGAGATTTGGCCGAGCGAGCAGTACAGACGGGGACACAACCGATATTGGGCAGGAGGGAAATTGAATTGGTGGAGGGAGTTGATTTGAACAACTAGATGGGGGGGCTCAAATGTGGACGGGTCCTTGTGAGTTGTTTATGCCTTGCCAAAGAGTCAAACAAGGCCCACCATGCATCTTCAACGAGATGGCATTAGATGTCTGCACATCAGCCAAAGAGCCTCCACACTGTCTGGGATACACTTGTTCAGAAATTCTCTTGCTGACTGATGAATGGTTTCGACCATTTTCACCTCAAAAAACTGGGACTTTGACAAGTAAAAGCCACCATATTTGGGATACGACCTCAACGCCAGTGCCAAGGCTGGTGAGGTTCAAAAAAGGTGGTAACCAACAATAGCCATTTTTGAACCGTTTTCCTGGCATATGGGGTGTCAGTGGTGGGCTCCAGGTGCCAACTAACCCCCCCTCGCCCCCTCTTTGTCTCCTACTGAGATTCAACGAGGTCTGCTTTGGAGAATAAAGAGGCAGTTTCAGATTGTTTGTGTGGTAACACTGCTGCCACTTTGTTGACTTGCATTCCCTTCCATGGAATCTGCCAGCACACCCAGATTCGCTGTTGGGATGTTTCTCGGTCCCGCCCCCACCTCCCCCCTGCACCTCTGTCCTGAAGCCCCACGATCAGCTCAGGACATGGCCATCCACGTGTCTGGGTCTGTGCCGTTGTCCTAACCTGGAGGGATGTAGTACGGCCGGGGAGGGGGGAGGGGAAGGGGGCGGAAATGATCAGCCTAAATCAATGCCCACTGTTTGGCACCGTTGCGACTGGACTGCAACTGGACTCCGGGTAGGATGGTGGGAAGGCTGCTTAGAGACCAAAACAAAGTTGGCGTGCCACACGTTTGCGCTCAAAGTTCACTGCTCTTCGGGTGAATTTCCGTTGCACTCAGCTGGACCTTTGAATGTGGGCATCCTATCGACTGACCACAAGAAGTGCCCCCTACCCCAGTGTGTCAGCAAGCCGCCACTCCCGGTACTCTGGCATTCGCATTCCAATTGGGTTCTCAGTTTGTCTCTGCTGTCCAATTCCTCTCCTCGTGCACAGCTGAAGAATGGCCCATGTAATCTTGAACTTGTGGAACCAGTATCGGGCGGCAAAGATTGTAGCGACAGCGACGAGGAGGACTTCAAAGAGCACCTGCTCCCAAGTGGAAACTGGGATGATGAGAAGGATGTTTTGATAGGTGCATCCCCCACCCTACTCTTCTTTTACGGGTCAGTGCCGCTCAAAGAGGAGGGGCTCCTGCATCAAAAGCCCCCATTGAGAGTTACTGAGGTCTGCAATAGCCCTGCATGTCTGGCTCAGTGGCATCAACACACAGGAAGAGCTACTATGTTTGGAATACTCAGTACAGTGGGGCTGCCACGCCCGAAGGCAAATCCATGGAGGCAACGCAGTAATGCAATGGAGGAAGAGGGTAGTCTGAGCTGGTAAAAAGGTGCAGAGCTCTGGGCACGCAGGTGGAAGTTGTCCACGGAGGAAACTGTGCCCGACGGAATGACCGGTGCTTCAGCTACCGTAATGTGCAACATGCATATCAGATTACGCAGATGACAATTTCTGTCATTCTTAGGAATGAGTGGCCAATGTTTGCTTGTTCCCCTTTGGCCTGGCTCCAGCGGTGTCACCACGGGGCCTTTTTGTCAATGTCCATCAAGCTACTCTCATGCACCCCAGGGATCCTCTTGGCTTTCCGTCCGAATGGAACCATAACCCTCAAGGGCCTTCAGAAAGTGCTCGGACTTTCGTACATGTCTGGCATGTTGCAACGCATCATGGAGACTGATGGCAGTATTGAAAACTTCTTCAAGCGGAATGAGGAGCTATTCCAGAGAGTATGCCGTGTCAGGGTTTGTTGTGGTGCGGAGCAGACCCTCGGTATGCACAGAGCAGGCTCATTGCAGGCATACAGTAGGCATAGCACGTACCCAGAAGACGCACAGTAGGCACGCAATGGACGAATGGCCGGCAGGTGGCAAGGCGCAGCTGGTGCACATCAGGGACAAAGCAGGCATGTGACGACCCGGGCATCCTTGCATTTTAGGTCAGTGACAACAAACTGCGCCTCAAGAAGCCCCGTGAAGATACTATCCGGACTTTGGTTGTGCTGAGTTCGGTGCCTCAGGCATTGGATATCTCCCTTGACAATTTGGACAGCAATGTTCAGTTCTGGACCCAAGAAGTATTTACACAGCCTGTGGTGTACAAGTCTGGACACAAAGACCAGAGCAAAGAGAACAGTGGTTTCGCTGCTCCAGTAGTAGGTATCCGGATCGGGTGCAGAGGGATGCCTGGATGTGGTGTCAGAGTCCAGAGGATGCTAAGGCTTGATGGATTTTTGTCCGGATGGGAACGGTGACGGGCAGCTGTAAATATAAAACCATGCATGGGTTTCGCCCCAGAGAATAACGAGCACAGGTCAGTCCAGAAAGCGAAGTGCGACGAAGATTATGAGGAGCAGAAGTGTCCTGCTCGGAGGAGAACACGGAGAACTTGAGTTCTGTAGCAAATCCAGCAAGCGCCACAGGCATTGGCACCTGGGCAACACGAGACGTAAACCATGATATTGAGATCGGAATGCCTGGACACAACCATCTTTCTCAAATGTAGGAAAGGGGCGTGGCCTCGGATGTAGGGAGTGTTATGGATGGGTCCTGATGCTTTGCGTACTCATTCCCGGGGTCCACCGAGGTGGATGTGACAGCCATCCAGTGCACAACTGCACTAGTGCAACCGTGAAAGGGTGAAAGGCAGGCATGCCTCCAGTGTGAGGGGCCTGTTATTGGACCCGCACCCCTTTGCAACCAGAAGATGAGGTGTGTGTGAGGCCTGTTGTGGGTACTGTTGCCTTATGGCCCCTGCACCCTTGTGCAGACAGGTTTACCAGCTGTCCCATCATTCAGGCCTTGTGATCAGGGCTCCTTTTAACAACTCAGCACCACTGGGGGGGGGGGGCACCCAACCACCCCCCCCCCCCCTGGACCCGACCACCCCACACCCCCTTAAAAGGGGCCCTGCTTGTGATGCATTTGCGCGGCCTGTTTGCATATGGTTGTTTTTCGCTCCTGGTCCCCAGGATGGGTTGGGTTTGAGGGTGGGTTGCGGGCAAGGATCACTCCTCCCAGGCCCCCCAGTCACCCGGGGCTGCCAGGGGCTCATCCCAAAAATCAAGCATGAGAAATGTAGCAGCCCGCCGTCCAACTCCAAGGCGACAGCGATACAGGGGTGAAGAAATACCATGCGGTGCTGCAACACGGCAGAACATGTCTTGTTATGCACGTGTAGCCCCCAATTTTTTCCCAAACAAGCAGCCAATACACGATGAATGGGATCAAGCCTTCACAAATCTTTGGTGGCACATGGCGGTGCAACCAAGGGGATATGGGTACGCACGGGTCGAAGAATGAGCATTGCCGCATAGCAAAGCTATGTTTGTTGGGAGGTCCTGAACTCACATCCAGATTTTTCATCTTTCTGTCATGAGTCGTCACACCCTTCTCTCTGCACTGGACTGTACAGCTATGCTATGGGTGGGTTTTGCTAAGCCTCAAACGGTGGTGCAGCAGAGAGCACAACACCCACCACTATCTCCATTAGCCTATCCCCCCAGGAGGGCAGCGGTGGCTGGCAACGGTCTGTCACTGGTCCTCCCCTACTGCAAATGGCCCCTGCAGTGGGATTTGCCACCTCCCAACTTGTGCACAACACACACACACACACACACTCTCTCTGTTTGCCGGCGGAAAACCGCGATACCTAAAAAAGTGGTGTCCACCCCATCCGCAAGGTTGCAAAAAAGGCAAATATAGACTGATACCGAGACACCTTTTGCTGTAGGATGATTGGGCCTGCCGCTTAGCTTCGGTTTTGGTTGAGGATATGCTGGCCGCAGTGGTCCACACCACTGGGATTTTGGCTCTGACCGGTATTTCTTTATTTAGTGCCTCCCCGCCCTCGCCTTTGTTTTTGTTTCCCATGCTTTGCGCACGCTTCCCTGCGCTGAACATGTTGGCTGTGGTGTCCTCCCTTGAGAGTGAGGTGCAATTGTCAGCAGTATTGAGCAGTGCAAAAAATGAAAGAGATGGGGGTGGGCAAATTTCATGTGCTCGGTGCACTTTGGGATGCATTTTTTTTCCTGAAGAGAGCGTGGAAAATTCGCATCCGATGAGCGAGTTGTTGATTGATTTCCACACACGTGGACAGATGTATGACCATTGTTTTTTGATGCGGCTGCTGTCTTTATAAAGGAGCTTCATTGTAGTTTTCGTGAACGGCGTTGAGGCATCATCAGCAGCCAGCATACTGTGACTGCCCAGTGATCTTGGTCCCAGTATTCGCGCACCTATTTTGGTACCAGGAAACGCGGTTGACGGATCCCCCCTGGGCCATGGTAAACGACCACTGCAGCTGACCCCCAAGCCAAAATCCACAACTCCTCCTGAATACAATTGTCATGCCCGTCCAGCGCAAACCCCTGTGATAGAACAGTTGGACAAGCTGTTAGGGCAACCCAGCTCTCCTGCTGCCCTTCCTCAACATCTCGACGACAGAAGCCTCATTTCCGGCAATGGTAATTTGGGGCTCCCCTGGAGACTGGATCTGCCTTCCACCACTGCGAAATCCTCTCCTACAAATGTACACAAGCAAGAACCCCCGCCAAGATCTGCGTGCGACTCTTTGCCCTCTGATAGTGAGAGCCCCGAGGTCTGCCCATTTGCAAGCTGACTGTGCTCTTGCATCGCGGTAGTCCTTGGGTTGCTGTTGTTGAAATTCATTGGGTTTACGACACCCAGTGCAGGGACACCCAGTGCAGGGACACGTGGTGCGTTTGAAGCTGCATGTGCATTGGCAGGCAATCGGTAGAGCGGTAGCAGACCAGGTGTGGTCCCTATTGTGTGAGCCAGCGGGCCAAGGCGCGCTGCGCTGGCCACACCCCCGGGGGGGCGTCTGGGCCCGGTCCTTGTATGCGACACCCCCCAGCTCCCCCCCCCCCCCGAGGTTTTGAAAGATAGCGGTGTGGGGGCCATGGCGCCAACGGCGCCAAATTTTTTGTCCCATGCTTAGTTGAGAGGGGTACTATGCCTTTAGTCCTTAAGACCCTTAAGACTTTCTTCCCGGCAAAGACAAGATATCACTATTATCGCATACATACCTCTATACCCCCATGCCCCCAGACACCCCCTTGAGGTATGCATGTGATAGTAGTGGGTTGCGTGCAGCCCCCCCCCCCCTCGGCCAAGCTGCCAATACCCCCCCCCCCACCCTCCCACCGACCCCCCTCCCTGCCCCAACTGCCCCCCCCCCCCCCCGCAAGTTTTGACAGATAGCTGGGGGGGTGTCGCATCAGGACCAGTTGTAGTCGCCCCCCTGGGGCCACACCTCGCTGAAGGGGGGGGGGGGGTGACAGGGGATTAGATCATAGGAGTGTGTCCAGCCTTACCATCGGCTAGAGTGCTTCGTTGGCAGATCAAGACGTTCCCTAAGACCCTCTTTTTTTTTCTCTTAAAGAGCGTTGGTTGTAGGGTTACCTTGAACTATCTAGGGCCCCGTGAGGAGCTTTTTTCCGCTGGCCCGGTGAGGGCCATTTTTGAACCCCTGTTCGGGGACCCCTGAGAACGCAAGGGTTACATAGCAATTCCGCCCTCTTTTGGGCCCCCGAGAAGGCAGGGGTGAGGTAGCCAATTCTGATTTTGTTCCCCTTTGTTGGGGACCCCAAGAATGCAAGGGTTATGTAGCAATTGTGCCCTCTTTTAGGCCCCCGAGAAGGCAGGGGTGAGGTAGCCACTTCTGATTTTGTTCCCCTTTGTGCTCCCAATTGATGTACATGAAGCGCAAACCGGATGATGGTGGGTGGGAGTAGCATCTTGGGTATGATCCTGCTGTCTCTCCGGGCATGGGCTGGGGGACAAAACGAGGGGAAGTAACCCAGCAGAAGTCACACAGCATTTTTGCACACATTGTTAAACAACACTGTGGGGACAGGGGTGCAGTTCCGTTTGTGCCTTCATAAGGGGACACCAAAGCACAACTACACCACGCTTATATTTTATTGCCGTGGCCTCTTGCTCACAAGTTTGCACACCATTGTTGCCTGATTCGTCTTGCTTCTGCTTCTCGTGCACTACGTTCTGCCTCATCCTTGTGGCCACACACCCTTCACTTTTTGACTCATCAGTACATCATATCTGCATCCTCCCACTCTGTCCCTCTGCTGCCTCCCTATCCGCGCGACTTCTCCCATCCCTTGATCCTGTCCTTTGCTTCCCGCCTCTCTATCGCAGCTCTCCTCTGTGCCTCTTTGCATCGCACCCTCCTCTCACATGCTCTGTCGACACCTTCCCTCTCCTTGTCCCACCATCTGCCTCAATTCGCCCTTATTCCACTTTGTTCTCACCTTGGGCTTTGCGTTGGGTATGCAGTCTCGTTTTCTCAAAGCTGCGTAGTTGTCGGTCCAACTGCACACAACCCACCTAGTCTGCTGGCGAAAACCTGCCGGGTCCCACACTTGTAATCCTGGCTGCGTGGGAATGCGATGCTGCATGGGTGCCATTCTTGCTCACATGTCACTCATGTGTGCCCCAACACTCCACCATGCTTGTAACCTTGATGCCAATTCCAGGAAGCCTGAAATGGTGGGTCACTCTATCTGCCGCAGGACGTTCCCTAACTCTAAAAAAAAAAATGAACTGGGGTGTTACACCCAAGACCCCAAAACGGTTGTTCCCGGCTGCATGTTGTCACTCTTCTCCCTTGGGTACCGTGGACTCTACCGTGGACCCTGGGATTGCAGTCCATCCCTACACATACCTACGCATACAAATGTGGATCCGTTGGACTATGGGATTGCATAGCACAAACATGCAAACCAACACGGGACCGTTTCAGTTTATTCACACCCACCAGTTTTGTAATTAACCGATTCTAGAAGTCGTGTGGATAATAGTGCATAATACTTACTTGCTTGCAACGTGGCTGACAACACGCGCCAACACATGTGCCTTGTTCCCCCAAACAGACAGACCATACTTGCGGCAAACAGCCCTGAGTTCACACAGCACCCACTCATGCATGGTGCCATCTTGCATAGATGCGGCAAGCGCTGCATCCACATCATACTCAAACCCTCCTGAAGGAATGGGGGGATCCTTCTTGGGTTGTTGCATAGCTTTAAAAACTGTTGTGGGCTGGATAAAGTTTTCCTCAACTTCTGAGTCTGCATCCCCCTCCCTACCATACGGCTCTTCAATTTCAGAAATTTCAAGGTACTGTGTGCATGTAATGCTGGGTTTGGCCCAAAATGACATCATCTCTTCGGTGGGTTCAAAGTCCTCCAAATCACAGGGGACTGAAAAATCTTTGAATTCTTCAAAGCGGAGCAACGTGTTATCCTCTCCGTCTACACGGTGCCGTCGCACACGACGTTGTTGCCTAAATTGCGTGCCACACGCTCAACAAACACTTCACTTGGACACCACTCCTCAACACATGGCCCATTACACCGAATCCACAGGACCTCACACATACACTGCGTGCTTTGGCCGTAGTCATGGAATGTCTCAAAGGAAAAAACACGCTCACATGAGCAAGATGATGCCTCAATCCAATTTGGTAGTCCCTCTTGTTGCACCCATACCCCGCAGCAAAGCGTTCCTGCAAGTCTGAAATGAGGGAGAGCACCTTGAATGGGCATGGTGTGGATCAGTGCTGCAGAACACAACCTGGTCATCGGGACGGGTTTCTAATTTGGACGTGTTGGACGTGAATGTGGATTCTGATTTGCTTTTGCAATGGAATCTCGTGTCAAATATCCATACATATATCACATGACCCCCCCCCCCTCCCCCACTCAACACCCTGGACAGGGGGAGAGGGGGCTGGGGAGGGAGCGTGAGGATCACAGTGTTTGTAATTTGCAGACGCTGGTAGCCACAGTGTGCTAATTGTAGACATAGTTGGCATGTTGTGGTCCCGAAGAGACAAAATTAAGGAAGTGGGGGTGGGGTAGGAATGTGGAGGTGCATCTTTGTGCATACTATAAACACATTCGGAAGCTGAAGTGCCTGCGTTGGCATGTTGTCGGTTGTGTTGTATGGCCCTCTGCACTGCTTTCTGCACATGAGTGTAGTCGATGTGTTCCGATGCTGCTTCCCATTCTGAATCTCTCATATTTTTTCAGGGATCCTTGGGCTATGTGTGTGATGAAGCCTCGCTATCAGATGGACCCTTGGTATTTGACACCCAGCTTCTCACTGGTGATCTAGACAACGATGATTGGCTCCGGAATCTACCTGATTTGTGGAAACAGATGGTCTGACTCAAGTTGCCTTCTGTGAAGTCATGGGACCGTGATATAACCTCCATGACGGCCTCCCCCGGCCTCCAGCCCGCTGGCTTGTGTGGCAATCCTTCCATGTTCGGGCCAAAGGATCGCTCTCCCACGCCCTCTTCTTTGTATCACGAAGTCCTCTTGTGAGCCTGTGGCAGCATCCTTGTTTCTTCGAATTCCAAGTCCCAGCGGAATGTTGACGAATGCTTGGTGTATTTGTTACTTGCACGCCATCTTCTGTGCCTCCAGAGCCCCCCCCCCCCCCCTCCCCATCCTCTCTTCTAATGCATCCCAGTTGGTGAAACCAGTGCTGATTGGATGGTATTGAATTTTGGCCAGCTGGGTCTGTCGTTTTTATTGAGGGCAGCCCTGCCTCGGAGCCTCAAAAAGACTGAGTCTGCAAGAGGTGCATGCATCCCTCTGCTCCCTGGACCGGTTGCTGTTCCCAGTTTTCCCCTTGGTCCCTGGATGCTGGCCTGCAGTCCTAATGCAGTCCGGATCAGTGCATTACCACTGCAGTGAGGACCGATCCACATTTCAGGTTCAACGAGGTGTGGATCAGGATACCGAAGGACCCTGTTTTGGGGCATGCCTGAGGCTGTCACGAGAAATCAGTCGCTCTCGAGTCTCAAGCCAATCTACGCAACCCTTTTCAAATTTCTTGGCAGCAGCCCTCTTTTTGCTGCACAGAAATGATACGAGTACCATTTATCCCATTTTCTGTCTAATGTTGCGAATGCACGTTCACTATGCAGGGAAGAGTTTGCGTGTTTCATTCTGCATTCTCTGGACAGACAGGAACACTCTTGTGTGTTTCTGGTTTCCTCGGGGGCTCACTAATCAAAGTACGCACACCCGCCGCCTTGTGGGGGCGAGGGATGGTGGTGGTGAGAGTGACAGTGAGGATTGTTTTGAATCTCATTGGTCATTCAATTTGCAATCGTGCCCTGTGTGGCTGCATCGTTCGATACTTCAGTACCCTGTAATGCGGTACAGAAGGTGCCTTCTTTGCCTGTGGGCCATGTGCTGAAGCTCAGTGATGTTCTTTCCAGCCAGTTTTTCACACAGCCATACCCTGGATCCTGAACGCCACCTTGACCTGATGCGGAGCATGGTGCTGACCAAGTGCATCCGCCTTTGCATCTGCCCCACACATTACATCTTGTTCCAACTGCTCCATTGTGCTTGTGTTTTTTTAACTGAACTGCAGCTCTTGCACTGCACTGTCTCAGAAAGATGCGCTGCTTGCGTTTGTGTTGGCATCAGTGCACTGTGTGGCACTCTGCCGTTCCACACAGTGGAACGGCAGAGTGCCACACATATCTCCCCGGGACATTCAGAACGTGCCAACTTTGTGCGTTTTGGCACTTTTTGTGATGTTTTACAAGTTTTGCTTCAATGTGTCAACATGTCATCACATAGGAGGGGGTGTGTGTATATTTTTTGAAATCTGTGAGAACAGGCCATTTCAGAAATGTATGTTTGGGGGGGGGCGCGGTAGGTGGTCACATTTTCAGCAAGGGGTTACACATTGGATGGTGCACACGAACAATGCACTGCACCGTTGAATCATGTTTATTCTGCATCATCATCATCATCTGCATTGCCTTTTTCAGGCAGGGCTGGCACCCCATTACAGCAGACATCACCCTGTTTGTGGACAAGGACATATTTCTTCAATTTTCCCCAATCCTGCAACCTCCGTGCCTTCACTAGCACCCACCCTTTATGAAAAGGCATAGCCCACAGGCTATCGGTTGTGAGGTCCATATTTCGTTCTTTGATCAACTGCACTTTGCGCCAGGGAATGGTCTCACTGTACCCATACATAGCCAGGGTGGGGCTGCAGGTTCACTGGGTCAGGTGTGCTGCCAAAATCCAGCTACTTAATTTTTTCGTCACGGATCAACACAGGTTTCTGCTCATGTTCTGTGTGGCTGCCTGAGGACTTGTATGCACCTGCCAGCCACCTGTATACATTCCAAAAATCAGTGCACTTCAGGATTCCGAGTTTCCTCACAATGCGCTGCTTGTTTTGCACAACATGCTGGATTGTTAGGCCAGCCATGTCAGTCAGCCCATAATAGTAATCAACATTATGCAGAGCATGGTCCATCGTACATGCTGCTGCATCACACAAGTTGTATGAATTGACCTTTGATGAGCAAATGCGATGGAACCAACGCCACTGCACCAGTTTGTCAAACAAATTGCAGAAATCGCAGTTCCAAATTCAGAGCAGCAGCCGACAGTGTGAATAAATGGGTGCTCTGCCAATGCACCCACACATTGTATGCAGAGGCACGTGGTCCACCAATGGAGGCCAAGTGGACTGTTTCAGTGTGAGGACGAGCAGCATCACTAAATCTGTTGTCCGCCTGGGGGAGTGACTGCAGAAACTCGAATTTCACCTTTATGGAACTACCCCGTCTTGTATTTGAGATAGCCTTCTTGGTGGGGCTTTTCACAGGACTCAGGGGAGATGTACTGGCCGCAGCTGCTTTGGCCTTGGCCACAGACTGCACCACAGTGCGTGATATGTTGAAGTACTGCAGAAAGTGTGTCTTGCAAATCTGCCGACACATACCGCGGTATGATACAAAATATTTTGGTTGATGGCCCCTTCTGATGGTGTATTTCTGTTGATGTTGGTACTTCACGTTCTTCTCCACATCAACGTCAACGCATGTGGCCAAAAACTCCTGCTGCGAAGCCTTAGTGGGGTGTTTTTTTCGATCCCAAAACTGGGCTCCAAAAGCAGAGGCCTCTGCGGTGGACAGAATCTGGTGCTCCTTGTGGGTGCATGCAGGTTGCTGCGAACCGGCTGTACGAGGCTTTTTGGCCTACCTGCCAGGTACCCCCAGAGCGCGCTCTTTTGCGCACCAAAGGTTTCTTTGGTGCATCGAGGGAAGCGACAGCGCGCAGTGTGAATATGTATGCAGACATGGTAGCTGCCCATTGGCAAAAGAGGCAGCAAGCAACACAGGCACCGTCCAAAACGGACGAAAATCTCAAATATGTCGTCAGTACAGCAAGCAAACTTGGGTGTTCCAAATAGCCCGTTTCAAGGGCTTTCCGAATATACCCACATATCCCTTCCTCCGGGACACTCACGGGGCACAAATGAGGTAACAAGGGCTAAAACCTACAAGCCTAAAGCCTAAAGCCTAAAACACACAAAGTTGGCACAATCCCCAGTGTCCCCGATAGATATGCGAGTTGGACTCGGAATTGAGGCATGTTCCGAACCGCGTTCCTGCAAGCGCTGTTCTGCTGAAACTATTCCGGGGGTGGGGCCTCCGTCCGGGTACATGACTGCCCCCCCCCCCCCCCGATCCTGGGGACACCTTCAGTTCCCGCTATCATGGCAATCAAAGACCGATTGCCGATGGCAACCTTGTCATACGAGTGTCCATGATGCAAAGTACCCCCTCCCCCCTTGCAGAAGCACCGCCTTGTCTAAGCACCAGGACCCGGTCTGACCGTCGTTTTCCTGACCACAGTTTTTATGGTCAGAAACTTAACACAACGTGATTGTGTGCCGATTGTAGAGGGAAACAGGGGCTGTGTCATGTTTTGGATGAGTCCTCCTGCTCATAACAACATTATGCTTGCTACTGCAACCCCTGCTGTTTGTTTTGATGTGATTTTCAGCCATGACTAATGTCGTTTCTCCTGGCTTGGCTGGTACCGCGCGTTGCGTGCAAGCACCGCCTTGTCCAAGCACCGGGACCTGGTCTGATCGTTGTTTTTCTGACTTTCCTGGTGCTTGCGCAAGGGGCGGGGAGGGTAATCAGCGGGTGGGGGTCTGGGGCACGGGGGAGGTCACAAAGTGAGCGTGTCGACCAAAGGGAGAGAGTGGCCCTCGACACAAGCAGCCCTTCCTCCCGAGACGATGGGGGCCCCAGCGAGTCGTCCATCGTCTCAGTGAAGTCGGCGAGGAGTGGAACATGGGCACTGACGCATCAGCGCATTGCTGTGTGGAATTCTGTGTAAAGGACCAACGCCCCACACTGACCCGCCCCCTCTGGAACTGACTGCTTCACCGACTCGCTCGCCGACTCGGTGGCCACCAGAGTCGCCGACTCGGGGAGGGGGGGAGGGGCAAGGTCACCAAAGTGTCCTCGGCCTCAGCCCAACAGAAGCCAGGCACACTCCGGACCCGCTGCGCAAAGCCCCCAAGGAAGGGCACTTGTGTGTTGTTTGCAGGACAGTGTTTGTGTGCTTGATGTCGCCATTCCTCTCCCTCCCCTTCAATCCATCCCCCTTCCAAGAGGCGCGCAAACGCGAGTGAGTCTCCGTCTGGCTTGAGGGTTCAGGTTATTGGGCTACTGAGGAGGCGACTGAGCCCCCCTTTGGAAACCACCCGACAAAGGGTTAACAAGGCGAGCTTGTATGCAGATCCACAGGCCCTCATTAGCCGATGCGAGCTGACACATGATGCCAGTAGCACGCTCCGATGGGCGCTGAAACCACAGAGCTGGACTGAAAACTGATGAATAGCGAGCAGTGCTCTGTGATGCATTCTCCGTCTGCAGCTTCAGGCATGCCTCCACAAACGACCACCAGTGCGTCAAACCAGAAGTACGAACTGGTAAACCTACTCCATTTATATTCACCCCCCAACAACGACAACAACAAATTTGTTACCCTAATATGTATACCTCAAACTGATCAGCGCTGCGTGGCGATGCAATCATTCTGAGGTTTCAAAACGGGGACCCCCCAAAACCAGTGCGTTCAACCCGGGAGTATCAACCTACAGGGGGACTTACATGTTGGACTGGAACCATCCACCCCCTGAGAACCCCCCAACCTACACACCAATGGTGAACAATGAGGAACAACCAACCACCAACAGTTAGCGCCCGTAATTTTTTTTTTAGCCTCTGTGGACCAGGACACAGATTTTTACCCCCATTTCCCCCCAATTGTAGTGAATGGTAACAGGAGTATCTGGGTGAGGGGCATTTGGTGAACGCCATGGGTCCTTGGCTGGTTAGTTCAACCCAGTTCAATATCCTATAGACCCCACTTCAGTCCCAGCCAGACTGAATGGCTTTGAATGTCAGTGCTTTGCAGTGACAATCACACCAGAGCGAGGCAATTCCTGTCTTGGGGTGAGGCACAGTGGGGCATGAAAGGATCTTCTGGTGCTACATGCACACAGCACAATGTGCTTACGGCTACTAAGGGGCCCCCTAAAGGAGATATGACCCATGTCTTTCTCCGAGGGCGGCGGGGGAGCCGTCACAGTCCTCCAAGTTTAATTGCAAGGGTGGATATTGAGGTTCTCCTGTGTGTCTAATTTTGCACAAGGCAGTAATATGCATGCATTGTTCTGCAATTGTATTTCTTGCATTCATGGCAGTACGTTGTACCCTGTATCATGCAGAACACTTACTTTTTCACAGTTTCAGCCCTGGATTTTGACGATATTGACATGTGCCAAGCTGGTACTGTTGTCCAGCGTTCAGAGGGCAGTGTCATGCTTGCCGAGATTCTGGGCCCCTCAGAGCATGGTGCTGACTGGTCCATTACATGTGAGCGCTTTGGTACTGTGGTGACGGATAACTGTGCCCCTGTAGCACGCATGTCTCTCCTCTGTGTGCGAACAAACAACCCCATGGCCAACCCCGTAGTGATTAGTGATGGAACAGCACCTGGGTCCTATGGGACTTCACATTTCACAGGACCACAACTATGAGACACAACAGCAAGCACCTGGAGGGAACAGAGACCATCCAAAAGACTCCAGGCAGTGTCCCAGAAGTCGGGGCGGCTGGACAAAGGGTTAGGGTAAATGGATCATCATGTTGCTGCCCGTTTTCATGTGTTTGAGGGTTTCCCAGGATAATATAATGTAGCATGGACACACAGACACTGTTTGTTTATTAGTGCATGTCTTGTTCAAAAATTGTGTTGGTGTCCTTGAAGGCGCAGGGGGCCGAGGTGCTGCACATGTGGAATGCAACTGCGCGCCCCTCCACAGCCATGAAAACACAGCTACGAAGCAGTGCCCCTGCATGGGCATGTTTCAGATGATTCAAGGCCTGCAAATGTGGCTTCAAACTTGCGGTCTTTTGGCTCTGTCCCATGTTCGCTTCCATGTCCTTCCCACACATGTATAGAAGCATCCACCAGCATGCAGTGCAGTCGGAACTTGTAGGGTGCAACAGTCAACTGGTGCTTCAGTGCGCTCGCAGCAGCGTGCGTGATGATCGAGCCTGGTTTGAACCTGCTCTGGGCATACCGCTTGGAATTGCGGTGTCTCGATGTGTTTCTGCACCCGGCCTTCAAGTTCTGGCCCTGCCCAACTCCAATGTCTGAGACACTGTCGATTTGCAGGCATTTTTTTGGGCATCTAGCTATGCACCACTCCCCGGTGCGAGATGTGGCATGGGCAATTTCCGCTCATACGTTGTGGCTTGGCATTCAAATCTGTTGTGTGCATGCAGGAGATGCTTGCAGCTAGTGTCCAGACACAAATTTGGTGTCTCTGTTGTGTAGAGACCAAAAGTCCCCTGCCACATTCTTGTGTTTCTGACTACCAGATATTCCTGCTTGTGAGATTTCCAGTGATGAGAGATTCTGCTTGATTTTGCTGCGGCATTGGTCCTCTTGGTGCATTTCCCGGGTAAACACCTTACACCTAAACTTGAGAATATTACCCCCCCGGGGGGTAGTGCCCCTCCTCTTCTGATGGTCTCTCAGTTTTCTTCACTTAGGGGGCGTACCGTGCGCTGTGCACGCACTGTGCGAAAAGTTGGCTCTTCTCCACCACCGGGAGTTCGGTAAGTTCAGAAGATTGAAAGGACGTCATTAAATGGCTGCTGCAGTGGACGGGGCTATAGGGGGCAGAATTTAGGTCCCTGGGACTCATGGCAAGCATCAGATGTTTGAATTTTTGAGTTTTGAATTGATTGTGCATGATTCCGCAGGTGGGTGGTTTTCAGGGTTGTTACCTGGATAATCACCGTTAATAATTGGCGCTGTGCCCGCGCTGTGCGAAAACGCCCCCTTAGGATGGGCAGGGTGCTCGCCTGAAACGTATGCAGCCTTGCTCGTGTGGCCCAGCACCCAAATCCCATGCATCACTTTCCAAAACGGTCCACATCCTGCTGGACACCACCGTAGGCGAAGGTTTTCTCATCCCGAACGGTGCACAGTGCACGGCAACATTTTGGTATTTCGTTTTTTCTGGGACTCTTCTGAATGCTGGCTGGTATTCGTGCAATGATCCTAGCATGTGGTTTGCGGGATCGACCACACAACCTGAACAGATTCCCGGACTTAAGGTGGGGGAGCCCAAAGCCATTGTCTGTGGCTTCATGTCCCCCATGCTTTGTGTGTTGTATTTCTTTCTGACATGCACCACTTTGATATGCAATATTTAGAAGTTAGCCAGTTGGTTTCTTCATCGGATGGGAGATTGTCTTGGGTGTAGGCTACCTGCTCAAGCAAAACAGCCATAATTCTTAGCCATCTTTGGTGGGAACCGTGAGTGATGGAGTTCAGGTGAGCAGAAACAAAATGAGTTGTCTATGTTGTAGAATTCCCACCTACTTGAATGCCTGCCCACTTGTGTTGGATTTTAGCCCTCTGTTTGCCTCATGATAGCTGTCCAGTTGTGCTCTGCCTTCAATGCTGGCCTGTGGTAAGCATCCAGCCCCCCTTGTAAAAGCTACGCCCTTGTCCAAGCTACAGCAGGCCTAGGGACCGTATTAATTTGGGACCTAATTTGATTCGGTACAAATGTAGTGCAGCCACATAAGACAAACGTTACAGGAATGACCTTGTTCCCAGAAAAATTTCCGAGGCCTCCGTTTCCGTCTCCCTCATGCTGTAGCAATGCCACCTACCCCCCGCCTCCCCTTGCGCACGCACGGGCTTGTCTCAGCGCGGCGAACTTGTCTGACTGTGGTTGCTCTCACCGCTCCTTTAGGTTTCCTCCCGTGGGCACCGCCTTGTCTAAGCACAGCGACGCTGTCTGACTGTGGTTTTCCCGACTTTCATGTGCTTGCGCAAGGGTGGGCGGGGGGGGGGGGGGTACTTGAAAGCCCAACTATGTTGGATTTTGACCTCATGATAGTTGTCCAGTTGTGCTCTACACTATATGCTGGTCTGTGGTAAGCATCTATAATCATTTCGGACAAGGGCCTTGGGTGACAATCACATTTCCATGGCAGGAACGATCTTCTTCCCAGAAAAATTTCCGAGCCCTCCCTGTCCGAAGTGCTTGTCGGCCCTACTACATGGTTGCATGCTTTTACTGTAGCACTGAACCCCCGCTCCCCGTGGTAAGGATTGGTCAGGCTCGAACCCCCTTTGGATGTCGTGTCTGTTTTGTATCCTTTTTACGACTTATAGGGTAAGAGGCATGGATGGTCTAGTGGTATGCGCCATGGGTGGCGCTCGTTGTCGTCGGGGGTTCGGGCCCCGGTTCGTCCGTTCGTCCGGGGGCCCGTTGGCGAGGTCCCCGCCACCGCCCCCTTCAGCATCCCCCTCCACCATCGGTACCTGTTGTAGTTGTAGTTTACTCATTGAGCAGAGGTTTCGAGCTCCGGGACTTTGAAGCTGGCGACACACAGTCATCTGACGCTGGCGACACACAGTCATCTGATTGCCAGCCAGATGCAGCGAGCTTCTGCTTCTTTGCAACAACTGGGCCATATCTTCAGGCACAAACAGCAATGCTACTTTTTTTTTTTAGAGCTGATGATTTTTCTAGGAATGGCATCCCTCCTGCAGCCCTACAGAAAGTTTGTTCAGACCTTCATTCATACTCTCATACAAGAGTGAATGTTCAGTAATGAAGTTTCTTTTGTTCGATTCTGTTGCGATGTTGAAATGCAGTAGTATCTGTATCAGTCTTGCCATCAGTGTCTGCCAGGTCAGACAAGAGAAGCAGCTGGATCCACCTGAGTAGCACACCGAACTCAGCTGGTTCCTACTGAGTTCCGGGAGCGACAGCAGCGGATATTTCTGAGTGGCACAAGGGACCGGGCTGATTCCTGACGAAACTCGGCACCGCCGCCGGACACTAGTGGCATGTCTCATCTGTACCAGCGCCCGTTTCTGTTCAAAAAGGCACGCGCCTGGGCTCACCTTTGAGATTTTCTTTGGCGAATCTGCTTCTCGTTTGCCTCTTCGGTCGCCTTTGGACATTTTGGTGTTTTTGGCTGTGGCCAGGGAGCGTTGTTCGGCCTTCCGATGAACACCTTGGAGTTTGGACCACGCATTCAACCCACTAGACTATCCATGATTCGGTGTGCACAACACTTTATCAGGTCCACCTGGGGACCGCCCTACACTTTGGCCTTCAACCTCCTACCTGGTGCCTAACCCTGAGCCCCAAACCCTGCCCCCGGCCTGTGTGCGTGGAGTGGACGCGCCGATTCTCCCCAAAGGGAGGGCCTGGTTTCAGTATGGTATGAAACATGGCATTCGGTGGCGCTGCGCCATGGCACGCTGACCCTGAAACAGATTTGCTACCCTCCCCCCCCCTTGCAAACTCCCACCCCTTGCAATCCCCCCCCCACCCCCGGGAGACCGTCACTTCCATGTTTTTCTGGCAAAGGCTGCCCCCCAGCCAAGAGCAAAGCCAGCCGCCAAACGGACTGGTTTGGCTTTGCAAGCGGGCGCTAAAGCGGCTGCCAAACGCGCCCTGCGCGCCATTGCCTCCTCCTCATCAGCCAGTGCAACACACCCCGTGCCTGTCATGCAAACTGAGCATGTGCAACAGTTCAAAGTGTGTTATTCTCGTACCCAGAAGTTCTTCACCGTTCCTTTGGATTCTCAATAACATTAGTGTTGGATGAAACACATTGGCACTGCATCAATGCGAAAGTCGCTTCACACGTGTTCTCTTTGCTTGCATTGGTGGAGGGTACCACAGTTTGCCTTGAAATACCCTTGCAATCCCCCCCCCCCCCCCGGGAGACCGTCACTTGGCGACCGTCTCCCCCCCCCACCCGGGAGACCGTCGCGCGCTAACCCGGGAGTTTGCAAGGGGGGGGGAGGGTACAATTTGATGCCATGTGCCTGCCTGGGATGTGGGTTGCCGTAGACAAACGTGATACATGGCATTTGGTGGCGCTGTGCCATGGCACTCCGGTTTTGTTCATTGAAAGCCTGACTTTGCCGCAGCAGTTTGCCAATTTCATTTGCATTTGATCTGTGCTGAAACTCCGAAGCTGAAATACTGCTAAAATCCTGATGTCTGTCCATCAGGTTTTCAGAGTTGCGGAACGAGCACTGGCGACTGGGAAGGACGTCAATGCTATATGCACTTTTGTTTTTCAGAAGATGGTCCGGCTAGTCCAGACCAGTGTTGGATGACTGCAAGTTTGCAGATACGTCACAGCAGGTTGTTGGCCACTTTCTCTGTCAGCCCTGCTGGGAGACTGCCTTCCACTGAAGGTAGCAGTCGCCTAGTTAGATGGCACAATCCAGGAATACATGGTTGCTCCAGCGCAACAGTCAACTGGTGCTTCAGGGCGCTCGCAGCAGCGTGCGTGATGATCGAGCCTGGTTTGAACCTGCTGTGGGCATACCGCTTGGAATTGCGGTGTTTCTTGATGTGTTTCTGCACCCGGCCTTCAAGTTCTGGCCCTGCCCAACAGCAGTGTCTGAGACGCTGTCGAGTTACAGGCATTTTTTGTTGGCTACTAACTATGCACCAGTCCCCAGTGCGGGGTGTGGCGTGGGCAATTTCCGCCCATATATTGGGCCCTGGCATTCAGTTCTGTTGTGTGCATGCAGGACATGCTTGCAGCTACTTTCCAGACACAAGTTTGTTGTCCCTGTTGTGCAGAGCCCAAAGACCCCCGCCACATTCTTCCTTTTCCGACTCCGACTACCAGATTTTCCTGCTTGTGAGATGTCCAGTGTTGAGAGATTCTGCTTCATTTTTGCTGCGGCGTTGGTCCTCTTGGTGCATTTCCCGGGTAAACACCTTACACCTTAACTTGAGAATATTAGCGCCCCTTCTATGATTAACGTGCAAAATTTTGTCTCTGCTTCTTTTTCCGAAATCGCCCCCGCCTTGTCCTACCGCCCCTCGCTCGAACAGCTGAAAACAGGCCTGGCATGCAAATTGAACTCTGTTCTGCATGTTGTTTCTGGGTACTTCAGCGTATGATGAATTGATTGCTTCCCCAACCGCCCCTTCTGGGAGGGGGGGGGAGCGGGGAGCGTCACCGGCATCACTGGCTACTCCGGGCCTGGTTTCATGACCCTGAAACAGATTTGCTACAATTTGATGCCATGTGCCTGCCTGGGATGTGGGTTGCCGTAGACAAACGTGATACATGGCATTTGGTGGCGCTGTGCCATGGCACTCCGGTTTTGTTCATTGAAAGCCTGACTTTGCCGCAGCAGTTTGCCAATTTCATTTGCATTTGATCTGTGCTGAAACTCCGAAGCTGAAATACTGCTAAAATCCTGATGTCTGTCCATCAGGTTTTCAGAGTTGCGGAACGAGCACTGGCGACTGGGAAGGACGTCAATGCTATATGCACTTTTGTTTGTCAGAAGATGGTCCGGCTAGTCCAGACCAGTGTTGGATGACTGCAAGTTTGCAGATACGTCACAGCAGGTTGTTGGCCACTTTCTCTGTCAGCCCTGCTGGGAGACTGCCTTCCACTGAAGGTAGCAGTCGCCTAGTTAGATGGCACAATCCAGGAATACATGGTTGCTCCAGCGCAACAGTCAACTGGTGCTTCAGGGCACTCGCAGCAGCGTGCGTGATGATCGAGCCTGGTTTGAACCTGCTGTGGGCATACCGCTTGGAATTGCGGTGTTTCTTGATGTGTTTCTGCACCCGGCCTTCAAGTTCTGGCCCTGCCCAACAGCAGTGTCTGAGACGCTGTCGAGTTACAGGCATTTTTTGTTGGCTACTAACTATGCACCAGTCCCCAGTGCGGGGTGTGGCGTGGGCAATTTCCACCCATATATTGGGCCCTGGCATTCAGTTCTGTTGTGTGCATGCAGGACATGCTTGCAGCTACTTTCCAGACACACATCACTTCGAAGAGACGGACAGGTATAGGAACGCGGAGTCAGGGATGGAGCAGATAGTGGGAAACACAACATTGGGGCAGGGGTATTTGGTCTCTACACAACAAAGACACCAAGTTCTATTGGGCACCCCGAAGAGAGACTAGAGAGAGTACGGTAGCGCACCGGGCGTGCGCCGGGCAATATTCTCTCTTATCTTCCCCCACTTCCCCCCAATTTCCGCATTTTTTGTCCCCGTGTTGGGGACGCATTTTTCTTGGAAAACGGCTATTTTGATGCTTTTTTTGTATTGGGGATGTCGTATTTTTGGGTTTTCACCCAGTTTCACCTGTTTTCACACATCTTTTGTTCATGAGGGAGCGTCAGTGCGCAGGGCGCACGCAGGGCAGCTGTTTGGGTGTTTTCTGATTCCTACCCCTGTTTTTGGGGTGGATTCTACCCCTTGGATGGGTGCGTGGGTGGCTGGGTGGGCAATTTGGGATGATTTCTCCTCTTGGACTTGCCCTTTTTCGGGTGGGGATATGGACCAGCCCTTTTCCAATTAGGCAAATGGACTGGCCCCTTTCCAGTTGGGGATATGGACTGGCCATTTTCCCTCACTTGGGGGGAGTATCAGACGCAAGACGCGGGGCGGCACGGTGCGGGTACTGGGGTTGTTCTGTAGACCTTTTCAGCCAGTTTAGAGGCAAGTCCGCCCATTTTGGGGGGCCAAGACATCCTGTAATAGGTTTGAGTGCTGTGGTGCACGCGCTGAAAGTTGCGAGATCAGAATGCCAGATCAGCGACGCGTGCACAGCGCACAGAGAAATATTTTGGCAAGAAAAGCTAGTGCAGTGTTTCGATTTAACAATGAAATCAACAATTAAATTATTTGCATATTTGTATTTCATTTTCTGCACCGTACAACAAGATTAAAATGTGATCATCTTCGCCGAGTTGTATTGTGCCTTCTCAGTGCTCTGTGGGATCTCTGATCGGAAAAAGATAGACACTTATGCGAGGAATGATTACACATCTCCAATCTGCATGTGTGCCCTATTTTTGTGTTTGCAATGTTTTTTGTCCTGTTTCTTTGTTTGTAGGCCTGTTGCTTTCAAAATTTTATTTGTGAATTCTGTCCCTTTGTCTGAACAAAGCTATGTTTCTTTCATCGCTTCATGCAGGGGTGTCAGTCTTTTACACCGGCTCAACTGGCAGGGCGGTGCCAGCAACAGTACTGGCTCCCTCCGCGTGTGGGGAGTTCGTGGCAATCCGCTATGAGCATGCATCCACAGCCCATTAGGAATAACAGTGGCTATCCAAAGGCCACCAGGAAATAGCAACATCCATCCAAAGCTTCCGAGGAAATAACAACGACCATCCTAGGCCTACCAGGAGACAACAACAATCATCTAGAGCAAATGAGGGGGAAGGGTAATGACTCAAGAGCCCACGAGGTACCACTTACAACTCCTCTCCCACCGACCATCTCCTGCGAACTTGTTCAAATACCCGATGCGATGCACGCGAGGTGCGCATACTCCCTTGATGTCCCCGCTAGTTCACCCAATGTGAAGTGTTTTAGGGGTACAAGGTGCATCTATGTGTATTGTGAAAGACGCATGCTGAGTTGGGCACATGGTGATACATTTAGTGTGTTTGTTGTGGAGCATTAGGGGGCGCCTCAAGCGCAGTGCGCGCGCAGTGCAACTATTTGGGCATCTGGCCGTACTAGAGACCCATACTTTGAGATACTAGGGGCCCCTAGGGGCATCATGGTGATCCCTAGCGTAGACTTTGACTTCTGATTTTGTTCCCTTTATTGGGGACCCCCGAGAATGCAGGGGTGGGCCTTGGGCCTTGTAGGTTAAGCCTAGTGACCTCAGGAGCCCGATACTCAATTGTTTTACCTACTTATTGTGGGCCTATTTGTTAACTGATTCTGAATTCAGTTGCTTGGCCATGCTGGCCAAGCCATATTCTGTGTCTGGCCCAACCTAGTTGCCCGTGATTTGTAACCAACTCCATTGCATGTCAAAGTGTGCACATGAAGTGCTTGGGACTATCCTTGAGGCCAGATTGATGCCAGTTTTCATTATAAAATCAATTGCAACTTGCAGTTTGGGTCACTTAATTCTAAGGGCATTTCCAAGGGGTGTGCTTGGGGGCTCTTTGGGGAGAACATAGTCTAAAAGTAGCGCGCAGTGCAAAGACTCCCCCTCACTTTCTGCCTTTTCGTGTCTTTAGACTTCTTTTGACTTTAGTATTGAGTTGAGCACTGGAGATAGGGTGTACACTAGGTCTACTGGGCCTCGGGTACCCGCGAAGGGGGCTGGCCTTTTGCACGATGGGCATGTGGAGTTGGAGTATGAGCAAGGTGGTGTGCAAGCCATCAAGCATTGATGCCCTATGGAATGCATATTTTTTGGCATCTGGCGTCTTTCCAAAAGTTTTTTGAACCCCTATGTTGATGGAAGTCCAATTTGCCGTCGCTCCCCAACACGACTGTCATCCACATTTCCCAGTCTGAGGCTTCATTGGGTAATGTTGAATTTGGGGATTGAATTTGGGAAAGGCATAATAAAAGTAGTGCGCGGTGCACGTGCGGGGCAAACAACCCCCCCATTTCTACCCCAAACATTTTTTTTGTAGCTTGATTTATCCCCACCATCGAGACCCCGAGAAGGTAGGGTGGTGTAGCCATATTGATCTCTCCCCAGTATGGGGACCTTGAGAAGGCAGGGGTGATGTAGGCATATTGAACTCTCCCCGCCATGGGTATCCCGAGGCACAGCTGATGTAGCCATATTGATCTCTCCCCACTATGGGTACCCTGACATGGCAAGGATGTGCAGCAACGGCGCCCACATACGGCTCCCCGAGATGGCAGACGTTAAGCATCCAATTAATCAATGACAAAGGAAGCCGAAGTACCTATGCTTTGCGCTTCTGGGGACACGTGTTAAGGAAGCACTTTGGGGGCACCCAAGGCCGTCTTATGCTTCGGTGGCTCCAGTGCCTATGGGGAACCAAAGTGTGCAAATGTTGTCACATTTCACACAGCTTTGCACCGGAAGGCAGGTACAGTATAAGTGTTATGGTCAATGGGACCATGTGCCGCCACACGTTTGCGCTATTATTGATGATGGAAGTATTGCTTCATGAGATAATTGTGATGAACATAATCAGAAAGTTTGTGGTTTGTGTTGTCACAAATTCACGAGCACAGCTTGTGGGTAGTGCAATGAGAGGTATTGCAATTAATGTATTGATTTTTAAACTTGTGGAGATGAAATTGTGCATGTTGCAGCATAACTTTTGGAATGTTTGTTTCAATCGGCAACATTCGTATGTTACAATGCGCCATATACACCACCGATTTTGAATAAGATGTCCACTTAGAAAGAACTGGTTATCCCCGATGCTTCTTTGGTTGTTTTTGTAGATGAAAACCACAATGCTTTTCCGACAAACAAAAGATGGATCACCAAGTAGTTAAGCTATGAAGAGCACCAAAACAGAAAGATGTCCTTGATTAGTGCCCTATAGATTTTGATGAAATCCCGCAGGTTTTTGATGTTGAAATCCCCAAACGAAAGGAGCAAGTAGAGCAAGAACAGGATGTGGATCAAATCAATGAATAGTTTGAAATCCAGTGTAACACAGAAGGGCTGCAGATAGACAAAGCAGGCTTGAATACAAAGATTCAATCACAAATGGATAAAACAAATAGTTTTTATGTGAAAACTGGACTGACTCTAGCCTCCAAGTTAGCATCAAGCACTTAATGTGCACTCTTTTGGGTGAAATGGGGCTGGTTAACAATGTGGGGCATGGGAGTTAGGCCAGACACAGATTATGACTTGGCCAAGCAACTGGATTCAGAAACAGTTAAAAATTAGAACCACAATAAGTAGTAGAAACAATTGAGTATAGGGGTCTTGGGGTGGGAGACCACTAGGCTTAACCACCAAGGCCTAAGGCATGAAATGCCTATTTTATTTCGGTATATCCTCCATGAAGGAAGATACCTCCGCTCAGTTGAGTGGTAGGGGTGATCTTCATGGGGGGCTAGGGTTATAACCCTAGTTACTCTGAGAAAGTGTACTTAAAGCTTCAAAAGAGTGATAAAAATACTTAAGTTAGTCTTAGCATCAGCAAAAGGGTTGGCTTGGCCTGGATCAAGCCCTCCTAGAAAGACATGGCAGTGGCTTTTTCTTACTCCCCCCTAGAGTACTAGTTGATCAAGCTAGTAGGACCAAGGAAAAAGGCTCAAATATTCCCAAAATTACCTCACAAAATGCATTAAACCTACCAAAAACATTCTCATCAGTGCATAGAAGCCTATCACACTGTAGGTACCCTTGAAAAACAGTGTAATGTACCGTGAATGATGTCCTTTCGATGGGGCATTCCTCAAAAGTCGCCAGCGTGCGACGAAAACTTTTGTTAAAAATTTGGGGGTAGTGGGGTTTGAACCCAGGACTCCCTCCCTAGAGCACACATGCTTGCCCACTAGGGTACAGTCGAACGCTCCAATGCGGACGGCTATCGTTGCATAAACAGCAATTCAGTAAACGTCCTGACCAAGTGCCAGGGCGGAGCAATACTCCCAATGGAGGACACAAATCTCCACGAGCTGAAAAAAATAGAAAATGAAACCAACAGGGAGTGAATCCTGTGGTTTAGTAGTTAGTGAAAGGTGTAGCGATGGAAGAAGTCAAATTGCCCAAAATCGACGAAACAATGCGAGAAATCGTCATTTTTACACCAAAACTTAAAGTCGCAAACAAGCGCAACAGAAGCGGACTCCAGAAAAAGGGTTGCGCAAGCGTAAACGGCTCTTGAAAAAGAAGGTATGAGCCGTAGTTTTTAAAGTTCTAAAGGAACTTTTTGCACAGTTGCATCAAAATTTTTATGAAATTTAGGGAAAAGTATCAAAAATCAACCCACACCACAGAGCAGGTGGACAACCCACCTCTCAGGTATGCCAGTGTCATTTCACACGCATGCATTGCGTTCGTGTTGGTTGCTTCGTTAAAACGTTAGGGTTGTCACCGCTGTGTTCAATGGGGGTTCGGGTGCTCCTCTCCTTTGCTCTGCACGGGTCAAAACAGGAATGAAAGGTATGCGATGCGAATGGAGCGCGCACCGCGCACGTAGGGTTAGAATATGCGCTGTGCTCGCGATGCATGTGCCTAATTGAGGCATTCACACGCTGTGTCGCTTTCCCTGTGCCCCAATTCACCCTTGTTCTCTCTTCACAGGTAAGAAAAGAAAGTGCTTGCTCGTTTTCGTGTTGCCGTAGCGCTAAAATAGGGTTGCTTATAACGCTTAGGCTTGTTTTGCGTTGTGCAGTGTGCCACTCTCTCCCCTCTTTCTGCAGGAAACAAGACAAGGAAAGCATGCATGACACACAATGCATTAATCGCTTAGGGTGGTTTATAGTTCGCCGTAGGTTTGTTTAAGCGCGTAGGGTTGTTTTGCGCTCGTGTTTTCCTGGGCATTCACATGATGCGTGGTGAGTAAGGTAGGTAAGCCCAGGAGGAGCTCACCTCCTGGTTGAGTCACGCTGTGATTGGTTATGTTGCGTTAAATTAGGAGAAAGAGTCGGGAATTAA
Organism: Eutreptiella sp. 'Long Island Sound 2002'; assembly: GCA_964036045.1. NCBI lineage: Eukaryota > Euglenozoa > Euglenophyceae > Eutreptiales > Eutreptiaceae > Eutreptiella > Eutreptiella sp. 'Long Island Sound 2002'. The sequence continues at coordinate 13,633,657 of OZ038385.1, forward strand.
AAGACCAGTGCATACTTGTGCATGCATATGACGCATTAAAGGGTAGGCCACGGGAAATGCGCACGGTACAACTCTTTTTTAGGCTACCCAGGGGCTCCACCCCACGTTCTATAAGAGAACGGGTGGAGTTCCTTAAGCTTGCTTGCTTGCACCTGGGTTTGAGGACAGCGTATTATAGGGCTACCTGAGAAGCGTATAATACGTGGAGGTAGTCTTGGTTCCTCAGCCGCAAACCCAGGCCATCAGCCTTTGCTTTACAGGTGGGAAGGTAAGGGCGATTGGTGCAGTCCCCTTGAGCAGCGCTAGAATATGCTGCGCAGATCACACAAACAAATAACTGCGGTGAGTGCAGTCCGACTTCACCGCCATCCACGCTGTGCACGCACACTGAGCACTCCTTCCCTCCAAGCCCTGACAGGGAAACGCGTAGTGGCGTCCCTGTTAGGCCACAGTTGCTTAGTAGCGCTGTGTTCTCTTGCTTTCTCACAGGAGGGTCAATAGTAACCCAGACTTCATTGACATCAACCCCGAGTAGAGCGTGTAGGTGTTAGGGTCAGCAAGCTTGGCAGCTCTTGAGTGCAAGTGATGAGTGCTCACCCTGCCTTCGAAGGCTGCTGCTGGCAATAGTGAGTATAGTGTAGTGGTGTCTCCTGTCCCGCGTGATTTTCCATGTGGGCAGGGGAGTGCGTTAGCTTTTGGCCTTTAGCAAAAATGGGCGTTTTGTATGCCCTCAGCACACTTGGCCACCCCTACCCTCTAGTAGGTCGGGCTTTTGCCGTCTTCCCCCAAGGATAGGCGCCAGCACAGAAATCGGGCGCCATAGGAGTGGTAATAGTACCTGATTAGGACCTTCGGTCCGACGTCACCGAAGCACGGTCTCCGAGAGCCACGCCCGGGAGAGAAGTGAGACACACACAGACATACATAGCACACTTAGGGGTATGGTAAACCCTGTAAGGAAGGGTATAACCCCATGCGTCTAGACCAGTTAGGGGTCTTAACTGTGGGCTCGCTTGTCCTCAAGGGAGAAGACACACCTTGCCTCATAACACCTTGCTTGTCATTCCCCCCTGGTGTAGTAAGCCACCGTTCTTCGTTGGCTCCCCAAGGTCATTACATCAGGGCAGTCTCCATGCAACACATGGTCAACAAGGCATACACTGGCTGGGTGGCTGCAAACCTGATAAGCGGCCACCTGGTCCACGCTGAAAACCATAGGCATGGGAGTGCAGGGCACAGTGAAGCCGGTTCGGACCCCCGTGGCCATCTTTGGGTCACTTGGGGTGTGTATCTATGTGCCGGCAAGCCGCCATTGGCTAATATCATACTCTCCCATCCACCTGACCTAACCCGATGTGATAGTGTGATAGGTTTGGCCATTCCGGCTATGAGCGGCCATATTCAGTACCGAGGCGCCGCCAGCGGAGATTTATATATCAGAATATCAGGAATCAACAGGGTTTTATTATCATAATGTTTCCGTAATTTTTCCGCCTTCCGTTCTGATTGTCAATGTATCGGCGACTGTCAGTTGGCTCGCGATTTTGCGGTAACCGATTGGTTAACTGTTATTTCCAGATATTTTGGCGGAAACTCCGATGAAGGGTCAGATTTCATCAGTAAAGAGTTCGTTGCTTCCGCAATTGTCTAAATATGCACTCGAAATTTTATTCTGAATTTCTCGCGATGTCGAAATCGGATTTTTGACTTCGACATCGCCGCACTTGATTTGGTCTTCTTCGAGTGGTCATACTCCTTTCCCTATGCCCGAATCAGGTTTCCCTTATACTTGCCACCCATTTGACTTGGAGGTATAAGGGAAGGCCACGTGGAGGCCCGTTTCATCAAGGCCCTCCCAGCACCCGTACAGTGGCTCCTGGTCCATTCCTACCGGGCCATCCTCCGCGGCGCCCCGCCGCTGATGCACTGGAGGGACGCGCACATCTGGCTCAGCCCCAAGGTACCGGGCTCTGCCAGACTGGACGACTACAGGCCCATAGCCCTGGGCCAGCTGGACATGAAGCTGCTCACGGCCCCCCTCACCCAGCGCATCACGGAAGTGCTCACACGGCACGGAGTGGTCAGCGACTGGCAGCAGGGGGCCCTCCCTGGCTCCAACACAGGCCCCCCGCTGTTCATGGCGCAGCGGCAGCTCCAGCGGGGAAGGCCCAACTACGTCTTCTCCTTTGACGCCCGCAAGGCCTTCGACACCGCCCCACACGGCGCCCTCCACCTCATCCTGCGCCACCTCTCCGTGCCGCCGGACGTCATCGACCTCCTGCTCTTCCTCCACACGTGCGCCAGGCTGCGCATCGTCACAGCACACGGGCTAACGCAGCCCGTCTACATGCTACGCGGCGTCCGGCAGGGCAACCCCGAGAGCCCCCTGCTGTACGCGCTCCTCCTGGAGCCCCTGCTCAGGGCACAGGGGCACCGCCTGCGCCTCCCGGGAGGGGCCGAGCACGGCCTCATCCAGGCCTATATCGACGACCTGCTGGTGGTGGCCCACACGCTGCAGCACTTCGTCGAGGGCGTGGAGGCGGTAGCCGCGTACCTGGGGATGATGGGCATGGAGCTCAACCCCCGCAAGTGCGCCATGGCCACCACGGAGGGGGTCCCGGGCCTGCAGCTGCGCCTCTGCCCCCACCTGGAAAACCCGTGGTACTGGGTACCAGCGGCGGACTCCGTCCCCTACCTGGGACTCCAGCTGCAGCCGGACGGGGAGTTCTACCTGCAGCGCAAGCACCGGCTACGCCTGGCGGCGGTGCACCACTGGTGCCTTAACACCCTCGCGCCACCGAAAGTGGTGCAGGACGTCATCCTGGCGATCCTCGGGGGGGTGACGCAGTACGTCGCCCCTTTCATCGCCGACGACTCCGACACTGCACGCCACCTGGACCACATCACGGTCAAGGTCGCGAAGGACAGGGCGCGGTACGTCTTCGACGCCTCGCGGGACAGCCTGCAGGATGACCGGACCCTGGGGCTCACACGGGTGCCCACGTGGTGCCAGCAGGCAGCGGTGGCCCTCGTTGGTACACTCGTCCACCACCGCGCAACCTCCGTGCGCGCCGAGGTCACCAAGATGTTCTGGGAGATAGCCGGCGCGCACGGAATATGTCCCGAGGTGCACTACCCCGTCCCGGAGTTTGCAACTCTGGCGGGAGGCGACTAGGTCCACCGCATACCCCGGGCCCTGGCCGCCCTGGGAGTGGGGATGTACAACCCCATCGCGTGCCCCAGGGCGGCCCATGTCCAACTACAGTCCCCGCCGGGCAACATCGTCACGCTGCGCACCGCCAAGCTGCGACACCGCGACACGTGCCGCCTGACGGTGCCACACACATCGCCGTGGCATGGGCACCACGGGCCACGCCACCCCTTCCGCGACAACGACGATCCGTGGCCGACGGCGGTGCGGGAGTGCCTCAACCAATGCGCCGATGAGCACCTCCACTATTGCCGCCGTGAGCAGGAGCCCACCAACCACCCCGGGTGGCGCGACGCCCTGGCCCACCTCTTCCACACCACCGGCACATGGGACCCCCGCCTGAGACTCGTCCACCCCACGAGGGCTAAGCAGGACGCCCACACCCGCCCACGGGTGACCCCGGATGGCCTGCACCTCCACGTCGGGGGCTACCGCCGCCGGGACGGCCTATCCCCCCCCACGCGGGGGGCGGCGTATCACCCGCCAGCAGCCCTCATGTACATCCTCCGCGACGTACTCGCGGAAAGCGAGCACCAAGAGCCTAACGCGGACGTGGCGTGGCCAGAGCCCTTGCGCCCCCGGCCCCACGCGCCGACGCCGTTGTGGTTGGTGACCACGGACGACCAATGCACCCAAGCGACGGGGCAAGCGCAGCTCTGGGCCGAGTGGGTAATAGTGCAAGTGGGGGCAGGCCAGCCCGAACCCCGTGGGCTCCCCCGTGGCACCGCCCTACTGGTGGCTACGGGGGTGCCGCACGACCAACACATGGCGGTACACGCGCTGGAGGACCAGCCGGAGGACACGGGACACCTGGTGGTGCACCAGCGTGGGGGCCCGGCGTCGCTCAAGGAACATGTGACGGCGCTACGGTCCTGGGCAAGCACGGTTGCCGGAGCGGAGATCCGGCTGCACGACCACCCGGCGATCAGCCCAGGCGACACCAGGGCGCTGAGCTTGGACCAACTGACCCCCAGCCACCCCGACGTCCGGTGGCACTCCGCCGACCTCAACGCGGGGTGGCTCAGCCCCACCGGATACTACTGGATCCCGGAGGCCTGGGGACACACCTCCTCTGACGCGTCCGGGGGCGGACCCTGCAAACACGCCACCAGCGTCGCTCTCGCCGCCGACCTCACCCGCACGTGGGCGGTGGCCATCTCGGGCACGGTGCCCAACGGGGAGGGGGTGGCCGCCTCCCTCCCCCTACAATACGGTGCCCACAGACCATGGGTCCACACGGTGGACGCCGAAGTCATCCTCCACCTCCTGCGGCACGCAGATCGCGAACGAACCACGGGGGTCCCCGCGGGCGCAGCGAAGGTGGTCAACCAGATGCCCCTGAGGTGGCTCCGGGACGGCCTGTGCGCGCGAGGGCAACACGCCGGGCACCCGTTGTGGTACGTCCGAGCCACCTCGCACCACAGTGACGCCCTACTGCACAAGGCGGACTGGGCGGCGTCCCAGGACACCGTCCTGCAGAACACGCCCCCGGACCCTGGCCACGCCCAACTCATTGTCGCCGGCCGTGACGGCCATCTCGATCTACGGCCCCCCACGATGCGGGTGCTCGGCGAGGTCGCGCAACGGGCGCAGACGGACCATGTGCTGACGCAACGGGGACACACACCTTTGGGCGCGGCCCATGCCACGGCCTACGTCCACGCCCGGGACCTCACCGCGGCGGCCACCAACCGCCGGGCGCTGCGGGCCCGAGACGGCCACACGCCGGTGCAGCGCAGGCTCCGCGTCCGGAAGGAGCGGCCCTCCGGCGTCGCCATCGTCCCACAACCGTGCCTTTTCTGCGGCGGCCCGGAGGAGACCCCGGTGGACATGCACGTGGGATGCACCCACTCACGGCTCCTCTGGCCCCACTACCGCCAGGCGGTACACGAGGCGGCCCGCCACCTCCCACCTGGGGACAAGGCCCTGTGGGTGGCCTCGTGGCGCTCCGCAGGCGCCACGTGGACGGAGGTGTTCTGCTCCGGACTGGTGCCCGAGGACGCGGAGGCGCAGCTCCGCGCCATAACCCGATACGACCCGCCAGGAGGGGCCTCGGTGGACGATTTCCTCCACCACATGCTCCGGCTGGGGGACTTCGCGTGGGAGTTTCGCAACCACCGGCTGGAGCAACTCCTCCGCGAGCCCCAGAGCGCGGCGGCCCGGGCGCACCGGTGGCTCACTGCGGCGGAGGGCGACCACCCTCCCCCTCCCCCGCGCCCTGACAAGGACTTCGTAGCCTCCCTCCGTGTTGTGAATGGCACTCTGGAGTGCCCGCCCCAAGAGAGCCCCCACCCGTACCAGGACCTGACGGGGGGTTCTCGAGGCACCTACAAGACGCCCTCTTCCCACCGTGGATCGTCGGGCGCGGCTCCATGACCGCATGGGAGGCGCGCATCGTGGGGGAGGAGTGGGCGCGGGAGTGGAGCCGGTGGTGCGCCGCCACGCGCGCCCCGGAGACCCCTGCGCAACGATACGCCGCCATCCCGCTCCGGTGGTGGGGGCCGGACACCCGGCCGAGACCCACCATGATCCGCGGGGCGGGGCCTGACCAACCGTGGGACGCGGCGACGGGGGCATGGCTGCAGGCGGCCCCGGGGCCGCAAACGGGATGGACTGGGGACGTGTCCTCACTCGTCAGGACACCCGTCCCGGCCCGCATCGTCCTGCACGCCGCCAACGTGCTCCGGGCTACGGAGATACGCACGTGGGGACACGCTGCGGCCACCGTCTGGTGGCACCCCCTGGAGGACGGGGCCACCCAACTCACCGTGGCGCACTTCAAAGTTTGGGGGCCGGTATACGACGACGCCCTGTCCCGGCTGGGCGACACCCAGGGGCCCCTGCTCCTCATGCTCCCCACCGGCATTGCAGCCGTGCTGCGCCAGGAGTTAGACGGCTGCGAAGGGCTGCGGGTGCGGTGGGAGGCAGTCGCGGACGGCACCCTGCTGGCCCTCCTCCACAGAGACACCGCAAACGGGTGCCAATGGGATGCGCTGACGCCCCACCTCACCGGGCGCCACGTGTACATGGCAAGCCCCCCCCAGGGGCACCCCCGCCCGGCGTGGGACGACCTCATCGCCGCCTTCCACGACCACGGGATCCTCCCCGACGACACGTGGCAGGAGGTCCAGCGGAAGACGCTTGGCAAGGACTACCGGCGCCGCGTCCGCGCCCGCCTGCTGGAGATCCGGGACCCCCTCCGACAGAGGTGGGACAACCTCTGGCTCCGCCATCTCGACCCTTGGTCGCCGCCCTCCCACCTCCCACACACCTGCCGACTCTGCGGAGAATGTGCCACGGTGTCCTCCGCAGCGTCGACAGGCGCCAACAGGTGCGCGCGGTGCGCCCAGGTAGCCGCGTGCCCCTGGCCCGAACCTCCCGCAGGCCCGCGCAGGCGCACAGAGGAGGAGGCCTTGCGCCGGCGCATCGAGGGGGCCCACACCCCCTCGCACGAACAAGCGGGCCCCGCGGGCGCTGCCCTTCTGTGGATCCACGTGCACCTGCGGGACCCCACATCCGTTGCGCACCTGTCGCACGTGTTCGCCCCCTAACCCCCACCCGCCGCCGCCCTTTGCAGAGCCCGCAGCACCATGCCACGCCGACGGGGGGATGGGCCGGGGCACACCAGGGCCCGCCGCAGAGCGCAGGAGGCGGCCGTCCGGGGCCTGGTGGCGGACGCGGTGGCAGAGGCACACGAAGCGCACGCTGCCCCACGGTGTGACCTGGAGGGCAGTGCGAGGGCTTTCCTCAACGAGACCGCCCTCCCGGCCGTCCGCGCCCTGAACGGAGCGGGGGCCCCTACGCTACTCCCGGCAATGCACCGGATCGTGAACGCCGTCCGGCCGGGGCTCATCAGCCCGGAGGCGGCCCTCTACGGGCACTGGATGGAGTGGCGCGAGTCCAATCGGTCGGGCCGGCCCCTGTCCATGGGGGACACCCTGCGGCTGACGGGAGCAGGGTCTGCCATGTCCCTCCGCAGTAGCGCCCCAGCCCTGCTGCACGCCCTCAGGACGCGCTACCCCGGGGACGCGGCCCCGTACCTGAACCAGGCGCGGGCCACGTACCCGGGAGGAGTGTCCGAGCTGGATGCGGCGCTCCACCTTCTACACCCGCCGGACGAGGACCTGGAGGTGGGCCAGGTCACGGTGTTCGTGGAAGGCGCGGACGAGGCGTCCGCCCGCCCCCGGCCGACCAACCCGGTGTACGACGGCACCAGGCCTACCCCCCCGTACGCCGTCGTCTACGAGGCGTTCCCCAGGGAGCCCACTTGGTGCCCCGCCCTCCCGCCGGCGACGCACGCGCCCCGCGGATGGGCTAACCCAGACCTGTCCCCCCCCCTCTCCAGGACCAGGGGTGCCCACCACAGGGGGCAGGTCCTCTGGCAGGAGTGCCCTGGCACCCCCCTGCTCCTCCTCGTCGTCGCGACCCGCGGGGACCCGGGGCGGATCCTGGGGATCACCCCCACCCACCTCTATGGGGCAACACCCGTACCCCGCCCCCCCCTCCCGGCGCCCGCGGCGCGGGACGGAGTACACACCTTCCTGCGAACACAGGAGGTCACCGCCGTTACGGGGGTCCACCTGGTGCGGCTGCCCCCGACACCGCTCGACGACCCCCGGGGGCCCAGGGCCCTGGGCCCCGCCCCAGACTGGGAGCTGTGGTGCGACGCGTGGGCCGCGTGGCTCTGCCGCCTCCCCTCCCAATGCCAGTGGATGGCCGCAGGCCCCCGGCCGCGCGGGGCCGACGCCACAGCCGTCCCCCCACCCCCTCCCTCCCTCCCCCCCGCAGAGCACCACACGGCACTGCCCACGGCACGGCACTGATGCACCAGGAGGTAGTGGGAAGGGCGCGCCTGCCACCACGCATGCCTACCAGGGTAACAGTGATGGCAGACTCCGATGGGTCCCTCCAGCGGGACGACCGCCACCACCGCCGGTCCCGCTCCCACTCCCCCGTCTCCTCCCCGGAGTGGACGGGGGAGACGCTCGCGGAGCGCGAGGAGCGGAGGCTGGTGGAGGCGGCGGTGCTGGTCGGGCCGCCGCCGCCGGCCCGGGAGCCTGGGCCAGCCGGGACGGCCGCCCCCGCCGCCCAAGCAGCCAGCCCCGCCGCCCCGCCCCGCCCTGACGCGCAGGAGGCGGAGACCACGGCGAGCCACGCCGCGGCCCCGACCGCGGCCCCCGGCACGCCGCCGACACGGGGGGCGGCCCCGGCGCAGGAACCGGGCGCATCGCCGAGGGCCGCCGCAGCCGCAGAGGAGAGCAAGAAGGGCGCGCGTGGGGTTGCGACCGCACAGGCCACGGGCGCCTCGTCGGCGGCCGCCGCGGCAGCGAAGGAGAGCGGGGAGGGCGCGCGAGGGGCTGCGGCCGCGACCTCCAGCACGCCGCGAACGCGGGGGACGGACCCCGCACGGGCCGCGGGCGCCCCGCCGGCGGCCGCCGCGGCAGCAGAGGAGAACGAGGAGGGCGTGCGAGGGGTTGCGACCGCGGCCACGGGCGCCTCGTTGGCGGCCGCCACGGCAGCGAAGGAGAGCGAGGAGGGCGCGCGAGGGCCTGCGGCCGCGACCCCGGCGGGCCGCGACGCCGCCTCGGCCGGCCACGCCGCGGCCCCCAGCACGCCGCGCAAGCGGGGGAAGAACCCCGCACGGGCCGCGGACGCCTCGCCGGCGGCCGCCGCAGCAGCAGCAGTGGGCAGGGAGAGCGCGAAGTACCGCGCCCACGCCAACCCCACCCACACCCACACCAGCCCCCCCAAGCCGTTCCCCCCAAAGCCCTTCCCCCCGGGGCGGGAGCGGCACGTCCGCCCCCCGACGCGCGAGCGCTCGCCGCCGGGCGTCACGCTGCCGCAGCTGCAAAGGCAGCGGGACGCCCGGCGAGTGGTCCAGGAAGGGCGCAGCAGCGGGGGGGAGCAGGGGGCCGGGAAGGGGCCAGGGCACGGGAAGGGCGCGCAGGGGCGCGGGCAGGGAGCTCAGGTGCAGGGGGCAGGGCGAGGGGAGTTGGGAGAGCGAGCGGGCCAGGGCGTGGGGGACGGGAGGCGGTACCCGCGACACGGGCAGGGGGCTGGAAAGGGGCCCAAGGGCAAGGGCAAGGGCGCCGCGGGCCCCAAGGGACAGGCGGGACGGGGCATGGGAGCCCAGGGGAGAGGACGGGGCGAAGGGAGGGGGGCAGAGGGCGGGGCGCCCCCGCAGCCGGACGTGCAGCCGGTGAGGTGCATCCCCCCCGGCATCCAACAGATGCCGGCACACCACACCCACCACCACCACCACCACCACCACCACCACCACCTCTACAACATCGACCCTGACGCCGGCGAGCTCGTCCCCCCCCAACCCCCACGACACCAGCACCATCAAGCCCCCCCCGCGCCGAGGGCGGAGCCGGCGCGGATGGCCTCGGCGGAGGGGGGACGGGGCGCGGCATCGGCGCCGCAGGCGCAGGGGCAGCGAGGGGGGCCGGCACGGGGGGCGGAGGAGGGCCGGCCATGGGACCGGGACTGGGGCGCGGTCCCGGACCCTCTGGGGGAGGAGACCCTCCCCCTGGTGGGGGACGTGTACGGGTGGTTGTGCTGGGCCAACCAGGGGACCTCCAGGAGGTCGAGGAACCGGCCCTTTGATGCCGTGCTCCTGCGGAGGGACGGAGGAAACCGAGAGGTACCCCCGGGGGGCTGGGCAGCCCCAGAGGACCATGAGAGGGTCCTCAGGTCAGTGATCCGGGCGGCGTGGCCCGACAGGGAGCCGACGTGGCCGGCCTTCCTGGAAGGGGGAGCGGTGCTCCGCATCACGGATGCGGACGCCAACAACTGGCTCCCCCGGGCTTTGCGCAGCGCCCTCGCCCACTGGCGCTACCGCCGGCACAACCCGCCGCCGCCGCAGCCCCAGCCCCCACACAAGCGGCGGCGCAGGTGAAGGCCCAGACAGCGGGTACGGGAGAGCTGGGGGGGGGGGCTGGGCCCCCCGGCCCACGCCCCCCCCATGGTACGGCACGACGCAAGAGGGCGCGCCACCTCCCGCGGGAGGGAGTGCGGAGACAACGAGCGCGGGGGGGAACCTGCTGCCCCGCAGCCCGCTAACCACTGACCGCTAACCCTCACGGCCACCCCCGACCGGCCGGCGCCGCGCGACAACGGCCGGGGGATGAGGGGCCCCAGCGAGGGCCTGCGCGAGAATCTGGCTCTCGGTAGAGGGGGGGGGGGGAAGGGCGCGACCCCCCGGCCGACGGCTGGCCCCCGGGGCCAGGACTGCCATGCCGCCCCCCCCCCCCGGCCGACAGGAGGCATCGCCAGGGGACCAAAGGGCCCCCCCCACTCCCCCCCCCCCCCTTGGTCCGTTGGCACAACCGACCAAGGGAAAGGGAAGGGAAGGAGTGTGGTGAGGCCGATGGGCACGGTGGCCTACAGAGGGAAAGGCCAAGGGAAGGGAAAGGGGAGGGGAGAGGGAAGGTTAGGGCAAGGAGGAAGAGGAAGGTCAAAGGGTGGTGAGAAGCTGATAGGCACCACCGCCTATGGAGGGAAAGGGTCCAAGGGAAGGGCGGCGAATGGCGATCGGCCATTAGGCGCCGCCAGCTGCAGACGAGAACATCACACCATGGCGTCAAGCCAAAACCCCCCCCCTCCCCAGCCCCCTCACTCAGCTTTTATGGCACACACTCCCACACCACCCACCCTGGATAAGACAGGAGACTCTGGATTACCACTCTGGCCCCCCTGACCCATGCTAGCCCTGTGAGATACCCATGCTTCTTCCTTTCTCTTAATTGACCCTGAGGAACACACTCACTGGCCCCCACCCTGGCTTTTTTTTTTTGATCGCTGCCACAATCCCCCTGGACCACCAACCCATACCCAGTGGCAGCCCGTGCACCCAGGGTTTTGCAAAGCCTTTGGGTTTCAGCCACGCAACCCCAGCACACATCCATCGTGCGCCTGCCCCCCCCCCCCCCCTCCCACACAGGCCCGAGAGCGGGCGGGGGGGAGCCCCCCCCCCCCCGCACCCACCTCAGCTGGGGAACCACGGGCGCGGCCCTCCGCCCCCCCAGGGCCGGGGGGGCACCCCCCCCCTCAGGAGGAACGGCGACGCGGTAAGGGCAACGGCGGCTGGACCTGCCCCCGCGAACCCACACCGGCGTGCAGGAGCAACGCGCACAACGGAACGGGACGGGGGCCGCGCCCCACATGACCCTCCCGTAACCACAGCCCACTCCGAGGTGACAGAGGGGGGGTTCAGGTCAGCTGGGGCCCCCGGGGGGGCGGTCCACGGGCCGCCCCTCACCCCCCCCCACCCCGGGACGGCATTTCAGCCCCGACCGCACGCGCGCGCCGGAAGGGAGCGCGCCGGCGACACGGAGAGGGCCAGAAAGAAGTACCGCAGGCCGCCGCCCGGAGCGAGAGCAGGGAGGCCGCGGCGCGACACCCCCCCCCCCGCCCCCCCACCAGCCCGCCAGCCGCGGGGGCCCCGGCCCCCACCCCCCGAGGCAGGGGGGATGGCCCCCCCCCGCCCGAGAGGGGAGCCGGAGTGTGACCCGCCCCCCCGCCCCAGCCGCCGGCTCACATGGGGGCCGCGAAGAACAAGCGGGCCCACGCCTGAGCACCCGGACGGCCCACAGATCGTACCCAGAGAAGCCGGGTGAGCACGAACCGGAGTGGTATGGGGGGCCACGCCCCCCATGGACAGCACAATACCAGTGACGCCCGCTTTGTTGCCTGCCCAGGGAAGGCAGAGGGACGGAACGAGGCAGAGCGACCCCCCGCCCTACGGGCCCCGCCCCGGCCGCACAGCCGGAGGAAACGGCGCACGCCCCCCCCCCCCCCCCAGCCCGCCCCCCAGCATAAGAACGCCATGGACCCGCCCCGCGGCGCGCAGCCCCCACAGAGACAGAGCAGGGCCCCCACACCCGCACGGCCGCGCCCACAACGCGGACCCCGACAGCCCACCCAGTGGACGGGCAGTCGGGGGAGGAGGAGCGCAAGACCCCAGACGCCCCACGCAACGGTCGAAGGCACCCCCCCGGGGACGCCCTACCGCCGCCCCCATAACCCCAAGCCAAGTAGGGGGAAACCGGGAACGGACCGCCCCCCCCCCCAAGCATGCCAGACGGAGCAAGGGACCGGGGCAGGACACGCGGAGGGGCACGGACCACGTGGAACGGCCCTACCAGCGCCCAGTGCCGGGACCACGCGAGATGCGCGCGCCACACCACCCAGCGGGAAGAAGAGCGGACACCGCGAGAGCGCGAGCGCACACACACGAAAGGGACACGCGGGGACTACCGGAAGGGCAACCGGACCGAGCGCGCGGAACGCACAGACCGCATGGAATGGCGTACCAGCGAGCGAGGGTAAGGGACACCCGGACGGGACGGCCCGCCACACGCAGCGCGGAACACGCGGGGCGGGGAGGGGGAAACGAAAGAGACACGACGCCAGGTGCCGGCCCGAACCCCCCCGAACCTGCCGCGAGCGCCGCGCACACACAGACGGGGCACTGCGCCCGCCAAGGCAGTAGTGGCGCACAGCGCCACGCCCCAACCCCTAGGCTAGGCAGCCTCCGCGCCAGCCCAAGGGGGTCCCACTGGCGACAAGCCAGTAGCACGGGCCCGGCGGCGCCGGCGCCCCGGGCGACCACGCATTAGGGGGGCGACGCAGTGGGTAAGCGCCCGCAGCCACGGCTGCGAATTGATGCACTGACTGGGGAGTGGCGAAACGGGGACGCCGGGGAAGGACGGGGCTCCGAGCTCTGTGAACCCGGGGGACTCCGCCACCAGGCAGGAGGTGCGTCTTGGAGGGCCCCCCACCAGGACCCGGTGGGGAGGATATCACCTGGCCCGACCAGGTGGCCCCCCGGGGCCGAAAGGCGTCTAGTACCCGCAAAATCAAACCTCAAACCTCAAACCGATGAAGGGTCAGATTTCATCAGTAAAGAGTTCGTTGCTTCCGCAATTGTCTAAATATGCACTCGAAATTTTCTTCTGAATTTTTCGCGATGTCGAAATCGGATTTTCGACTTCAACATCGCCGCACTTGATTTGGTCTTCTTCGAGTGGTCATACTCCTTTCCCTATGCCCGAATCAAGTTTCCCTTATACTTGCCACCCATTTGACTTGGAGATATAAGGGAAGCAAAAGTGAATCGTGGGACCACTTTGAAGGGCCATATCTACGCGCGAGTGTGAGGAAAGAGAATAAGGAAGGTTGGGTTGCAAGCGCCTTACTCTCAACTAATTTAGGAAGCATCAAACGCCTTTGTTGTGTACACATGCCCGGTGTAGCAAGGGATAATGGTCAAGAGGGTAGAAAGTGATATAAAACTCTTGGACCGTGCAACCGAATATTTTATTGCGACTTTCGAGTGTACCGCATGAGTGTTGGGGTTGCATAGATACTTTCCTTGGGTTCCCACGTATTTTTAACGTGAAGCTATGTCCATGGAGGGGCAGGGCATACCATGGTGGGAGCCTATTTTGAGGTAATGTGTTATATGCATGGTATGTGCTTCGATATGCTCACGCCCATGTTATATATCTTCGTGTGGCCGAAGAGATGGGGAGCCACACGTGACAAGGGCTTTGCCAATGTCCCAATTGTGTAATTCAAAGCGCTAGACTAAGTCTACCGCGTATGTATTGCTCATGGTATGTTTAGCAAATAGATCCATGGGTGCACTCCCATTTTCATGGGGCATGAAGATATGAGTGGCGAAGGTATCTCCATGCGCCCGATTGGGGATTCAAGTGGGGGAATTGTTTGCAAATGGTTCCAATCATTTGTGTTTTGAACCATGAGCGGATATCATGGGTGAGCATAGAGATATACTATCATGACAACTTTGTATTTGGACATATTTTCATGTTTTTGACCTCATTTTATGCTCATTTTTGTGTTTTATGTGCTCAACTGGTCGGCTAACAGTAAAGTGCCTAGAGATCAGTGAACTATGGTATGTTGCTTATATGTTGGCATATGCTTCGGTGTTGTACCTCACCATATGCCGGATCACATGGTCACTGTGGCGTGGCACACGAGGCCTCACAAAATTAGGTCTCCAATTCATGAGTTGACTTGTGAAGCATGTCATGTACATAACCGGAAGGGTTTCGGGGCCAATGATGGGATATTCTTGGGCATGGACCTTTGGTCTATATCACCCTTGTATATTACTTTCCGGTTTGACACATGCGTGGAGCATTTGGGTAATTGCCGTATGCATTTTTGAGTATATTATTGAATATTGAGCACTATGGTGTGTTTTGCCTGATTTTGTTAGGTTGTGAGGTCATCTTCATGGGGCAGTTCTCCAAGCCCATTCGACTCCAAGTCCAACCAAGGCTATGTCCGGGTAGGGCATGGTCCTGAGTGCCACTCTAGGCCATGACACGCCACCTCCCCTATTGGGCTAGGATTTATAGGCTTGGGAGTGAACACATATTTGGGGTTTGTGTAGTGACTTTTGACACATGGCATTCAGCCATCCTATTTGATTGGGTTCAAGGCATCATGTTGGTGAGTCAAGGGAAGGTCTTGAGTTCAGGGAATGAGGGGTCTATGGCTGTGATTGTGTACGTTTCCATCTTTCCCCAACTTTGCTTTATTTGTGTTCATATGCCGATTTGAGGGCTTTCCTCTTTGGTGCAATTCGTGTACATGCCCGCCACCGTGAGACGACCGGTGTGCTGAACGGAAGCCCGCAGCGTGTATTGGATTGTGGATTGGGTTATTGCTGTACTTGTGGGATCTGGTTGCTGTTCAGGGTTGAAGGAGGATAGTATTTTCTATATTTTTGGATTTTGGACCCTGGATTTTGATAAATGCAATCGTTGATCAGGAGCAAGTCGGCAGGGGTAACAGGCGGAAGGGGCACAGCGGGGGCCGGTCCTGGTAGGGACCTTCTTTATGGTAGCAGAGGCGTACCTGCTGCCCCTACCTACCGCCGACCCGGGGACTTGGGCCCCTATGAGCCCTGCCCAAGTACGCCCCGGGTGCGTATTGTGGACTTGGTGGAGACCACGCCGGGGATTGGAGCCATAGAAGAGCGGAGACGTTCAAGAGCATGGCGAACTCCGGAAGTTGAAGCCCGAAGAGAAGTACGACATTCGGGAAGAGGAGGACGTGACATGGAGGACCTGGTCTCCATGTGCGAGCGTCGCTGCCGCAAGGCATGCAACCTCCGCTCCGCCGCGGAGGACTCTGATGAGGCCTGCCATTCAGGCAGCAGTGGAGGACGGGCCCGGCGCTACCAGAAGCGCGGGTCACCCAAGTCCGCGGCAAGGGACGCCGGGGCTATGGACACAGACCCCAGCCCGGTCAGGCTGTGGGAATCCGAGGGGCACTCCGAGGGCTATCGGACAGCCTACGAGCCACCTTCGGAGTCGGAGATGTCCGCGCCGATCGCCAGGGCGCATACGGCCCCCGAGCCCGCCCTGAATCACGACTCCGAGGGCTTGGAGAGGCCAGCCAGGGCCCGGACGGCACCTGTGCCCCGGCACACGGGACCAGAGACGGACGCCATAGGCGATACGCCCATGGGCGACGAGTCTGAGGTGCCGGGAACCGTGGGATGCGCCGGATCAGGCGGAAAGCAGGCTGAGTGCCACTGCGAGCACGTGTCCTTCCTCATGGGCAAGTACCCAAAGATGGGGATGGACGCCATCGTGCATCGCCTAGACCGCCTGGACAACGCGAAGGACGGTCTAGAGGAGGACATCGCCGGGATCCTGGATGACCAGTCGGCCGCGGAGAAAGACATGGAGGAGCTGCGAGCGGAACGGGACCGGTACCGGGAGAATCTGGAGCTGGCCCTGGAGAAGCAGCAGCGAGTGGTAGACAGCCTCCTCCACCTGGTGGAGGACATGTCGGGACGCCTGAAAAGGCTAGAGGAGCTACAGCCCCTCGCCTCGGGTCCGGAGCTCCCGGCAAAGCCGGCCGCGGCAGAGCTGGTGGAGCGGGTTAAGAACCTCAGGAGCGCCATGGATAAACCCATGGGCGGCCCTGCAGAGGCACCCTACGCGCCTCCGCGTGTTGACCCGGGTGCGCTGCCGTTTGTTCCCATGTTCAGCGAATCCACAATGCTCGGGGAACACACGGCACCGGCTGGGTCCATGCGGGAAGGGCACGTAACCACGGACCCGAGGAGCCTGACGGTACAGATGTCCCACGCCGCCCAGGATCTACCGCCAACTACGAATACCCATGCAGTTTATGCGGAAGAGGAGATCCAGAGCCAGACCATGCAGGGGCGAACCATGGAAGCGCCGACAGACATGGTCGAGGCCACCCAGGCGGAAACCTGTGGGCGAAGGACCCCAATACGGGGATATGGACGGCCGACGGAGCAAGTCCTTCCCGCATTCCAAACCCCATGGGTTCAGGCCCAACTGGACCGCACTCCATGGAGGAGAGGGATGTACGGGGAGTGTACTCACACCCCCCGGCCACAGGTGGTATCCGTCTCGGTGGAGTGGTGGCTGGGGACGTCGGAGACGCCATCAGGATCGACGACCTCAGGGGATCCAAAGTCCCCTACTATGATGGCAACCCCTCCAACCTGGACGACTTCATCCTGGATTGGGAGGACTTCGCCGAGGAGGTCGTCGGCGAGATGCGGGGAGCGCCGCGGGACAAGTGGGTATGCCGGACATTCCCACACCGGCTGGCGCAGGACCTGAAGGAGGAGCTGCGGGATCAGATCCGGGAAGGACTGATCCGTACGGAGCAGGCCTGCCTCCAGTGGGTGGTTGATGAGGAGCGGGTGGACGCTCCAAACCAGAAGCTGGAGGACTTATGGTCCATCCCGCTGCCGCTGGACCGCGGTGAGTTGCGGGTCCGGGAGTGGAACCGGTACCTGCGAAAGTACCGAAGATGCCTCAAGCTGGTGGAGGACTGGAATGAGGCCAGCGAGATCCGCCACCTGTTGAAGGACGTCCTCCCCGGCAACTGAATGAGGCGAGTGGAGGACGAGGAGAAGAAGCGCGCCAAGAAGCGGGTGGCGCTGAGGATCATGGCGGCGGAGGATACCCATGCGGGTATCATGGAGTTCTTCAGGAGGAACCTGGGCGAGCCCAACCGGATGTTGGGACTGAAGAACGCCGTGTACGTGGAGGTATTTGGAGACTCCATGGGGCAAAGGTTGCTGCGCCTCAACAACGTGGGGTGGAGGCGCGGGGAGCCGCTGAGGATGCAGGTCATCTTCGCCCGCATGAGCCTGGACGAGATCGTGAAGTACATCACGGTGGAGTTGAAGCTCAATGCGAAGAACGAGGCCCACGTGCAGGATCGACATGGTCATGGACAACGAGGCCACCGAGAAGACCGCCATCATCGGGAGATCCAGGAGGACACGGCCAACTCTGCGGAGGATGGTAGTGGAAGTCGCCAAGACCACTGGACCCGGGAGGATCACGAGGAGGCCCATTTCTTCGCGTTTGTGGCGCACAACGCGAGGGACCATGGGCAGGATCGGTCCAGATGGAGCCGGGTGGGACCCAAGAAGGGCAACGCGCCAAGGAGGATCGGGAACCCACCGCTCTCGTTCCGGGAGTACAGGTCGCAGCACGACGGGTGCTGGGTCTGTTATGGCAAGGGAAACGACCATGCACACGACCACCGTCAGTGCAAGGTGTATGAGGCGGACAAGAAGGCCTACTTCGCCGCCCACCCCGAGAAGAAGCCCAAGGAGCAGCGGATTTCCGATTGGAAGGCGAAGGGCGGAGCCGGGGGAAAAGGCCAAGGCAAAGGCCAAGGAAAAGGCGGAGGAAGAGGCTATGGTGGTGGACCTGGCCAAGACCGACGAGTGAGGTCGATCGAGGAAGTTGCTGAGGACATGTTGAAGACGTTGGAGGAACGCAAAGCCCAGCAATGTGGTGGACAAAGTCCTGGCGGATCGCAGCCGGAAGGGGCTGCTGGAAGTCAAGTCTAGAGGAGCCCCCACGGGAGTGGGACCTCGGAGGTCTCTCCTCCGAAAATCAGTGGAATCCCAGAGAAAGCGAAGGCACATCGGGTGCCGAAGAAGGCTCCAGAAGAGCCAAAACAACTGAGTTTCGCCACTCCCAACCCCTGGAGCGCCCTGCCAAGGGAAGTTTATGTGGGTAAGGGACGTGGCAAGAAGGAAGGAGCGACCACGGAGAGCCCCGTGGACGGGCAAGACCAACCCAAGATCTACACCATCCGTGATCATACCCTCGAAGTCCTGATGCACCCGGACGTGCTAGAGTTGCATGCCGTGAGAGTCGTCCATACACCGCATGGCGACGAGCGGCAGTTGCACTTGAAGGTGCGTGTACGGTGCGGACAAGAGGAATTGGTGGTGGATGTTCTGGTGGATACGGGTGCCCAGGTGAGCCTGGTCCGGAGAGGGTTGTTCAAGGAAGAATCCCTGCAGCCCAGCCGTAGACCGGTGCGCCTGAAGGTGGCCAATGGAGAGATCATGGGTGGGGGTACCCATGAGGCCACTATCAGTATGGAATTCTGGGAACATGAGCGCTTGAAACGCCCTGATCTGGCGAAGAGAAGCACTCTATTCGGGAACTTCTATGTGGCCGACATTACAGATTGGGATATGATCATGGGGTATGACTTCATGGTGGCAAATGCCATTGGAGCCCTTCCCCATCGTGCAACGCTGGTCCGGGAGGATGATGAATGCCTCACATGGCTCTCCACGGACTATGCATGCGGATCATCCCAATGGAATGCTGAGGAAGAGGACCGGATCGTCCGAGCGGTGCAAGCTGTGGGGGCCAAGTCCAGAGGAGACCGCGGAGTTCAGCTCACAGAATATGGAATGGCGCCACAGGTGTACGACAGGATGATCCAGACGCTGGGAGCCGAAGCGCCCGAGACGGACGTCTTCGCTTCCCGGGATGCCCCACTTTTGCGGAAGTGTAGGAGGCATTGGCATCGAGGAGACTCAGCCTGGCACAGGCATTGGGGTTTGAAAGAGTGGGGGCCCATGTATTGGCATGGCTCCCTGGATAACACCAGACGTACGGTGGAGAAGATCGTCGCGGATAGGGCGTCCCTGCACCACTGGGAGAAGCCCCAGACCATCAGCGAACTCAGGTCCTTCATGGGGTTCTGCAACTACTACTCGGGCTATGTCCGGATGTATGCAGAACTGTCGGGGCCGCTGCACAAGATGCTGCAAGTGGGCAAGTTCGATGGCCGGAAGGGGAGCAAGAAGAAGCTTGCCTGGACCCCTGAGGCTGAGGATGCGTTCAACAGCCTGAAGGAGCGACTCCTGGGGCAGTTGGGGCTATTTATGGTGGACCCGGACAAGGGATTCGTGCTACGGACGGACGCCTCGGACTATGCTGTAGGGGCAGTCCTCGAGCAGATCCGGGACGACGGGTCACACGTGCCCGTGGCGTTTTGGAGTCGGATCCTGGCCGAGGGCCAACGCCGCACCTGGACCGCGAGGGAGAAGGAGACGTACGCCATTGTTTGTGCGCTTAGGAAGTGGTCTGGCCACATCGGATTGCAACCGGTGGTGGTTTGCTCGGACCATCAGTCCTTGCAGAGCTGGCACAAGGAGCACGTCGACACCCCCTCGGGACCGGCGGCAAGGAGGGCCTGATGGCATGAGACGTTCGCCAAGTTCGACCTCAGCGTCGTATACGTCCCGGGGAAGGACAACACTGTGGCAGATTGCCTCAGTCGATGGGCCTACCCCGCGGGCAAGGCGTGGACGGACATATCCAGCCATGGGGACGCCGAGGAGACCGAGGAGGCCAAGCGCATCATCGAGATGGAGAAGGCCATGGAGCAAGAGGGGGTCAAGTGCTTTGTGGTGATGGCAAACCGTACGGACCTGGCCAAGTTCCGGGGCGCCCGCGTCCAAGCTATTCGAGAGGAAACCCTCGAGCAATGGATGGTGGCACCTGTAGAGCTAGTCAGGTCGGTGCTCACAGAGGACTGGTCGGATGACTACGCGGCATCCGAGCACTGGAGCAAGTACTGGAATGCCGTGAGCGCCCCGTCGGACGACGAATGGCCTGAGGGCTTGACCGAGGATGGGGACAAGTTGTTCCTCAAGGACAAGCTGCTGGTGCCCGAGAACCAAGTGGAGGAGCTCATTGACCATTGGCACAACGCCCAGCTCATGCACCCTGGCCGAGACAAGATGCAGCAGGACCTGGAGTGGCGTTTCAAGTTCCCTCCGGGGTACTACGCCATCCTGGATAGGTACTGCAGCGACTGTGCCGTGTGTCGGGCCACGAAGAGCCCCAACCACTCTACAGCGGGCAACCCGGTGTACACGGCTATACCGGAGGCCCCTATGCGGTCCGTGGCCGTGGATGTGTTCGCCATGCCGGAGGTCACCGTGGAAGGAGAGATCTATGATTGTGTCATCCTGGCGGTGGACAGGCACAGCGGATATATCGTGGCAGTCCCGGGCAAGAAGTCCAAGAAGAAGGACAAGAAGGACAAGCATGGAGTGGGGCTGCAGGCCAAGACCGTCGCTAATGCCATGATCAGGCATTGGCTGACGTTTTTTGATGTCCCGGCTGTCATCTGCAGTGATCGGGGCAGTCAGTTTGTGGGGACGTGGTTCAAGACGATGTGCAAGCACATGGGTATTCGGCAAGCCAAGACCGTGGCGTACCACAGCCGGTCGAATGGCCGCGCTGAGGTGGCCGGGCGGCAGATGTTCGAGAAGTTCCGCCAGCTGCACATTGACGAACCGGGCCGGAACTGGTATAACTCGCTGTGGAGAGTGCTCCAAGCGTATCACGACCTTCCGGGACCCACTGGACTGTCGCCCCATCGTATCCTGTTCCTACGGGATCGAGTGTCACGCACTCTCCCGTGGTTGAACCATGGCAAAGTGGCCCGAGATGCGAACGCTATGATGGCTGAGGCGGACGACACGGCGGCCAAGGTGTGCAAGGCACTTCAGGACGAGCATGACAAGAGGGCCAAGTACTTCAAGCAGGGAAAGGTCCAGAAGTATGCTCTCCAAGACACCGTGTGGGTGGAGCGGCACCACAAGGATGTCCTGTCCAGGCATCGGCAGGCGTCCTGGTATGTGCCGGGGGTAATCGTGCGGAAGGTCGGGCAGGATGAGTATGCGGTTCGTGTGGGGGATAACAAGATCCTGGAACGCGACCATACCCAGCTTCGTCCCCGAGCACCAGACCCCAGCGGACGTCCCGTCACCTTCGAGTTCACGGCCGGCGATGTGGACTCAGACGACGAGGGTGAGGACGACGACTTCACCGCCGAGAAGATCCTGGCGGACAAGCCGGACCCGGGGACGCCTGGGGGTAGGCTTTATAAAGTCCGCTGGAAGGGATTCGCCGCGTCCCGGGAATCGTGGGAGCCTCCGAGCAGTTTTGTGCCGAGGTACACCACGGTCTGGATGGACTACCTGAAGAAAAAGAATATTTCTTTGGATGTCAAGGACGTGTTGGTCCATTTGGTGGCTGCAGTAGCACCGTAATGGATTCCCCTTGGCATTTTTGTTTGTTTTTGTGCTTGTGAGATGGGTGAGGGCGTTCATCCGGGGATTTTTCGGCCTTGATTGGCCATATACCCCCTTCACTCGGTCTCCACATATATATTTCATTGTGGTATACTTATTTAGGTGGACCGACGACGTTTCTCTATCTTTGATCCCCTTGGTCCATGTTGTAGATCAAGAGGTGACCGGATATGGCGTAGGGCACTGATTTTCAGTGTCCTCACCCCTCCCTTGGGGCATGGGGGACGCCTACGACGTGTGTGGGGCCTCCATGTGTCCTTGGGACATGGGGGGGGGGGTTGGAGCCCATTGGGGTCCTCCCGTCCTCTCTTCAATGACTTCCGAGCGGTAACAACGCTCTGAGAAGGGGGGTGAAGCCGGTTCGGACCCCCGTGGCCATCTTTGTGTCACTTGGGGTGTGTATCTATGTGCCGGCAAGCCGCCATTGGCTAATATCATACTCTCCCATCCACCTGACCTAACCCGATGTGATAGTGTGATAGGTTTGGCCATTCCGGCTATGAGCGGCCATATTCAGTACCGAGGCGCCGCCAGCGGAGATTTATATATCAGAATATCAGGAATCAACAGGGTTTTATTATCATAATGTTTCCGTAATTTTTCCGCCTTCCGTTCTGATTGTCAATGTATCGGCGACTGTCAGTTGGCTCGCGATTTTGCAGTAACCGATTGGTTAACTGTTATTTCCAGATATTTTGGCGGAAACTCCGATGAAGGGTCAGATTTCATCAGTAAAGAGTTCGTTGCTTCCGCAATTGTCTAAATATGCACTCGAAATTTTATTCTGAATTTTTCGCGATGTCGAAATCGGATTTTCGACTTCAACATCGCCGCACTTGATTTGGTCTTCTTCGAGTGGTCATACTCCTTTCCCTATGCCCGAATCAGGTTTCCCTTATACTTGCCACCCATTTGACTTGGAGATATAAGGGAAGCAAAAGTGAATCGTGGGACCACTTTGAAGGGCCATATCTACGCACGAGTGTGAGGAAAGAGAATAAGGAAGGTTGGGTTGCAAGCGCCTTACTCTCAACTTAATTTAGGAAGCATCAAACGCCTTTGTTGTGTACACATGCCCGGTGTAGCAAGGGATAATGGTCAAGAGGGTAGAAAGTGATATATAACTCTTGGACCGTGCAACCGAATATTTTATTGCGACTTTCGAGTGTACCGCATGAGTGTTGGGGTTGCATAGATACTTTCCTTGGGTTCCCACGAATTTTTAACGCGAAGTTATGTCCATGGAGGGGCAGGGCATACCATGGTGGGAGCCTATTTTGAGGGTATGTGTTATATGCATGGTATGTGCTTCGATATGCTCACGCCCATGTTATATATCTTCGTGTGGCCGAAGAGATGGGGAGCCACACGTGACAAGGGCTTTGCCAATGTCCCAATTGTGTAATTCAAAGCGCTAGACTAAGTCTACCGCGTATGTATTGCTCATGGTATGTTTAGCAAATAGATCCATGGGTGCACTCCCATTTTCATGGGGCATGAAGATATGAGTGGCGAAGGTATCTCCATGCGCCCGATTGGGGATCCAAGTGGGGGAATTGTTTGCAAATGGTTCCAATCATTTGTGTATTGAACCATGAGCGGATATCATGGGTGAGCATAGAGATATACTATCATGACAACTTTGTATTTGGACATATTTTCATGTTTTTGACCTCATTTTATGCTCATTTTTCTGTTTTATGTGCTCAACTGGTCGGCTAACAGTAAAGTGCCTAGAGATCAGTGAACTATGGTATGTTGCTTATATGTTGGCATATGCTTCGGTGTTGTACCTCACCATATGCCGGATCACATGGTCACTGTGGCGTGGCACACGAGGCCTCACAAAATTAGGTCTCCAATTCATGAGTTGACTTGTGAAGCATGTCATGTACATAACCGGAAGGGTTTCGGGGCCAATGATGGGATATTCTTGGGCATGGACCTTTGGTCTATATCACCCTTGTATCTTACTTTCCGGTTTGACACATGCATGGAGCATTTGGGTAATTGCCGTATGCATTTTTGAGTATATTATTGAATATTGAGCACTATGGTGTGTTTTGCCTGATTTTGTTAGGTTGTGAGGTCATCTTCATGGGGCAGTTCTCCAAGCCCATTTGACTCCAAGTCCAACCAAGGCTATGTCAGGGTAGGGCATGGTCCTGAGTGCCACTCTAGGCCATGACACGCCACCTCCCCTATTGGGCTAGGATTTATAGGCTTGGGAGTGAACACATATTTGGGGTTTGTGTAGTGACTTTTGACACATGGCATTCAGCCATCCTATTTGATTGGGTTCAAGGCATCATGTTGGTGAGTCAAGTGAAAATCTTGAGTTCAGGGAATGAGGGGTCTATGGCTGTGATTGTGTACGTTTCCATCTTTTGCCAACTTTGCTTTATTTGTGTTCATATGCCAATTTCAGGGCTTTCCTCTTTGGTGCAATTCTTGTACATGCCCGCCACCGTGAGACGACCGGTGTGCTGAACGGAAGCCCGCAGCGTGTATTGGATTGTGGATTGGGTTATTGCTGTACTTGTGGGATCTGGTTGCTGTTCAGGGTTGAAGGAGGATAGTATTTTCTATATCTTTCGATTTTGGACCCTGGATTTTGATAAATGCAATCGTTGATCAGGAGCAAGTCGGCAGGGGTAACAGGCGGAAGGGGCACAGCGGGGGCCGGTCCTGGTAGGGACCTTCTTTAACAGACAGGGTCAGTGCAGTGCTCAGTAAGCAGTGGTCTGTGAAAAACCAATGGCCTTCGGCCAGGGAGTGGTTGTCACAGAGGGCTAACGGTCCTGTCCTGCGATGCAATGCGGGGCAACTGTGACAATGAAAGTGCTGCCCTGGGTCGTTGATGGTGCCGGAGGGCTCAGGGCCGGCAAGACCAGGGGGGCAGACACACGAGGAGTCGACCTGAACGTTGCTGTTGGGGGCAGAACCAGATACACGGACACCAACGGAGGCGAGAGCGGCAGCAACAGAAGCAAGATCCATGCTGATTGTTATCCGGCAGAAAATCCCAGTCTATGAAGAAAATTGATGCGGATTATCCTAAGTACATCTGAGTGTCCATATCTGTCTGAAAAGATTTATACAAATCCGATTGTGAAAAAATATTTGGCTGATTTGGCTTCGGGCGCGCATCAGCGGCAATTGGCGATTCCAGGTAAATGATCGGAACGCGATGGATTTACGATGAATGGACCGCGGAATCAGATCCGGCATATCAGAAATATATAGGTCTGATCCTGAGACTGAGCTGCGAGGCGGCGATTCCGCCGAAGCAGAGAAAATGACCAAAATGTAGTCAATCTGGGGCAGATCTGTGAAAATCTGAGCAGATGGTGGTTAGCCGCACTTACACTCCCCCTCCAAAAACACACTGGGGTGTGTCGCTACGTCAACGAAGAACGTAGTGCGGGTAAGTCCCAGAAAAAAATAGAAATGTAGCCTCGATGGGGCGAAATCCGCTTGATCTGACCTGATTTGGGCTGAATTGGCGCTGAATCAGGATGGATGAACCTGAAATGAGACAGAATGAGGAGTGACGAACAGTCCTCCGTGCAGTAAAACATTAGGTCAAGGGCTAAAAAGCATGCAAACGTATTGAGAATCGATACCAAACCATGCCCTGGTTGAGAATGAGGTAGATTATTGGTGGATAGAGTGGGGGAATCAAGAGATGGAGTGACATCTCGGCGCTCTGGCAAAGTTTAGCTGTCGCGGGCACGCTACAGTGTCCTCCACGTACTCTACATCGTGTTAGTCCCGCTTTTCTCGTTCTGAAAAGTGCAGCATGTGCTTCAGATTTGGCGCATCTGGTGGATGATCACAAGATTCAGCAAGATTGGGAATCAATTTGAGCAGAGATGAAGGAGATGAAACAATCACAGAGAGGGAAAACAAATACAGATGTAGTCTGTAGGCCCTAAGTGAACCACAGAAGGTAGGGATGTTTTTCTGTTCACTTAGTTAGGCACAGATCTTCGAGGAATCAGAGAAGATGACAAGGAAATCAACCTAAATTGTCCTAAAATCAGCAAATTCCCTAAGATGAAGGTGAAATGAAGCGGAATGTCTAGAACTGAAACTACTAATACCTTCGTTTAGACTAAAGTTAATATATATTGTCGTTTATTCAGCTCAATTGTGCTTTCCGGCACGTTGGTTCGCGAGCATCCAACAGATTCTATGAAAATGTGGATCATGTGATGATGCATCATGATGGGACATGCTGGCCCTGGATCCTTGGCATGTAACGCGCCGAAGGTTCGCTGAAGGCGCTTTACTGACAGTATATAACTGAGAGACACCGAATGGTCCTTTATTTACAGTGGCGGCGGTGTCAATCGACTTGGACAAGGCCAATCTTTCGATTGAGTCCCACAAGACACTTGGATTCACCATTTTCGACAGTTTCAGGTCGGATTGAGCTCACATTGGCGTGTGCCAAAAATACAACGAAGCTTACGGACTTCAGAGGTTGCTTTTAGAAGTCTCTAGAGCCTCTGTCTGAAGGTTGTCTGAACAATTGACGTCGGGGTTTCGTGCAACAATGGCAGAATGAAGGACAAACCTGAGAAATTCAAGGCAAATTTGAGGATCCTGGATCTGAATCTGGACTTTGGCTTCCGCATCACGGCAAATGAAGGTAAGATCTGAGTTTCTGGCGTCGCATCTGGTGCAGCCAGTACTACAGGGGGTGCCTGTAGGGGTGAATGTCGCCGGCCAGCGTTTTTACTATGTACATTTGCTTCCATCTGCACGAGTAGCCAAATTCCAAAGATGCACAGACCAACAGAGACAAGATTACCCCGAATCCGCCTGAATTAAGCCTGAGTTTGGTTTTTTCTGAACACGGCAGCACACTCCGTGGCTTTCGGCAGCGTATCTACGCCTTGTCTGCCGAACGGAGACCAAAGAAAAGTTGATTGACGTCAAATTATCAAACATTCGCAGTTCTCCACATCATCACGTAATCAGGAAGAATGAACAGTGGATTGAGCAGAATGTGGTTTTTTCAAGTCGTCAGAACACTCACATTGGAATAAGTGGTCGACGGGGCGAGGCTGGAGCTTTTGTAGGAGTTGGACAAGCAAGGGTTTCGAACCTACACCCTTGAGCCCTAGCGACGAGTGCCATGACGCCCTGGACTAGACGACTGTTACCCAGATTATGGCGTCGGCGACTCAAGTCACGACGGATCTCCCTCAATTCGGCCAAGCACGAATACATGTGACCACCAACCTGTCTGGTGGGGCCCTCGTACGGCTTGGGCGCTGCAAATCAGCGGCCGAACTCGAAGCTTGGTCCTCATTTGGCTCCTGGGCTGGCCTGACCGCAGGAGGGGGGATCGACGGATCAGCCCTGGAATGTGGCTGCTGAGGGCCGTAAAAGGCTGGATCTCGATTCACCACAGGTCTTTTACCGTCGCTCTCCACCTGTCTGTCTGGTTTCGACAGACAGTCTGTCAGGAGTACGCCAATTTCGGGGTGCTTCTTGAGGAAGTCGATGAACCCCTTGGTGTACCCATGGACAAAAGAATGGGCTGGTTCCCAGTTGTTGTGACTGGAATCAAAGCCCCTCCACTCACATAGAAATTCCCATTCGCCCTTTTCGTCACGTCTTGCTTCCAAAATCCTCTTGAGTTCGTACTTCCCCCCTTCGATGACCCGATCGGACAAAAATTTCGAAGTCCAAAAAAGGGGTTTAACCCGATCCTTGGGGGAGGGGATCTCTCTCTTGAGGCGATCGCCCGAAACATCAATTTCCCTGCTGACATCCACACGAATCCTCCACCTGTTCTCACCTAGACGCGCTGTAACAGCAAATGGCCCCTCCCACAAGGGAAGAAGCTTATCATCTCCGTCCAGGGTGGTTTCGGATTTTCGAAGCCAAACTCGATCATCGACTTCAAAATTGTGGAGGTTTTTTCGGCCTTGATTCTGGACCCAAAGCCAGTCAGCTTGATGCTTATCGATTAATTTCGAGACAGTTTTTTCTGCTCGCTGGATTTCGTCCAAAAACAACGAAGCATCTTTACAAGGGCGAGGATTATTCAACGGCATGTTCCACCAACACTTCTTTCGTCCAAAGACAATTTCATTTGGAGAAAGGCCATAGTACAAAGGCGTGTTGTGGTAACGGCGAAGCAATGCGAAGAGAACTTCAAGCCAATGGAAATCTTTTTCACTCGCGAGCTCCTTACGAAGCATATTTATAATAGAGCGGCCGGCTCTTTCGCCAGGCAACGCTCGATGCGAGTGGATTTCACATCTCAGGTGGTGGATTCCAAGGCGAGCACATAATTCTCTCCACCATTCGGAGGTGTACTCTTTGCCTGAGTCCGTAACCACCTCGGATGGGACGTCCCAACCTCCCATCCAGGTCTGCGCGCACCATTTGGAGGCAGCCTTGCCAGTCATTGACTCGATGTTGCAAGGCAACACCTGAATGTAGCCAGAATGACGGCATTGTATAAGGAGCACTCCATTGACCTTTTTGTTGGTCCAATGGCACTCTTCGTCGTCGAGTTCACCAAGATGGAAAAAATCACTGGTGACTCTGTTAAAGAGGCGCTCCGGAATAGGATGTGGCCTCAGATGGCCGTGCTTCTTCGCGCTGGGTGGCGTCGCGACAGCACATTGGGCACATCCGGCGGCTACTTTCATACAATGAGTATATAGCCTTGAGCCGAACAACCTATGTTTAATCATCGACCATAATCTTCGGCCATGTGCGTGGGGGGACTCCCATTTGTGCCACCAGTTTAACACTCGGGGGGCCAGGGCGTCTGGTACGCACAATTTACCCTCCATCCACAGCTTCCCCCCATCCAACGAATATTCAGCAAAAATTCCATCCTTGTGAGCATCTTTGGATTTGAGATTCTCAAAGACCTCTTTAAACATGGAATCATGCAGATAATCGGACGTCCAGTCACGGATGATAAGGGAATCTTTCGGCAGGGGTGGAGTTTTGGCCGGATCTCGACGCTTAATGCCCTGAATCAACCGAAATCCACTTACACGTCGGGTGTAGTCAAACCGTTTCACACTCCCTGAGGAGGGATCGGTGACTTTCTCCACGACTTTCAGTGATTTGGTGACGATCTCATGGGCATGCGCCGGATCTGAGAAGGCCGTGATGTCGTGACACGGGCATGCGTGCTGTTTAACAGAACATTGCATGCATTCACGTCGAATGAGCTTTTTTTCTTCTTGATCCCACTCGATTACGACGTGGCGGTCCTGCTCCGTACCATGGATGTTGGTACTTTGCAGCCCCTCTGAGGCGGGGTAAGCCCATCGGCTCAGAGCATCCGCTACCGTGTTGTGTTTTCCAGGCAAATACGACACATGGAGGTCAAACAGACTGAGAAATTCGTGCCATCTGGCCCGTCGACCAGCTGGGCTCGCGACAGTATCAATGTGTTCGGTGGCCCAATACTCCAGAGATCGATGATCCGTCAGGACCTCGACTCGATTGGTGCCAACCCACGATTGGTACTTTTTCAAAGCACAGATTATGGCGTAGGTTTCTTGCTCACGCGGCGACCATTGCATTTGGCGTGGGGCTAGCTTCCGAGACCAAAATGCAAGAGGGTAATGATCACCTGTGGCTTCATCAACCTGTTCAAGGACAGCTCCGATCGCGTACCTAGAAGCGTCGGTTCTTATGTAGAAGGGTCGGTCAAATTTCGGCACATGCAACGTGGCGACTTCGCAGAGGGCCGCCTTCAAGTGATGGAAGGCCTCCTCGCACTCGTCAGTCCACTTGACACGAACCTTTGAACCTGCCTTGCCCGCATCTCTCCCTACCTTCAATAGTTCAGTGAGGGGGGCAGCAAATTTGGCATAATTCGGCACAAAAGTGTGGTAAAAATTGCAACAACCCAGGAATCCTCTCAATTCCGTGATCGTCTCAGGGCGCTTCCACTTCTGAATAGCGACGAGCTTCCCTGGACTGGGTCGTCGGGTGCCATTCTCAAGGAGAGAACCACAAAATTCGACTGATTTTAAAAATAATTTTCCCTTCTTTGGCCCACAAATCAGCTGATTGGCATCAAGAATGTCCAAAACCTGGTTCAGCTGCTTTTCATGTAGGGCCACCAGCTCAGCTTCGGTCAGTCCCTCCCCCTCTGTCGCGATGATTATGTCATCTATGTACACACTCACGAAGGCACGAAGCTCAGGATGAGCTGTAAAAAGCACATCCTCCATCATTCTTTGAAAAAACGAAGGGGCGTTCTTCAGGCCCATGGGCATGACCGTCCACTGGACTGGGCCACATGGCGTGCACATACAAGTGAGAGGTCGGCTGTCCTTCCCCAACGGCATTTGGTGAAAGCCGTGACGGAGATCCAGCACAGAAAACAAACGACCTCTTGCCCTCTTGGCGATTTCCTCCTCAATGAGGGGCAGGGGGTGCGAATCCGCCTTGGTTTCGGCGTTGAGGTTGAAAAAATCAACAACCATTCGCCAACCATCAATAGTGTTCTGGTCTGCAGGCGGCGGCTTCGGGACTGTGAAGGGTGCACAGCACCATTCGCTGGTCATACAACCCTCAAGCCAACCAAATTCCCTGAGATTTCTCTCGATTATTTTTCTGAGTATCTCATGTTTGTGTCCATGGTTCTCATAAGGACGCTGTTTCTTCGCCTTGTAACCTTCACGAAGCTCGATGAAGGCTTCACCGAACTGCCCACGGACAGGGGGGTCTTTGATCAACTTCCCTGAAAGGGTTGTGTCCTTCCGTTCCTCAAAAATCTTGTCTCTTTTCTTGGAACACAACTCAGTGTCCACCTGATCGCCAGGAATTACTGTCGAAAAAACTTTGGCGATTTCTTCGGCCTTAGCAGGAAGAATCTTCTTACGGATGTCCCTAAAAAGGTCCGTATCAACTGCCTCTTGAAGATAGGTGGGTCGAGTTGTCGACATTCCAGAGATTCTCTTCGTGATCCAGCTCCTCGAAAGGATCTATGAAAGCTTCCACACGGGGTTTTTCATAAAAAACTCTGAATTTGCGGCGCGATTTAAAATTTTTCTTCGCCCGTGCACTGAAGATTCTTTTCGATGTCGATCGTATTGGGGAAGAGGGAGACGAGGCGGATCCATTTGACGTTGGATCACCTTGGGCGTCTGACGGACAAAAATCAGAAAAAATAGATTCATCATCAGTACCACGCTCAACCTCAGATTCAGACCCAACACAAGAATCAGTACCAGAATCAGCAGAATTAGAGTCAGAAAGCTTTCCATCCACCAGGAATGCAAGCGAACTCCAGGGCCGCTGTGGCAGGGGACCTGTGTCGTCCCTGGCATACAGCTTAATCTTCCTGGGAAGTTCGATGTAATCTACACAAATGTCTTGCAATTCCTGAAACCAAGGCTTGTCGTCCCACAAGGGCACAACTAAAATCGCCTGGGTTTTATCTTGCTTGATTTTGTGGATGACCTGCTGGATTAAGTGAAACGGAGGATTAATCCACAACTTCTTGTCCCATTTATGGGTCCAAGCGTCGCGAAAATGCTTGTCGAAGCGCTTGTTCTCGCGGTTAGCAAAGGCATCATACTGTGGCCAAAAGGAATGGTGTTCATAAAAATATTCACAAATTGTATCGCGCCATTTGTCGACAACTCTGTAGGATGAAGAGTGCCAGCGCGAAGGGCGTCGTGGCTGGGAGTTCCTACGAAGACATTCTAACTCTCGGGAGTAATCGGCACTCCCATTCACCTCTGCAATGGTGACATCTTCGCCAAATTTTGGTGTAACCTTTTGCTTCAAAAATTCTTCTGCACTTTTAAACCCTGCGTGCAAAAAACGAAATTCAGGACGCTCCAAGGGACCTGACTCCAGCAAAAAACAACGCCGATGACCTACGGGCGCCACCCTGTTCTTGCGAAGCCAAGGATGGCCCAAGTAAAGGTCATACTTTATGTCGGCACGATAGAAGTAGTCATCCTTAAGGACAACTTCCTCCACATTACCTTCTTCCCAAAGGTCTTGAGCGACCAAATGAGTTGATATATAACAACCGCGTTGCCCACCTGCGAGAGAATGTCCAGAAACTCCCTCGAGGGTAACAGGAAGAGGCGAATCAAACACGCAGTCGTCAGGCAAAAAGGAATTGGATTGGAGATTTACCTCTGATCCATTGTCACACAAACAAGTGGCGAGGTGGAAATTGCCCTTGCGATCAGAGACCCACATCTTTGTGACAAACTGACGGGCCCTGTGCTTGGACTGTACACCAACCTCGTCCACTACCACAGAAGGATCCGCTGCCGGATCCAGGGGAGAGGAGACAAGCGACCCTACATCAAGTAGTGGTCGAGCAGGAATCTGGGGATCATGCCTGAAATCGCCTGGGGAGGGGCGATTTTCGTGGCTCCCCTAGGCGTTCTGACCTCCAGTGACTGCGTTAACATTGTGAACACACCCTGATTCGTCGACCCACTCATCTTGGAGCGGATCATCTGCTGGATTCAAGGCATTTTCAGCGTAATCTCGATCCGCATCGGACACCTGATCTGCACCTGAGACCTGATCCACACGATGGTTGCCCTTTCCACGTCCACGGCCACGGCCGCCGGATGATGGACCTCCACCGTCGCCACGCCCTCTGCCCTTACCAGAGGAAGGGGTTCCCGAAGGATTTCCCTTACCTTTACCCTGGAATCCTGGAGCATTTCCCTTGTTTGTACCGGATTGAGGGGTTTGGCCTGGATTTCGATTTCCGCCTCCGGCGTTGCTATTGGGATTTTTCTGGCCGTTCGGCTGCCCACCGGAGCCGGATGGAGTCCGATTTCCTGTGTCTTGGGACCCGCCAGGGCCTCCAGGATTTTTGTTTCCACCGGAGGGGGTCGGATTCCCTTTTCCAGCCTTCCCACCATGCACCTGTCTGTCATTCCTGTCTGAATTCTGCGAATTACTGATATTTTCACCAATCACCTTGTGATCGTAAGGAGACCATCGGTGATTATCAGTAGAATGCGTCTTAGCTCGGTTCGTAGAACCTAAAAGAAGGCAGATGCTACAGTGCTGCTGAACATTCCGGGTGTCATTCACCTTTTTGTTGCCCTTTTGGGCCCCATTTTGGGTGTTTTGCTGGGTATTCTTGTTTCCCCCAAGACCCTCATGGAAATTCTGGTTGGCGGCGTCGGCGAGCCGCTCAACCTCCTCCAAGAGTTCTTTCGGGGTGAACGAAAACACCCAGTTCTTGGCCTTCAGGCGATGGCCATGGAAGCTTACTCCCCTGTTGAGGACTTGGACAAACAAGTCCCGATCCTCGTGTTCATTAAACTTGATTTTCCACGTCTCCTCAGTGAATTTCACCTTGGAGAAGGACGTGGGGGAGCACTTTTGAAGTGCCTCCCTGACGGAGAACCTGTTGGCAGAGGCATCAAAGCCTTCCACCTCCGCCCACCAGGTCTTGACCTTTTCTTCGGACTGTTTGTTCCGAAGGGTGGCGGCAGTTTCTGAGGGGATCTTGTCAAAAATCAGATTTTTCAGCTCGGCACTAGAAAATTTTTCGCCTGAATGTTCAGATTCTTCCACTAAATTCCAGAAGCGCTGTTTTTTGTCTTGCACTTCGTGCAAGATTAATCGCGAGAATGAAGGAAAATTCTTCAACATTTGGTGGTAATGGTCCTCTGGCAGCCGGGATCCACGTACCTCCAACTGTTCCCACACCTCATCAAAGGTAAGGGGGGAACTTGTATCCTCACGATCACTCCAAGTCCTGAGCCAAGTGTTGGCCGGCGCTCCCTCAAGGCAATCCAAGAGGGCCATCAGGAACTGATCATCTTGGAGTTTTTGAGGTAGGGTAGGTAGGTAGGTATCTTTGGGTGCTCGGGATGCCTCCTTTGACGGTGCAGGAAGAAGGTCTTACCAAGGGGACGTCCTGTCCCTCCCACTGCCCTATGTTAGGTGCCTCTTGAGCCGCTCCCGCATGTGCTTGGGAAGGCATTGTCGCGGTGTGCCCGCTCGGTGTGGTGTGTTGCGTGTGCGGTGTCCTGGGCCTCCCGGCTCCTGTTCACCGGTGCGCCCGCTCAGTGTGTTGTGTTGCGTGTGCGGTGTCCTGGGCCTCCCGGCTCCTGTTCACCAGTGTGCCCGCTCGGTGTGTTGTGTTGCGTGTGCGGTGTCCTGGGCCTCCCGGCTCCTGTTCACCGGTGTGCCCGCTCGGTGTGTTGTGTTGCGTGTGCGGTGTCCTGGGCCTCCCGGCTCCCGTTCACCGGTGCGCCCGCTCGATGTGTTGTGTTGCGTGTGCGGTGTCCTGGGCCTCCCGGCTTCTGTTCACCGGTGTGCCTGCTCGGTGTGTTGTGTTGCGTGTGCGGCGTCCTGGGCCTCCTGGCTCCTGTTCACCGGTGTGCCCGCTCGGTGTGTTGTGTTGCGTGTGCGGTGTCCTGGGTTTCCCGGCTCCTGTTCACCGGTGTGCCCGCTCGGTGTGTTGTGTTGCGTGTGCGGCGTCCTGGGCCTCCCGGCTCCTGTTCACCGGTGTGCCCGCTCGGTGTGTTGTTTTGCGTGTGCGGTGTCCTGGGCCTCCCGGCTCCTGTTCACCGGTGTGCCTGCTCGGTGTGTTGTGTTGCGTGTGCGGTGTCCTGGGCCTCCCGGCTCCTGTTCACCGGTGCGCCCGCTCGCTGTGTTGTGTTGCGTGTGCGGTGTCCTGGGCCTCCCGGCTCCTGTTCACCTGTGTGCCCGCTCGGTGTGTTGTGTTGGGTGTGCGGTGTCCTGGGTCTCCTGGCTCCTGTTCACCGGTGTGCCCGCTCGGTGTGTTGTGTTGCGTGTGCGGTGTCCTGGGCCTCCCGGCTCCTGTTCACCGGTGCGCCCGCTCGGTGGGTTGTGTTGCGTGTGCGGTGTCCTGGGCCTCCCGGCTTCTGTTCACCGGTGTGCCCGCTCGGTGTGTTGTGTTGGGTGTGCGGTGTCCTGGGCCTCCTGGCTTCTGTTCACCAGTGTGCCCGCTCGGTGTGTTGTGTTGCGTGTGCGGCGTCCTGGGCCTCCTGGCTCCTGTTCACCGGTGTGCCCGCTCGGTGTGTTGTGTTGCGTGTGCGGTGTCCTGGGCCTCCTGGCTCCTGTTCACCGGTGTGCCCGCTCGGTGTGTTGTGTTGCGTGTGCGGTGTCCTGGGCCTCCTGGCTCCTGTTCACCGGTGTGCTCGCTCGGTGTGTTGTGTTGCGTGTGCGGTGTCCTGGGCCTCCCGGCTCCTGTTCACCGGTGTGCCCGCTCGCCGTGTTGCGTTGCGTGTGCGGTGTCCTGGGCCTCCCGGCTCCTGTTCACCGGTGTGCCCGCTCGGTGTGGTGTTTTTTTTTTTTTTTTTTTTTTTTTTTTTTTTGCGTGTGCGGTGTCCTGGGCCTCCCGGCTCCTGTTCACCGGTGTGCCCGCTCAGTGTGTTGTGCTGCGTGTGCGGCGTCCTGGGCCTCCTGGCTCCTGTTCACCGGTGTGCCCGCTCGGTGTGTTGTGTTGCGTGTGCGGTGTCCTGGGCCTCCTGGCTCCTGTTCACCGGTGTGCCCGCTCGGTGTGTTGTGTTGCGTGTGCGGCGTCCTGGGCCTCCTGGCTCCTGTTCACCGGTGTGCCCGCTCGTTGTGTTGTGTTGCGTGTGCGGTGTCCTGGGCCTCCTGGCTCCTGTTCACCGATGTGCCTGCTCGTTGTGTTGTGTTGCGTGTGTGGCGTCCTGGGCCTCCAGGCTCCTGTTCACCGGTGTGCCCTCTCGGTGTGTTGTGTTGCGTGTGCGGTGTCCTGGGCCTCCTGGCTCCTGTTCACCGGTGTGCCCGCTCGGTGTGTTGTGTTGCGTGTGCGGTGTCCTGGGCCTCCTGGCTCCTGTTCACCGGTGTGCCCGCTCGGTGTGTTGCGTTGCGTGTGCGGTGTCCTGGGCCTCCCGGCTCCTGTTCACCGGTGTGCCCGCTCGGTGTGTTGTGTTGCGTGTGCGGCGTCCTGGGCCTCCTGGCTCCTGTTCACCGGTGTGCCCGCTCGTTGTGTTGTGCTGCATGTGCGGCGTCCTGGGCCTCCTGGCTCCTGTTCACCGGTGTGCCCGCTCGGTGTGTTGTGTTGCGTGTGCGGTGTCCTGGGCCTCCTGGCTCCTGTTCACCGGTGTGCTCGCTCGGTGTGTTGTGTTGCGTGTGCGGCGTCCTGGGCCTCCTGGCTCCTGTTCACCGGTGTGCCCGCTCGGTGTTTTGCGTTGCATGTGCGGTGTCCTGGGTCTCCTGGCTCCTGTTCACCGGTGTGCCCGCTCGGTGTGTTGTGTTGCGTGTGCGGTGTCCTGGGCCTCCTGGCTCCTGTTCACCGGTGCGCCCGCTTGGTGTGTTGTGTTGCGTGTGCGGTGTCCTGGGCCTCCCGGCTTCTGTTCACCGGTGTGCCCGCTCGGTGTGTTGTGTTGGGTGTGCGGTGTCCTGGGCCTCCTGGCTTCTGTTCACCGGTGTGCCCGCTCGATGTGTTGTGTTGCGTGTGCGGCGTCCTGGGCCTCCCGGCTCCTGTCCACCGGTGTGCCCGCTCGGTGTGTTGTGTTGCGTGTGCGGTGTCCTGGGCCTCCTGGCTCCTGTTCACCGGTGTGCCCGCTCGGTGTGTTGTGTTGCGTGTGCGGTGTCCTGGGCCTCCCGGCTCCTGTTCACCGGTGTGCCGGCTCGGTGTGTTGTGTTGCGTGTGCGGTGTCCTGGGCCTCCTGGCTCCTGTTCACCGGTGTGCTCGCTCGGTGTGTTGTGTTGCGTGTGCGGTGTCCTGGGCCTCCCGGCTCCTGTTCACCGGTGTGCCCGCTCGGTGTGTTGTGTTGCGTGTGCGGTGTCCTGGGCCTCCCGGCTCCCGTTCACCGGTGCGCCCGCTCGATGTGTTGTGTTGCGTGTGCGGTGTCCTGGGCCTCCCGGCTTCTGTTCACCGGTGTGCCTGCTCGGTGTGTTGTGTTGCGTGTGCGGCGTCCTGGGCCTCCTGGCTCCTGTTCACCGGTGTGCCCGCTCGGTGTGGTGTGTTGGGGTGTGCGGTGTCCTGGGCCTCCTGGCTCCTGTTCACCGGTGTGCCCGCTCGGTGTGTTGTGTTGCGTGTGCGGTGTCCTGGGTTTCCCGGCTCCTGTTCACCGGTGTGCCCGCTCGGTGTGTTGTGTTGCGTGTGCGGTGTCCTGGGCCTCCCGGCTCCTGTTCACCGGTGTGCCCGCTCGGTGTGTTGTTTTGCGTGTGCGGTGTCCTGGGCCTCCCGGCTCCTGTTCACCGGTGTGCCTGCTCGGTGTGTTGTGTTGCGTGTGCGGTGTCCTGGGCCTCCCGGCTCCTGTTCACCGGTGCGCCCGCTCGCTGTGTTGTGTTGGGTGTGCGGTGTCCTGGGCCTCCCCGCTCCTGTTCACCTGTGTGCCCGCTCGGTGTGTTGTGTTGGGTTTGCGGTGTCCTGGGTCTCCTGGCTCCTGTTCACCGGTGTGCCCGCTCGGTGTGTTGTGTTGCGTGTGCGGTGTCCTGGGCCTCCCGGCTCCTGTTCACCAGTGCGCCCGCTCGGTGTGTTGTGTTGCGTGTGCGGTGTCCTGGGCCTCCCGGCTTCTGTTCACCAGTGTGCCCGCTCGGTGTGTTGTGTTGGGTGTGCGGTGTCCTGGGCCTCCTGGCTTCTGTTCACCGGTGTGCCCGCTCGGTGTGTTGTGTTGCGTGTGCGGCGTCCTGGGCCTCCTGGCTCCTGTCCACCGGTGTGCCCGCTCGGTGTGTTGTGTTGCGTGTGCGGTGTCCTGGGCCTCCTGGCTCCTGTTCACCGGTGTGCCCGCTCGGTGTGTTGTGTTGCGTGTGCGGTGTCCTGGGCCTCCTGGCTCCTGTTCACCGGTGTGCTCGCTCGGTGTGTTGTGTTGCGTGTGCCGTGTCCTGGGCCTCCCGGCTCCTGTTCACCGGTGTGCCCGCTCGGTGTGTTGCGTTGCGTGTGCGGTGTCCTGGGCCTCCCGGCTCCTGTTCACCGGTGTGCCCGCTCGGTGTGTTGTTTTTTTTTTTTTTTTTTTTTTTGCGTGTGCGGTGTCCTGGGCCTCCCGGCTCCTGTTCACCGGTGTGCCCGCTCAGTGTGTTGTGCTGCGTGTGCGGCGTCCTGGGCCTCCTGGCTCCTGTTCACCGGTGTGCCCGCTCGGTGTGTTGTGTTGCGTGTGCGGTGTCCTGGGCCTCCTGGCTCCTGTTCACCGGTGTGCCCGCTCGGTGTGTTGTGTTGCGTGCTCGGCGTCCTGGGCCTCCCGGCTCCTGTCCACCGGTGTGCCCGCTCGGTGTGTTGTGTTGCGTGTGCGGTGTCCTGGGCCTCCTGGCTCCTGTTCACCGGTGTGCCCGCTCGGTGTGTTGTGTTGCGTGTGCGGTGTCCTGGGCCTCCCGGCTCCTGTTCACCGGTGTGCCCGCTCGGTGTGTTGTGTTGCGTGTGCCGTGTCCTGGGCCTCCTGGCTCCTGTTCACCGGTGTGCTCGCTCGGTGTGTTGTGTTGCGTGTGCGGTGTCCTGGGCCTCCCGGCTCCTGTTCACCGGTGTGCCCGCTCGGTCTGTTGTGTTGCGTGTGCGGTGTCCTGGGCCTCCCGGCTCCCGTTCACCGGTGCGCCCGCTCGATGTGTTGTGTTGCGTGTGCGGTGTCCTGGGCCTCCCGGCTTCTGTTCACCGGTGTGCCTGCTCGGTGTGTTGTGTTGCGTGTGCGGCGTCCTGGGCCTCCTGGCTCCTGTTCACCGGTGTGCCCGCTCGGTGTGTTGTGTTGCGTGTGCGGTGTCCTGGGTTTCCCGGCTCCTGTTCACCGGTGTGCCCGCTCGGTGTGTTGTGTTGCGTGTGCGGTGTCCTGGGCCTCCTGGCTCCTGTTCACTGGTGTGCCCGCTCGGTGTGTTGTTTTGCGTGTGCGGTGTCCTGGGCCTCCCGGCTCCTGTTCACCGGTGTGCCTGCTCGGTGTGTTGTGTTGCGTGTGCGGTGTCCTGGGCCTCCCGGCTCCTGTTCACCTGTGTGCCCGCTCGGTGTGTTGTGTTGGGTGTGCGGTGTCCTGGGTCTCCTGGCTCCTGTTCACCGGTGTGCCCGCTCGGTGTGTTGTGTTGCGTGTGCAGTGTTCTGGGCCTCCCGGCTCCTGTTCACCTGTGTGCCCGCTCGGTGTGTTGTGTTGGGTGTGCGGTGTCCTGGGTCTCCTGGCTCCTGTTCACTGGTGTGCCCGCTCGGTGTGTTGTTTTGCGTGTGCGGTGTCCTGGGCCTCCCGGCTCCTGTTCACCTGTGTGCCCGCTCGGTGTGTTGTGTTGGGTGTGCGGTGTCCTGGGTCTCCTGGCTCCTGTTCACCGGTGTGCCCGCTCGGTGTGTTGTGTTGCGTGTGCAGTGTTCTGGGCCTCCCGGCTCCTGTTCACCGGTGCGCCCGCTCGGTGTGTTGTGTTGCGTGTGCGGTGTCCTGGGCCTCCCGGCTTCTGTTCACCAGTGTGCCCGCTCGGTGTGTTGTGTTGGGTGTGCGGTGTCCTGGGCCTCCTGGCTTCTGTTCACCGGTGTGCCCGCTCGGTGTGTTGTGTTGCGTGTGCGGCGTCCTGGGCCTCCTGGCTCCTGTCCACCGGTGTGCCCGCTCGGTGTGTTGTGTTGCGTGTGCGGTGTCCTGGGCCTCCTGGCTCCTGTTCACCGGTGTGCTCGCTCGGTGTGTTGTGTTGCGTGTGCGGTGTCCTGGGCCTCCCGGCTCCTGTTCACCGGTGTGCCTGCTCGGTGTGTTGCGTTGCGTGTGCGGTGTCCTGGGCCTCCCGGCTCCTGTTCACCGGTGTGCCCGCTCGGTGTGTTGTTTTTTTTTTTTTTTTTTTTTTTTTTGCGTGTGCGGCGTCCTGGGCGTGCCGGCTCCTGTTCACCGGTGTGCCCGCTCAGTGTGTTGTGCTGGGTGTGCGGCGTCCTGGGCCTCCTGGCTCCTGTTCACCGGTGTGCCCGCTCGGTGTGTTGTGTTGCGTGTGCGGCGTCCTGGGCCTCCTGGCTCCTGTTCACCGGTGTGCCCGCTCGTTGTGTTGTGTTGCGTGTGCGGTGTCCTGGGCCTCCTGGCTCCTGTTCACCGATGTGCCTGCTCGTCGTGTTGTGTTGCGTGTGTGGCGTCCTGGGCCTCCAGGCTCCTGTTCACCGGTGTGCCCGCTCGGTGTGTTGTGTTGCGTGTGCGGTGTCCTGGGCCTCCTGGCTCCTGTTCACCGGTGTGCCCGCTCGGTGTGTTGCGTTGCGTGTGCGGTGTCCTGGGCCTCCCGGCTCCTTTTCACCGGTGTGCCCGCTCGGTGTGTTGTGTTGCGTGTGCGGCGTCCTGGGCCTCCTGGCTCCTGTTCACCGGTGTGCCCGCTCGTTGTGTTGTGCTGCATGTGCGGCGTCCTGGGCCTCCTGGCTCCTGTTCACCGGTGTGCCCGCTTGGTGTGTTGTGTTGCGTGTGCGGTGTCCTGGGCCTCCTGGCTCCTGTTCACCGGTGTGCTCGCTCGGTGTGTTGTGTTGCGTGTGCGGCGTCCTGGGCCTCCTGGCTCCTGTTCACCGGTGTGCCCGCTCGGTGTTTTGCGTTGCATGTGCAGTGTCCTGGGTCTCCTGGCTCCTGTTCACCGGTGTGCCCGCTCGGTGTGTTGTGTTGCGTGTGCGGTGTCCTGGGCCTCCCGGCTCCTGTTCACCGGTGCGCCCGCTTGGTGTGTTGTGTTGCGTGTGCGGTGTCCTGGGCCTCCCGGCTTCTGTTCACCGGTGTGCCCGCTCGGTGTGTTGTGTTGGGTGTGCGGTGTCCTGGGCCTCCTGGCTTCTGTTCACCGGTGTGCCCGCTCGGTGTGTTGTGTTGCGTGTGCGGCGTCCTGGGCCTCCCGGCTCCTGTCCACCGGTGTGCCCGCTCGCTGTGTTGTGTTGCGTGTGCGGTGTCCTGGGCCTCCTGGCTCCTGTTCACCGGTGTGCCCGCTCGGTGTGTTGTGTTGCGTGTGTGGCGTCCTGGGCCTCCTGGCTCCTGTTCACCGGTGTGCCCGCTCGGTGTGTTGTGTTGCGTGTGCGGTGTCCTGGGCCTCCTGGCTCCTGTTCACCGGTGTGCTCGCTCGGTGTGTTGTGTTGCGTGTGCGGTGTCCTGGGCCTCCCGGCTCCTGTTCACCGGTGTGCCCGCTCGGTGTGTTGCGTTGCGTGTGCGGTGTCCTGGGCCTCCCGGCTCCTGTTCACCGGTGTGCCCGCTCGGTGTGTTTTTTTTTTTTGCGTGTGCGGTGTCCTTGGCCTCCCGGCTCCTGTTCACCGGTGTGTCCGCTCGGTGTGTTGTGCTGCGTGTGCGGCGTCCTGGGCCTCCTGGCTCCTGTTCACCGGTGTGCCCGCTCGGTGTGTTGTGTTGCGTGTGCGGTGTCCTGGGCCTCCTGGCTCCTGTTCA
Source organism: Eutreptiella sp. 'Long Island Sound 2002' (assembly GCA_964036045.1). Taxonomy (NCBI): domain Eukaryota; phylum Euglenozoa; class Euglenophyceae; order Eutreptiales; family Eutreptiaceae; genus Eutreptiella; species Eutreptiella sp. 'Long Island Sound 2002'. Next base: position 13,674,605 of record OZ038385.1, read on the forward strand.
CCGGTGTGCCCGCTCGGTGTGTTGTGTTGCGTGTGCGGCGTCCTGGGCCTCCTGGCTCCTGTTCACCGGTGTGCCGGCTCGTTGTGTTGTGTTGCGTGTGCGGTGTCCTGGGCCTCCTGGCTCCTGTTCATCGGTGTGCCTGCTCGTTGTGTTGTGTTGCGTGTGTGGCGTCCTGGGCCTCCTGGCTCCTGTTCACCGGTGTGCCCGCTCGGTGTGTTGTGTTGCGTGTGCGGTGTCCTGGGCCTCCTGGCTCCTGTTCACCGGTGTGCCCGCTCGGTGTGTTGCGTTGCGTGTGCGGTGTCCTGGGCCTCCCGGCTCCTGTTCACCGGTGTGCGCGCTCGGTGTGTTGTGTTGCGTGTGCGGCGTCCTGGGCCTCCTGGCTCCTGTTCACCGGTGTGCCTGCTCGGTGTGTTGTGTTGCTGTGCGGGGCGTCGCTGCGGGGCGCTCAAACGTCCATCCGGACGGCGGCTGGCGTAGCCGGCAGGGGCTGGGTACCCTCCGGGCGCACACACGTCCATCCGGACGGGGGCTGTTCGTAGCCGGCAGGGGCTGGGTACCCTCCGGGCGCGCACTCGTCCATCCGGACGGCGGCTGGCGTGCGTGTGCTTGCTCTTTGTGGCCGGGTCGGGCGGGCCGGCCTCCCGGGCGCGTTGTGGTGCGCCTCACCTTTTCCTTTGGCCGCTTTGTCTTTCTGCTTTGCTCGCCCCCCTCCGGGCTGGGGTTGCCCCCCTCTCTCCCGCTGCCCTTGCCGTTCCTCGTTGCCTTGGCACTGTGCTTTGGTTGTTTTTCTCGGCCTCCCGCTGCCTGGCTCTTTGTGTGCTCGCGCCTCGTTTGTGTCTCCCGCTTGGCCGTTGGCTGCTTTTTGGTGGTGTCTCCCCCCCCCCTCCCTTTTTGTGTCTCGCGGTTTCTGGCGCTCCTGCTTGGTGCCTTGGTGGTGTTTTTTTTTTTTTTTTTTCCGTCCCCTTCTTCCCTTGTGCGCCCCCGTTGTCTCCGGCTTGCTCTGGTTTCCGGCCCCGGGTGCCCTGGACCTCGGCGCTGTGCGTTGTTTGCTTTGTTGGCCTTCCGCCTCTCGGCTCTCCGTGCGCTTGTTCCTCTTTCGTGCTTTCCGCCTGGCTGGTGGTTGCTCCCCGTCGGTTGCTGCCCCCCCCCGCCCCCCCTTTTTGTCTCGCGGTTTTCGTCGCTGCCGCTCGGCGCTGTGGTGTGCTGTGTTGTGCTGTGCGTCCCTGGGTGCGGTGCTGCGCCGCACTCCTGCGCGTTGTGTCCTTTGGTGTTGTGCTGTCCTCTGCTGTGTTGTGCTCGTTGGGTGCCGCTGCTTGTTGCGCCGTGCCCTCCGGCGCTGCCCGTTGCCCTGGGGCCCTGTGCTCTGCGGCGTTGCCTTTTGCCGTGCTCCCCCGTGCTGTGTGTGTTTTGTCGTGGCGCGGTGGTGCGTGCTGTTGTTCGCCGCTCTGCTTTGTGCTGTGTGTGTCCCGGGGTGCTGTGCTGTGCGTTCCCTGTCCTCTCCGCTCTGTGTGGTGCTGTGCTTCGCTGTGCTGGTGCGCTTGCGTTGTGCTGTTCGTGTGGTGCGTGCTGTTGCTGGTGCCTGGTGCTGTGGTGTGCCGTGGTGCGGTGCTGGGTCTGGTGGCCCGTGGTTGTCTGTTGGTGGCGTGTTTCGGTGTCGGTGTCCCTGTCTGGCCGCGTGGTCTGTTGCCCTGTGGTTGGTGTGGTTCTGTGTGGTGCCCTGCTTTCCTGTGTCGTGTTCTGTGGTGCTGTGCTGTCGCGTGGTGCTGTGCTGTTGTGCTCTGCTGTCGTGTTGCGGTGCTGTTGGGGCTTGCTTTGCCCTCCTGTGGGCTGTCGTGCTGTGCTGTGTTGTGCTGTTGGTTGGCTGTGCTGTTTTTTGCCCGGTGGTGGTGTCTGCGTGCTGTGGTGCTCTTTTCCTCGTGCTGTGCGTTCCCTGTCTTCTCCGCTCTGTGCGCTGCGGTGCCTTGTTGTGCTGGCTGTGGTGCCCCGCTTCCCTGTAGCGTGTGTTGTGGCGCTGTGCTGTCGTGTGGTGCTGTGCTGTCGTGCTCTGCTGTCGTTTTGCGGTGCTGCTTGTGTTTGCTTTGCCCTCCTGCGGCCCGTCGTGCGGCGCCAGTGTCGTCTGCGCTGTTGTTGGTGCCTCGTGCTGTGGCGTGTCCCTGTGCGTTGTGGTGTCTCCCTGGGCGTTCTGCGGTGTGGTGGTGCTGCTCTGGTGTGTCGTGGTGTCTTGCTGTGCTGCGCGTTGTCCTGTGGTGTCCTGCGCCCTGTGCCGTGTCCTGCGGTGCCGTGCTGCCCTGCGGTGCTGTGCTGGTGTGCTGTGCTGTGCGGTTGTCTGCGCTGCTGGTGTTTGTTTTTCCTTTTGTCCTCTTTTCCTTTGCGTGGGTGTGGTTGTACCTACTTGAAAAACCGCTGCAAAATTTCGTAAAATTTTTTTTTTTTCGGGGTGAACGAAAACACCCAGTTCTTGGCCTTCAGGCGATGGCCATGGAAGCTTACTCCCCTGTTGAGGACTTGGACAAACAAGTCCCGATCCTCGTGTTCATTAAACTTGATTTTCCACGTCTCCTCAGTGAATTTCACCTTGGAGAAGGACGTGGGGGAGCACTTTTGAAGTGCCTCCCTGACGGAGAACCTGTTGGCAGAGGCATCAAAGCCTTCCACCTCCGCCCACCAGGTCTTGACCTTTTCTTCGGACTGTTTGTTCCGAAGGGTGGCGGCAGTTTCTGAGGGGATCTTGTCAAAAATCAGATTTTTCAGCTCGGCACTAGAAAATTTTTCGCCTGAATGTTCAGATTCTTCCACTAAATTCCACAAGCGCTGTTTTTTGTCTTGCATTTCGTGCAAGATTAATCGCGAGAATGAAGGAAAATTCTTCAACATTTGGTGGTAATGGTCCTCTGGCAGCCGGGATCCACGTACCTCCAACTGTTCCGACACCTCATCAAAGGTAAGGGGGGAACTTGTATCCTCACGATCACTCCAAGTCCTGAGCCAAGTGTTGGCCGGCGCTCCCTCAAGGCAATCCAAGAGGGCCATCAGGAACTGATCATCTTGGAGTTTTTGAGTCTTAACCCACAGTTTAAATTCCCGTTGGAACTGAGGCCAACGTCGGGGGTTCCCATTATACTTCGGTTGCTTGGCAACCTGACGAAGTCGCAAGGAAGTAGGATTAAGAAGCGAATCCAGCCCAACACCGGCCGTAATGGCAGACACCTTGGCGGCATCATTCGCCACACCAGCTCCAGCGAGGGTCTGGGCGAGCAACAGCTGGGCTAAGGTATTGGAATCAGCAGCAGGAGGGGCAGTACGGGAGGCAGTTCGCTTGGCATTCTGAGCCTCAGTCCTAGCCTTCGCCGTCCTACTCTCAGAACGAGAGATTTTAACCCTTTCCTTTAGCTTGGTCCTGCTGATCCTTGCGTCGGTGGTCCTGGAGTCCACCGAAGGAGCAATTGAAAAAATTTCCGTCGCCTCCTCCGACGGCTCTGTTGCTTGTTCCACCGATGAGGCGCCCTCAGACCGCATGTGCGTCTTGAAAAGATTTTTTATTCCCAGCGTTTTAATGATGAGGTGCATTTGATCTTTGAGCGTTTGGAGCTCAGCATCTCGCTGGAATCTGCAGGAGCAGTCGGCAGGACAGTACATACCGTGTCCTGAAGGGCCTGAGCAGGCTGTCGGACCGCTGATCTCGGTGGTCCGCAGCCAGGAGTCCACTTGGGGAGCTCCTTCAGCCCTGATTTCCAGGCTTGCCTGCCTGGCCGCCACTAAAATTGCCTCCTCAACTGCAGCGGCTAGATCGTCGCGGATGGAAACAGGGGGATGAGGGGCGGAGGGCCCGGGAACAGGTGCCGTGCCCTTCTCCTTCGGGAAGGGGCTTGCCTTCCAGATCTGCAAAAAAATGGCAAAAGAGTCATCTTCTTGAGAACGCCACCACATCCTGGTATTAATTTCGTCCTGAAGGAGGAAAAAATATTCCATTAAAAAATCAGAGGCGATTGTTTCTTGTCCGATCAGCTTAGACGTGGCTAAGAGACAAAGGGCCTCAAGGGCCTCAAGGTTACGGGTCACTTCCGGGGACAAATGGTCGCCCCAGTGTGCCCAAGAGGCTGATTGATTATAGCTAGGTACCTCACCTGGACCACCCATCTCAATGTCGTTCAGATCGGCGTCAATGGTCTCAAATGTTGGACCTCCGTAAGGAAGGTTGGTACGTGCCAGGTCCGTAAGCTCCACCGGAGCGTTGCCATCGTCGTAGGCCGGCGGATTCCAGCTGCTCGATGGCCAATTTCGACTGGGATCATAATGGTAATCTGGGCCTCCACAGCTGCTGATTTGCGCCCTTCTTGGGCAGCTTGGACTTGCGCAAGGCATTCCTCTCAAGGCCTCGTTCACGCAGCACCAAGGCAGTGTAATCGTTACTTCTCCAGAAGCGGCGGGGTCTACGGGGCCGTACTGGGGAGCGGGCTGTGGACTGAAGGGCTGTGAAGCAACATTCAGGTAGCCTCTGCTACCATGAAAGTGCTGCCCTGGGTCGTTGATGGTGCCGGAGGGCTCAGGGCCGGCAAGACCAGGGGGGCAGACACGCGAGGAGTCGACCTGAACGTTGCTGTTGGGGGCAGAACCAGATACACGGACACCAACGGAGGCGAGAGCGGCAACAACAGAAGCAAGATCCATGCTGATTGTTATCCGGCAGAAAATCCCAGTCTATGAAGAAAATTGATGCGGATTATCCTAAGTACATCTGAGTGTCCATATCTGTCTGAAAAGATTTATATAAATCCGATTGTGAAAAAATATTTGGCTGATTTGGCTTCGGGCGCGCATCAGCGGCAATTGGCGATTCCAGGTAAATGATCGGAACGCGACGGATTTACGATGAATGGACCGCGGAATCAGATCCGGCATATCAGAAATATATAGGTCTGATCCTGAGACTGAGCTGCGAGGCGGCGATTCCGCCGAAGCAGAGAAAATGACCAAAATGTAGTCAATCTGGGGCAGATCTGTGAAAATCTGAGCAGATGGGGGTTAGCCGCACTTACAGACAACTACTCGCACACCCATACACAGGCAAGTCTGCACAAGAGTGCTCACTGCACCTGCAACGTTAGAACATAGTCAGTAAATTGACACAGGGAAATTAGGTTTTCTTTTTTACGCTGGGACAGAGTCTCAGCACGCGTTAGTAGCTGTCCCTCGTTGTTCTCAACGAGGTAGGAGCGGAAGATGGGGTTGGTACTCCCATCTGGTTGTATGAAGGCTGACATAGGTTCCCACGTCGCCTGAGATAACCCATAGCCATCCCACAGGGTTAGGAATTTCCAGCCCTGTTTATACTTGTGGCGAGCAATACCTGCAACCACGTAGTAACCATCGACTGCCATCTCATCGGCAGTCATCTCTTTGAGTCCGTCTGCCTCCTCTGGGCTGGCAGCGTTCTCTAGGTCAATACGCTCGACCTCACTGTCGCTGAGGCGCCACTCATCCCGGGACAAATCGTCAGGGGAGTGATAGTGCCTCAACTGTTTAGGTGCACACAGCACTTCACCACCTAGACGTGGACTGCACCTGACATGGATCCTGGATCCATCTATCCTGATGATACGATAGGGTCCAAAATAAGGGTCCTGTAGGCAGTTACGTGGCCAGGAGATTAGGCGTGAATGGTGAACCAAAAAAAGGTCACCAACCTTGAAGCTGGCACGTCGTCGTAGGCGGTTCCGCCGGCTCAGTTCACGGTCACGAATGTGTCTCAGGTTAGTCCCAGCCTGGTTAGCCATAGACTGCTTGTGTTCCAGCCAATCTCCCACAGGGCTCTTGAAGTCCTCAGGAAAGGGGGTTTTGAAGAACCAAGCAGGTCATCCTCCATGGAACAGTTTGTGGGGGGGTGAAACACGTAGAAGAGCTCCGCTGTGAGTTCATGGTCAGCACTGCCCAGGGCACTAGACTTACCAAGTCTTTGGTACGCTCCTACTTCATCAGGATTCTTAGGTTTTGCTCCACCACACGGATCTGTCTCTCACAAAGAGGGTTAGACATGTGGGTATAGGGCACACCTGTGGTTACCTCCACGTTGAGGGCATTTAGCACTCGTTTGTACCACCCAGTGTCACTGCGGATGCCTACATCCTCATTACAGTGCACCTGCTTAGGTGCCCCATAGGGTTCGAACCATTGTTCGACCAACATTTTCACAGTCTGCTCACCTGTGATTTTCTTATTGCAAGGGAACACACGGGTGAAGCGAGATAGGCCACAGGTGACCAGTAGGCAACTATCATAGCCGCCGAAGCGTGGTAGGCCGTGGATGAAATCCACATAGAGAAGAGAGTTAGCACAATAGGGTATGGGTAAGCTAGAAATCAGTCCCCTATCCCTACTGTCGCTCTGCTTGCTGGCATGACAGCCACAAGCATCCACAATGGTCTGCATACGAGACCTCAGTTTAGTCAGGGTTAGACTAGAGGAGAAACACTCACGGAAAAAGTCCACTGAGCGATTAGCGCCAGTGTGTCCAGAACTGAGATGGGACCATTGTAGGCACCCATCCAGTCGTGCCTCAGGCACAACAATACGGTCCTCGTAGAAGAGGTACTGGTTGTTTTTATACCACTGGTGCCCGCCAATGACACGCGGTTCGAGACCAGTGCTGAGGGTTTGGAGAATTTCTTTATACTCTGACTGATAGTCGGTTAGGCTGCAACCCTCCAGGATTCCAGCAGTGCGCATGGACAGATCAAGTTGGACATCCATACGCTGGAAAGCCTCTTTGGCGAGTGTCTCAGAGCTCTCACCTATAAGCGCATCGAAGTTATTGCGCAATATATAGTCAGACACTTAGCCCACGCAAACTGCACCCTGTTTTGTGCACCGAACGCGCAGAAAAGGACCGGTTCGCAACAGGGCAAAAAAACTATTTTTTTGGATGTTTGATGAACGTGATTTTAGACGTAGTGAAATAAATTACTTTTTTAGTGGTGTGCAACTCCGTGTTCCTCATTGTGACGTTTTTTACATTTCTCTGGCGTTCTGAGTGCGCGAGGCCTCGCGCACTCAAGGTATTCAAAGTGGAGTTTATCACGAAACCTAAAAACCCGTAAGGACTGGCGTTTGCGGAAATACGCAGCTCCCACATGGTATTAAAAGTAGGATAGTGTTGCTCAAGGAGCATTGGAAGTGTATGACTGTCGGACTTCCCATGTTAGGGGAAACACATGTACTGTAAAGTGAAAATAAAATACAAATTTAGGCATCCGGAGTGCGCGAGGCCTCGCGCACTCAGGTCACGTTATGCATTGAATTTGCAGAATGGAAATAAAGCGTACAATTGCAGGTACAGTACCAGACGGACAAACACATTTGATTTTTCCGGTGTATGTGAGTGTAGACACCATGTTGGTCAGATATAACGAGGTATAGAACATTGTCCCACGGAAACAATCAATGCGCGAGGCCTCGCGCACTTAAAAGACGGAAGAAAATGAAAAAGCAGGCAGGTCAGGCTACGCCGGTATTTACATTCCCTTTCACGGCTACCACCTGTGACAGTCGATTATACATCGGTAACCTTCGTCATATTTTTCAGGGGATCAGGGGAATGATTTGCTTTTTTCCAACAGCCACTCAATGGCAGACGTGTCCAGTTCTAATAGCGGCCGTAGCCTTCGCTGCCCGATAGATATAGTTTTTTTTTCCAACTGGGTTTAGAGACGGAAACAGAATAGGAAATTGTGGTTGCGAAAACCGTTTTCGGTTGCTGGGAACGGAGCGCACGCAGACACCAAATACAATTTGCGGCGGCAGCACGCGCACCAGAAATGACGACAGGAAAAGGCCAGATGTTTTCAAACACACTTCTTTTAGAGATCGCTGTGCGAAACGATAACCAAAATATGTGCGCAAATCTAATTCCACAGAAAAAGACGCGAAATGCCACTTCGAGCCAGAAAATCCGTAACGCATCAGATGATAGCAGAAGTAAACAAAGAAGCAACAACACTACGAGAGGCATGCGCGGCAGAACCAGCATACCAAACAGCAGACGACGTGTGGAAAGGACTCAAACGAAACGACCTGGCGGCGCAACTGGTGTTAACATTTGCACAGCGACTCAGGTTCACAAAAAGAACGCGCCACAGTTTACCAGCAGCTAAAAGGCAGGAGGACAAGCGCTGGGTGCGCATTTTGCGACAGGAGGGCTGGAACCTGTACCTGTTGATACGTCAACGGGCAGTACCAAACAGGAAAAAACCGGGAAACAAAACAGGGTACCTAACGCAAACAGAAAGACGAACAAAAGTATGACTTGGGCAAGCAGACACTGCCGCAGATACAGTGGACGAACAGGCAGCAGCAGCACTTAAAGGAACGTGGTCACTGGTGCTTTCGTCGTGTTGCGTGCTGTGGATAGACAACTGGTACCGGGCACAATACACGACACACCCAGACGACAGTGACCGGTCGCAAAACTGTACTGCATTGGCAGTACTTCAACTGAAGCAGAGGACCACGTATTGGGCAGGACATCCAGCCATTGAGGACCTGGCAGCACGGATAACGACAGTCGCAAGGGCTCTGCAACAGCGTGAACGAAGAATCCCCCAGACTTTGCGTGACATGGGGTATGCAGATGGGTGTGCACCAGACACCGGAAGCGTGAGAGCACCGTTGGATGTGAGGAGGGATGCAAGGACTGTGCAGGCACCGGTGTGGCGCCCGTTTGCCCTGTCAAAAGAAAAAGGTAACTGGTAGTGTTGGTCTGTTAAACTTGTTACTCTTTGCAAAGGACGTAGCACAACAGACAAACAGAGTTCTACCGCTGTTGGTTGACGAAAACATACACTACAGGATACTAAAGTTGTTGTACGGTGCCAAGAACCAACGATGGAACATGCTTGCGTACCTGCGTTACGTGCCTGTAGTTTAGGTGTCTGGCATGCCTACACGTTCGTTGTTATTCAAACTTTTCGGGTGTTCTGGCCTATTCTAACCTCCCTACGGAAAGGTCTACTGCGACCTGGTTCCACCATACTATCATATCCCAAACTGATAGTTATGGAAAAAACTATTGCTGCGCTGATGCTTGCCACACCCCGAATACTACGCCCGTATCGGCGCAAGGCACAAGCTGCAACCGCGATCAGTGGTCGTGACAGTGCGCATGCCAACAGGGCAGCAGTGGGAAACGCAGTCCTGCATTTGTTGTCCGAATGGTGCCCGTTGTTGCTGTACTTGGGCCACGTGGTACGGGAATGCAACTGGTCAGGGGAAAACAACGGTACAGGGTCACGAGCTCAGGAGGTGTTGCAGTTGAGTTTGTGTCTGTTGAGGAGGCTGCGTCGAGGACCGTGTGACACCGTACTGAAGTACGAACGCACAATCATGTGCACATTGTTGTACACCAGCAAGTGGCACCAGGACCTGCCCGGTGAGGCACACTCAGAGGAGTTTGGAGAAGGGATGTTGAGCACGTTGGTGCGGGACAAGGCGAGAAACACGGGTTCCGTTACTGTTGAGGAGGTGGAAAACCATTACTTGTTACTAAAGGTTGGTCCTGGTGGCAAACGCGTGGGGGTGCAAAACGTTCCCAAGAACCTGGTACACAGGATGCGACAACGACTGACAAGATTTTTGGCGACAGACCGGATTCGCATGGCCTATGTAGAATGGGAGTCGGACACAGTCAGCACCGTTGCAACTTCGTGGCCGCGGAGGTTACCGAGATTTTCACCCTCACCTACACAACCCCTTGGTTACGACCACTACCGGCTACTTGGTCACAGCGTACCAGATGCCCTCGTTGACCAGAAAACAAATCCCACCAACCAACTGAAACGGAAACTGGATGCTGTTGTGGGGCAGAGAACAGATATGGATGCCGACAGACAGGAAGCAGCAACACGCAACGTGCGGCAACGGTTGTGGTAACTGACGCCCGCAGTGCGCGAGGCCTCGCGCACTAAACGTTACGAAAAACAGGTATGTAATGCGATGTGAGTGCGCGAGGCCTCGCGCACTGAGTAGTTCGCTAAGTGCCGTGGATTAAGTCACAACAAAGACAGTTGTGGAACAGATTTGCGAAAAAGACCTGCAAAATACCGTTTCGACTGACTTCACAGTTCAAATGACCGTGTCTCATGTCATGCCATTTGCCCCTTTTAGGTATTTTTTGGCATCAAGAGTGAACCAGGGTCGCCAGAACGTCCAGCACCAGACGCAGAGGCCATGGTGTCGTCACCAGGGACCGACCAAGGGGACACGCCGAAGAAAGGACGCAAAAAGAAGGGTGAGAAGAAGCCAATACCGGAGATGAAGCTCACAGTCGACGTGCAACAGTGGCTGCGGCAGGAGAATAATAAAGTCGTGAAGGTAACGATTGCTGATTTGAGAATTGACAAGACCAAGGAGCGCGGACAGATCCGATCCATCAACTATGACGACGTTGCCAGGAAAGTGACGGGATACCAAGCACTGCCACCAGCTGGACGGTTGCGCTTAACGGCGTGGGAGGATAGTGGTATGACTCGCTTCGCGTTCGATCGAAGACGTTTCTTCTCTTTGCTTTGGTACATGATTTGCTTTGCAGATGGCTCACTTTACGTTCTGAATGGTCAACATGGCACAGAAACATGCAGAAAGATTCATGAACTGCGTCTCACAGAAGGCAAAGAATTGGAGGACTGGCAGGAGTTTTGTTACGTTGACATTCTGAAGTACGAAACACCTTGGAGGATCCGGGCCAAGGTTGCAGGATTGCAACAAGCTGGCAGCCAGTCTGTGACGTGGATTCCGCTGTCTGAGGCGCTGGACAACATGTTGTTGTACATTGAGGACCAGAAGCGGGAAAAAGAGCCACAAGATTTCGAGCGGTTCAAGATTGCTGTTGTCCAGGCTGCCGTCAACTCTGCGTTTCTTGCACCCGACACCTTGGAGGAAGCAGGACACACAGTATGTATTCGTGTATCGCACGGTTACAGTGGGCGAGGCCTACGCACTGCATGACACTGTTTTCCCTCGCAGGACTCGACATTCAAGAACTGGAGGGACATCTTCTCCCTGGCGTAATGTTGCTTCGCCTTGCGTGGACCAGAGCCGGGTGGTGGGTGCAATCATCCGCCTCGATGTACTCATTCATTGTGGTGTTTCTTTTCCTTTTGCCGCTTGGCCCGCTCTCGCCGCGCCGCGGTGGCCGTCCGCGGCCGAGGCGCGGGAATCACTCGCCCATGCACTCGGTTGGCGCCCCAATAAACGTTGTAGATGGCCTGCACCACGTACAACGGTGCAGGCATCCACGCGATTGAGTGCTGCACAGACTCCCATATCTGTGGGGGTGGGGTACAGTACTCGTGTACCGTTTCCGACTCGTAGTCGAAGATGTTGCCCCACTGGGAGGCAATGCGGTGCGCCGGAGTACGGGGGGTCCGGGGCAGCAACGCCACGGCCATGTCCACCTCACGCTCCATGTGCGTGTGCCGTTGGTGGCGACACGGTGGAACTGCCACAATGAACCCGTCCTCCACTCGGAAGACCTGAATGCCCATTTCAGGCACGAGGTCCACACCAAGCTCTACACGATGCCCCGGGCACAAATCAATGGCGCCCGGCACATCGAAGCTCCAGCCCCAGCAGCGGTATGTGACACTTATCCGCGTATTGTTCGCCCCTTCCAATCGCAACACACAGTGCCACAAGGCGGGGGTGAACAACACAATCCAGCCCGGGATCAACGGAAACCGGATAGGGTTCTGGCCTCGTCCAATCTTGTATTCACCCCACTCATACAAGTTGGTGACGTACACGAACGGCTCAAGGCCGAGCCGCTCGATTTCCCGGCGGTGCTGGCGGTTAAGCACGTACCACAACCAACAATTGTCGATGTGGCCACCCAACATACGGTCGGGGGGCTGGTAGGGTCGCGAATGTACGGCAGGCATTTTGACTACAAAAGAAACACACAAAATTACAACGTACTCCCTTCACAAAACATTTGAATGAGAAAGCATGTGCTTGTCCTGCGTCACCCACACCCAAGCAATGTGGCTACTCATAGAGTGGACCAGAGCCGGGTTGTTGGCGACATTCACTTGGTGATGAGACTCCTACAAAGGAAAATGGGGTCGGGGGTGTGTAGATGATACAAGTACAAGCGTTGTTACACACATATACGTAAACATACATAACACAACGCTCCCCTCACAAACTCAATGACACTATGACAAATGAAAACGTGAGGGATTGAGGGGGGGGGGGGGGGGCCCTAAGATATTTTTTCCGAGGTCGTCGATAGCTCCTCCAACAGCTCAGGGTAGCACCGCTGGACCCAATGGGGCAAAGTCAACACATTACAAAAGATATCCGGACGGACATCCTTCAGGCTAATGTCTAAACCCTGGGCCTTATTGTATTGACACCATTGGTCCGTGATGTCATGCATAAAGGCCGATGCCGGTTGCCACTCAGGCTTGTCATGACCCTCATACTTGACACGCCACTTAATGTGAGTGTTACCTTTCTTATCTTTTACTTCCCTGTGAGCGAGTATCTTCTCGACCTCGTACGTAGGATCCTCTACCACACCTGTGACATCCTGGTACCAATGAACCGGATGGCTGCCACCATCCACAGGCTCTACACACGGCTTTAAGTCCAAGGTGTGATACACCCGTTCACCCTTTTCCGTGTGGACGCGATACCGGCCCTTCCCTACGCGCTGCAGAATTTCTACCTGACCCTTCCACAAGCGGCTAAGTTTGGTTGCCTCCTTGTCAAGCCCCTCTTGGTTTACCTTGACCCAAACCTTCTCACCAGGCTTGAACACTTGCCGAGGGTGCTTGGCAAGGAAACGTTCCATCTCACGCTTGTGGATAGCAGTCAACCGCTTCTGGACCCATTCCCGATCCGCAGTTAACTCCCTAAAGAAGTCAACAGCATCTTTGCACTCACTGTGAGGCAAAATTGGGGGGCCATCGCCAAAGCCAATGGGATGGCGTCCAAAAACAAGGCGGTAGGGCGAGTATCCGGTTATTGGACCTGGAGTGTCATTTAAGCTCCATAACGCCAAAGGCAACAGCTGAACCCAATCCTTGCTGTGCTTTTGGTTGAGCAGTTTCCTAAGACTGTTGACCACCAATTGGACGGCATTCTCCGCACGTCCATTGGATTTTGGCCGATACACTGGCCTCTTGTACTCGTCAATGCCCGTTAACTTGAAACATTCTTTGCAGAACTCTGCATTAATCAACTTGTCCCAATCTGAGTAAATGGCAGCAGGCAAACCAAAGTGTACAAATACGCGCTCCACAAACATTTGGGCCACATCCGAGGATGTGAGTCCCTTCTGTACACACGGAATGGCTACAACGTAGCCGGTTAGGCGACATACAACACACAAAGCATAGTCGTACACAATGCCATTCTTGGCAGGACAATCGGGAAATTCCACAAAATCCACAGAAACACTGTGGAAGATGTGTTCAGGAACGGGAGTACTATCCAATGTATCAGGTTGACGGCCGCGACGCGGCTTAGTCTGTTGACATACAGCACAAGAATGCACCAATGAGTGACAAGCATCAGATACAGATACAGGGTTATACCTAGCATCAAGTACCTTGAACCGTCGGCGGAAAAGTTGTTCAGTTTTATCTATGCCCGGATGGGCATACGAGTGAACTGCAGCTAAAACTTTGGACAAAATTGCTTTTGGGACACAAAAGTTGCCTTGGTGAAATATTTTCCCTTTCTGCAAGAGAAAATATGCATCCTTCTTAGGATCATCCACATACTCAGTGGTTTGCAATTCCGCCCACAGCTGCTTGTACACCTTGTCCTTAGCATAATGCTTAGACCAATCTTGATTCAATACATGTATGTCTGGGGGGACAGGTACTTCGTGTACTGCATGGACAGAGGCTTCAGCTAGGCACTCAGCTCCTGCTATATGCCAGCTTAGGTTGTTTAGACTGCGAGTGACTTCTTTTAACGTGACGGGCACCTCACTGCTTGAATGGACGGAGAGGTCTTCATGTATGCTGGCGGCCAACTCAGAAAAATTGTTGGTGACCATAGCATCTGGCATTACAAAATGCGCTCGCGCAGCCGCTGGAGACTCCTGACGAGCTTGTTGATAACACGCCCGTAGTGTGCGTACCTGCTCCTCATGGTCGCCTAAAGTGACCATGGAGACTACACCATCAATGTCAGTCCTTGCTGTGCAGGCACCAAAAGCATCGGGGTATTTTTGTCTCAAAACTTTCTCCTGTTCTGTTTTTTCTTGACGCTCAACCTCCGTCCATCCCAAAGCATCCTCATCAGACCCATGGAAGTTGGTATCCTGTGCTGCCCCTGCAGGGTAGGCCCACCTTGACAGAGTGTCACCGTCAGCGTTGTCATCGCCTGGGATGTACTCTATCAATAGATTGAAACGGCTAAGGAACTCATGCCACCTACCCCGGCGTCCCAACGGGCCGGAGATGGTGCACAAGTCTTCCTTATACCATTGGACAATGCTTTTGTGGTCAGTTCTGACCACAACCTCATTGGGTCCAATCCAGGACTGGAATTTTAAAAGACAACACACCAACGCGTAAGTCTCCTTTTCCCTGACCGTCCAGCCCATTTGACCCAAAAACTTATCCCCTTGTCGGCTACCTTGCAGCTTACGCGAAAAATAGGCAACAGGCATGTCCCTTCCATCGGGCTGTTTCTGCTTTAAGATGCCACCTACTGCATAGTCACTCGCGTCCGACTCAATGATCCAACTGCCCGACAAGTCTGGCAGACACAACTCTGCATTTCGTACAATCCCCGCCTTGAGCTTCTCAAAGCCCTCAATCATTCGGGCATTCCACGTGATTTTCATCTGTTTTTGGGGGGAGTTTCAGTTTTTTTCTCTTCACGGGTTTGCCGTTTCCGTCCAAAGTACCTTCCTTGTCGGGGGGGATTGGCTCATACTGATACTTACCAGACAGCGCCTCCATGAGAGGCGCTGCATAGTCAGCATACTTATGAATATAAATGGAATACCAATTCGCCAACCCAAGGAAGCCCTTGAGTGCTTTTGGCGTCTTGATATCCTCATGCTTCCAGTTGGCCACAGCTTGCGTTTTGGCTGGGTCTGGCAGGCGTTTCCCATTACGCAAAATGTGGCCGACATACTTTACTTGGCGCATAAACAAGAAGCATTTGCTGGGCTTAACAGTGAGTCCAGCATCTGCAAACGCCTTAAACATGCGAAAACAGATTTGGTAGTGGTGTTCAAAACAAGCGTCCCATTCTTCTACACTATGAGGGAGTGGGGGGTCTGAATCACAATATGCATGGCTGTCCATCAGTTTGCCTTTTCCTCGTTGCTCAGGGGGGGGTTTTCCAGTAGAGGAAAGGACGTCATCAATATATGGACCTGATTCGGGCATACAGTTACGAAGTACATGCTGTACCATACGTTGGAATACCTGTGGTCCCACCTTGAACCCCATGGGTAAGACGGTCCACATGTATGTACCAGGGGGGGTGATGAACGCGGTGAGCGGTTGCGACTCCTCTGCTAGCCTCATTTGGTGAAAGCCATCCTCGAGGTCGACCAAAGTAAAAATAAAACGCCCACGCTGTTTGGCGATTTGGTCCTCAATTACCGGTAGCGGAAAATTGTAACCCTCTAACTGGCTGTTGAGCCATCGGTAATCAATGACCAACCGCCACTTGCCGTTGGGCTTGGGGACCAAAAAGGCCCTGCTCACCCAGTCCATTTTGTCACTACAAGGTACAACAAACCCTCCATTGATGAACTCGTCCACCATTTCCTGTAAAATTTTCTCCCTAACTCCTACGGCACGTACCGCCTTACAAGATTTGGCGACCGCACCCTTCTTTTCTTTGAGGCGTACGGTACCAAACTCACCTCGTGCTTTCAATTGAGCTGGAGTGACATCACTTCGCTTCTTGGAGGTAAAGACGCTTTGCCGAAAATATTCTTCAATGCGTTGGCGGTACTTTTCGGTACCAGGGTATTGCTCATCACCCTGGATTACTGACCTAATGGACCTGCTGTAAAGAGGATTACGCACTTGATCACCCCTCTCACAAGGCCCTTTCGTTCCCTGTGCCTGAATGTCTTCCATAGTCTGGTCGACTGGAAAGGCACCAAGGGGTTCCCAATCTTGATGTTCGTTTCCACAGGAAACGTTCGCAGGGTTACCGTAAGGATTGATAGGGTGGGGGTCTACACGAGTTTCATGAACCGGCACACCAACCCCAAACTGCTGATCTTCTTCCTCATCGAGGTCGATATCAGCTTGTTGCTGCCCAACTGCATCAAAATATACCAAACGATACTGCTCGCCCGGGGGTGTGCGAAGGGGTTTGCCGTCCTTGGTTTGAAAAATTTCAGAAGTAGGGGGGATATCCACCCAATCAATCGTGATTTCCCCCATCATCCACCACCACTCATGCTGCTTTCTGGTAGGAAGCAACATGAACCCTTTACACCCTTCACCAAAAATCTTTTGGACAGCTCTTTGGTACATCCCTGTGGGTGGCAACACCCACATGGTTGAGCCTACCCACTCCTTCTACCCAGGCCCCTTGAACGCCCGTGAAAATGTTTTGGGCGCGAGGGCCAAGGGGGGATGCTTACTAAATACATCTACATCGATATGGATTCCACGCTCACTACACCAATCACGCATCAATTGTACAACATTTGGCCTTAGGCATCAATCACCACGCCTAGCCACAGACGCAAAGGCATGCCACTTGGGCTTGTGGCGCACCTTGGCCTGCAGCCGTTTTACAGATGATGTGGCACCACACTGCACTGGTTTGGCCGGAGAAGAGGACTTCAGAATATCGGCTTCGATGGAAATCAGACTAGATGGGTCGGTTACAGCCACTGGAGGCGAAGAGGCAAGGTTTGCCTGTTCCGCGCGACTGTAGCCCCACCCACCCATAAAGTGGTCTGGTGCACAAGGGGGCTTGTAGCGGTTTGTGGAGTTGCCCACGCACTCATCATCTGTAACCGCTTCAGAGGACATTCCCTCTGAGTCCGCCTCGGAATTGGTTTCCCACCAAGCTGTATCATCTGATTCCTTTCTGTGATTCCGGCCAGAGAGCTGGCCAAGCTCGTTGTTCACCTCACGACACTGTTCCGGATATCGAAGTCCCAACGCCAGTAACGTGGCGTCCAAGACCTCCACCGTTGCTTCGTCTGCTTGGTTAGCCTGACCCAGGACGACGTCTAGGCTATGGTCTACCATATGCTCTAAACGCACAGGCAATCCTCGTGGGATTCCCGTGGCCCGCAGCCCCAAAAACAGGCTGGGCTTAGCAATGATCTTTCCGAGTACGCCGGAGGATATTGCAAAACATTGTAACATAACACAAGTGGAGAGGTGCCCAAGCCCTCTCAGAACAGACTGATAATGATGGGCTAAACATGCCACAATACACAACATACGGCACGTCACGCTATGCAAGACAGCTTCAAACTCAAGCTGGGCTGAACTACGCCCAGCTGTCGAATGTGAAATGCGCACGGCACGCTGATTGACTTGCATGTCAGAAAACATTTGGGAATAGGAAAGTAGCAAGTCTTGCCAGGCTCGTTCCTCCTGTACACGGAGGAGGTAACCTGCATGACATGCCTCGGTTCGGACTGACCGAAGTGTCGGTCGCGGTGCGTCACCCGGCGCAGTTTCATTCTTGTCCGCCATAGACACACGGTCAGTACTACCGAACCCACCCTTGCGGTCTGTTTCATCCAAACTGTCTGTCTGAACAACATCACATACTGCATACCGGTTGAGTAGTAGTTGCGCAACTGGCTTGTCACCTGGCACCACCCGGTACTCAGTGGAGCCCTCATTGGCAATGATGATTTGTATGTGGTCCCTGTAGTCATTGTCAATGACGCCACCGGCCACATCCAGCCAATACTTCAATGCGAGACTGGACCTAGAAGCCAATTGTCCATACAAACCTGTTGGAATGGCCATGGCCAAGTCAGTTGGCACTTTAAACCGTTCCTTGGGGGGAACTACGACCTCGGCTGCGGCAAATAGGTCGAGTCCTGCAGACCCTGGGGTGCCACGCCTCGGTAATCTGGCACGCTCAGACAACAGCTTTACCATCAAGGGGGGGTCTGGCTGTGCAAAACCTGGCATGAGCCCGCTTAGTGCCACGGAGTACTCATTAGTTGTAAAATGAGCTTGGATACCAGGCTCAAATTCATATGGGTCATGCACTGTTCTAGCGATGCGTGGACATCGCTCCTCACCTGAAGTTGGAGGGGGGGTGACTGAAGGTTCGGGTAGAGCGACATGACATCGCTGCACTCGAAGGCTTTTATAAAAACTGCCATGTGTTTTATATACCGTGTCAGGTCCCAAAGCTGTGCCGTGATAAGTCCCAAAATGAGATCCAATGTCAAGAATCAGCATGCGACCATTCCATGTGACCTTTCGTACAGGGTCAGTCTGCCATGGATCTGCACTTGTTGGCTTTAAACACCCATACAAAAGGCCCATCTTGTCATGTTTGTCCATGGCCTGCAAACATACTATGGGCTGTGCACCATGCCGAGGACAATGTTTCAAGTAATTGCATGCCACACATTGGACACGACACTCCTGTTCGGGCTGACATTGGTGACATTGGACCACAGTTCTCAGGGGACCAGTCCAAGGGCGGAGTTTAATACAATCCGTGGGCACCAAGTACGGCAATCCGGGTATCAAGGCGAAACCAAATCGTAAAAAAAAAGGAAAGCCGATGATAAACTTGGAGCCTATATCCAATATGTATACAAATACATGTTTACAACGAAACAGTTGTGGGCCGTTGCTGCTATGTGCTGGCAGCACTACGTTCACCCATACCCCCTTTTGGCCACCGTGGATGGTGTTTTTGTCTGCCCCTGTCACATGCAGCGGAAAAGGGGCATCCATGATGAGGTCTTCTGGGAACAGACCAATACCAGCACAAAATGGAACACCGCTGCCGGTATCAGCCAAACCCTCAATATCTTTGGGGGGTTCAGGGGGTATCACACCTTTGCTCGACGGGAACTCCAAGCGCATCGGAGTGACCAGCTCACGCTGTTCCATCTTGGTTTTGCGTACTTTCTCAGGCTGACGCTCGGTAACTGGCCCATCAAAACCTATATGTAACACACTGCATACAGCCGTTCGCCATACTGGACCACCGGGCCACACCTTGCGCGGTGCCCATTTTCCTGCCACTGCATGTGATGGTGCCGCATTTGCCTTTCGGGAATTCGGGGGGGCGGCCCGCAAACTCTTGGAGCGGCTTAGGCCTTTTCCCTTGGCGTCACCCTAATTGTTGTTGTTCCGACGGCTCGAGGGGTGGGGTGAATTTGACCTGTGTTTGTCTCGCGACCCTGACCTGGAACCTGTAGATCCAGTTCGCTCTCGCGGTGTGGACCTTTTGTCACGGGAACCTGGACGGTCTTCCCGATTCCTCCAGTGCGGTGGCCGCGGATTCCTACCTTTATCACCCTTATCCCAACAGAACTCGGCCCTATGTCCAGACCGACCACAATACGTGCAGTGGTCAACTGGAGGATCCCCTTTTGACGCACTTGGAGATCGGCTGCGTGTGCGACTGGGAGTACTTCCCTGTTCCCGGCGGGGGGTACCGCCAGTGTTGCGGCGTCCCTCGGACGCGCTATTTCGCCTACCACCAGAAGAACCATAACAGTTGCCCTCTGGCGTGTGACGGCGCCGGTCTGGCGTGTGCCCCGTGCGGTTGCCATTATCAGGGGCCCCATGCTTATCATTGTGTGTGTCCCTATTGGTGGCACTCAGACTGCGACGCCGTTCATATGGCCTGCTGGGAGTGTCACCAGTTTTGCTACTCCTCTCGTTACTCCGGTCTCAACTTCGATGCCGCGGATCCGATCCGGATCCCCTACGATCCCTATGTCGGTCACCTCCTGATTGAGGCTCATTGCGGTCACGTGACCATGAGCGGGGACGATACGGGCTGCTGCGCCCGCCATGAGGTGACCGGCTTCGCGATCTAAAGGACTCCCTTTCGGACGACATTGCACGCACACGGTGCCGTTGCCGCCCATATTCACGCTCCCGGCGATGTTTATCTTCCTCGGCCTTCAAAAATGGCATGACAAAGAGGAACACCTCACCGTAGGAGAATCGGAGCCCCGTTTCGGCCATGCGCCCATAGAGTTTATCAACGACATGCCGCAGCACGGGAGTCTTGCCCGAGTCACGATGGAGCACCAAGGCACGCATAATATAATTTTGTGCCATTGCAGACGTCACGCCTCCTGTGACTCTACACCCGGCCTTACTCCATCGGGTGTACCAATCCACCCAACCCTGAGGTGTCAATTGCTCGTCCGGGATTTGGCACTCCTCAAACTCAGTAAGGGCTTCTCCCGAATGCTGGTCTTTACGGCCGTCGGCCGCAATGAGGCGGAAAAGTTTCAAGAAGTCACACTTGAGTTCTTCACGTGTGTCTTGCCACTTCTCCTCCTCTGCCTCGGGTTGTGTGGCAACCAGTGCATCAAGTTGGAGCTCGGTAGGCAACAGACGACCTTTGGTTCTGAACCACCGAAAAAGTGCTTTTTCGAAAACTCTCCAGCTACCTCCCTTTTTGTACGTGGGAGCACTGTTCATCGCTTGCACCCGGAGCTGTGACTTGGGATCCAAAATATCGTGCCGATCTTTGTAGATGGCATATGAGCGGGTGTCACCAGCCGCGGTGGCGACCGCCGCCTGTTGCATTTTGGCATCTATGTCCCCTTCAGGTCGCACTTCTAAAAATGCGAAACCCCAACTAATGCCTGTCGGCCGGATCTCCGGGAGAGAAGCCGGCGGGTAAAGGGCAAGACGGGGAACAAAATACTGATCCTCATCATGGCACCAGTGGATCTGCTCCCATGCCTTTGCATCTGTTGCTCCACCACTCCATTCGGGTGCCCATGTGTCCTGTGGCGCCGACGGCGACCATTGCTGGAAGCCATCACCGGTGACTCCCATGCCACTCACACCCCGTACATCATACACTGGCACCGGCTGTGGGTGCCTTGCCACCATGGATTGGGCAGCATACTCAGACTGCCCCACCTGCCAATACTCTGTCCGTGAGGGCCCGTTTAGAAAGTTCTGGGCCGCCTGAGGTGGCTCGGCACTCCACCAGTATGCAGGGGGTGGGGGAATTCCCTTCCCTTTGCCCTTACCTTTACCTTTGCCGTGCGTACACACGGCACCACCTACAAACGACGTATTCTCACCATAAAAAGGTCCGGGAGGCGGGGGTTCTTGGGAAAAAGGAGGGGACGACCCTTGTGGAGTACCAGTTAAACCACCACGTGCGTCTTGCGGGAAGGGAGCAGGGGAAGGAGATGCATCATGCTCAAAGGGAGAGGAAGAAGGGAAGTTGTTGACCGCCCGACATTTCGAAGAGATGCAGAACAAGAACCTTGGTGGTTTCATACCTCTAATTCACGTGCTGTGGTACCTGGACAAATATGTTTTGGGCAGTGGGTATGCTGATGCAGTGGTTGTTGTGGACGACACGCCTGCCATGGCCGCAAAGATTGCGATGTCCGACGTCCGAACTAAAGTGGCGTTTCTCGCTGTGTCAGCGATCAAGCAAAAGGACCCTGGGAATGCCGTTGGAGGTGCTCTGCAGCATGCAATCATCATGCGGTACATGTTGGAGGCTGATCAGACGGAGCAGGGAGCAACAGCTGCAACTTGGGATACTCAAGAAGAGTGGCTTCAGTGTGGCATTCCACTGTGGGTTTTGAACAGCAACGGATGGCATGAATGGCACCAGCAGGTGCATGCTGCAGAGGCCGTCCAGGAAGATGTCCTGACTGAGGCCCCCGCTGACGACACTGAGCCTGTTGCGCCTGCACCTACCTTGCCAATGCAATCCAAGGTGAAGAAGACTGCCAAAGTTATACCAACTCAGGGTACTGCAGCCGGAAAGGAAACCCCCTCGAGTAGCAAGAAGCAGCCAAAAGGAAAAGAGAAGGAATCGGACAAGCCCGCGGAATCAGACGACGACGATGCCGACGAGGAGGAGGAAGAAGAGGATCCGGAGCAAGTACTGGAGACCCAGCAGAAGCGCAAGCGGGCACCCGCCACTCACTTCGATGCAAGCCCCGAATCTGGTAAGGAACAGCCGAAGACGAACGCGAAGACTGCTGCCACCGCTAGTGCAGAGTTCAAGGCGCCCTCGCGTTCTGGTGCCCAGCCGTCTCGTGGTACCGTTGCCTCTCCAAGTGGAACAAGTGCGGTGGCAAGAAGCCTGGGTTCCAGGTTGGCTAAGGTTGCTGGACCGAAGAAGAAATAAGTCACCATTAACCAAAGTGTTTCGCCTCTTTTTGCAGTCATGTGTGCGCGAGGCCTCGCGCACTTGCCTTCGACGCGAATGCAATTATATGCCCTTAAGCGTGGGCCGACACGGCACCAGAGAAAATAGCAGCCTACCTCCGCATCACTTGCCGCCGGTTCAACAACGCCCTCGGCCGACGGAAGGGAACACCTTACCCACTCAGCGCACTCCTCTACCCGGCACACCACCCCCACCCCGCACAACAGAAGCCCCCGGAGGGCTGGGCGTCTTTTGGGGACGCCCACCTGGACGCCCCCGAGGAGGCCACCGCCACACGGATGGGCCTCACGGACCAGGAAACCTACGTCAGAGGCCTCAAGACGAGCCTCCAAGAGGCACACCGCTGGCACGCCCGCTCCCCGTCGCCCCCACGGGGACAGGGGGGTTCACCCGCCCCCGACACCCACCAGGCCAAGAAGACCAAGACAGGTCAGGGGGCCCGCCAACGCGCCCGCCAGCAGGGCGCGACGCCCCGACCAGGGCCCGGGTCCAGCCACACCGCACCACCCCACGCCCAGACCCCCGGGGCACACCAACAACACCGCCACCGCCAGCGCCCACCACCACCACCGTACCGCAGCCCCCAAACCCTGCAGCCCAGTCAGCCACCACCGCCCACACACGTCCACACCATGCCAGGACCACCATACGCGCAGAGCCAGGGGACATGGCACCACCAGCACCGCCACCACGCAGCCGTCCCTCCCAACCCCTACCCCCTAATGCCCCCATGCTACAGCGACCCCCACCAGCTACATCCCCACCACGCCCCAGCACAACCAGGCCCCACGAACCACCCACCCCACATAGCGCACATCACCGCACCACACCATCATGTATTCCACCACTACCAGCCCCTGCCACCACACCCACCAACGCCGGGGTACCATACACAACCAGCAAACCCTCAACACCACCACCACGCGGTCCAGCACCACCCGCCGCCCCCGCTGCACGGGCCCACGACACACGAGCCACGGTACACCCCCACGGACCCGCGAGGAGCCGCGCACGCACACCAGCAACACCAAGGCCTAGTAGGAGCGCCCCACCACCACCAGCAGCCCCCCCACCCACACCCCATACCAGCGAGCACCATCCACCAGCAGCTACCCATTACATACGGACCACAGCCCCACCCGGACGCTCATGCGGCCGCCTCCCACCCACACCCCGGCACCACAACCAGTCAAGAACCGCAAGGGGCGCACGGCGCAAACACGCAACACCCACACGACCCACAGGGACGCCCAGACCCCCAGCCAGCACAACACCCACCCCCGCCCCCCCCACCACCAACAGCGCCACCCCCACACCACCCCCCCCCGCCCCCCCCCCGAGACCAGGCCACGGACACAACACGCGGCAGCCAGCACCAGCCAATTGACATCGATACCCCCCTCGACACACGCCACCGCGAATCCCCCCTCCCGCGACCGCCACAAGAGACCCCATCACCGGACCCCACGCGCGACAACGACGACCACCCCCCCCAAACCCACACCACCCCCCCCATCACACCCCGCACCACCAGCCGCCGCACCGGCCGAACCCTACGCCCTACACAACCCCGCAGCGGTACGGCAGCACCTCCGGGGACTCGGGGAACAGGACGTCGTGCTGTACCTCCGCACCTCCGGCACCAGCACCCCCATCCGGGCGACCACCCTGGTCCAGGCGGCCACCCTGGGGGAAGGCGTCAGAGACTTCCTCTTCGACGCCTTCCTCCACGTCGCCCGACACGAGCGCCCCCCAAGCGCCACCCCAGACGGCGAGAGCCTGCCCCCCACGGGGAGCCGGATCTGGATGCCCCCCATCGACTGGGGGCGACACCTAGTCGGACACCCCGTGCCGGGGCGGGTGGGCACCAAGGGCAGCACCCGCTACCACGAGCCCGACATGGCCCACCCCCCGGCCGGCGCCACCCCCGACAACACCAAAGAGTGGGAGCGGGAAACATGGGTAGCCCGGATGGCCTCCCTGAGCAACTTCCGGCACCACGTCCCGGGGGACATCCCCACCCCCGACGAGCAGCAGCCAGCCCCCTCCACGTACATGACCCTCATGTACAATCTGCACTACACCCTCTCCACCACCCACTACCACGCACCCACAGACCACTGGGTGGTACACGGCACCAACTCCCTCCTCCCCGCCGACTACACCCCCCCCCACACAACCCAGGCCCCGACACGTACGCCAGGGGGGACGACCCGGACGACCCCCACATCTGGGGCACGTGGGAACGCAGATACCTGGACACGCTGCTCTCCATCCGCAGCGGCTACCAGGGCCTTGGTAGGGCGATGTATTGCCTCGCCAAGTGGACCCAACAGACCTGGGGGATCCCCACGGACCGATGGGTGTGGGTGGTCACGCTGCGCCCCCAGCAGAGGGAAGCCCCCCCAAACCGCAGGGGACCCAGCCCCCCACGCCCCACCACCCTACAACTCTGCCCATACATGGTGGCAGCCCGCCTCATGACGCTGCTGTGGCCGGGCCCAGACACCCCCACCCAAAACTACCCCCACCTCACAGAGGAGGACATGCCCGGCATCCAGCGATGCTTCTTCCAGACCCTCGACTACCTCCAGCAAACACACCCGCACGTCCTGGAGCAGATATGGCCACCCCCCGGGTAACCCACGTGCCCGCGCAGCCGAGACAACGCAGCCACACCAGCACCAGCACGCACGGATCACCAGGGAAAACGCGCGCACACGCCCGGTGCCCGAACCTGCACCCTCGTTCCCGCTACTTACAGGACCCAGCATCATACGCCCGCCCCCGAAGCCCAGGACCCTCCGCCGTCACCCACAGCCCTCTCCTCCGCCTCCGACTCCACAACCTCCACCACCACGACCACCTCATCCACCACAACCACCACGTCCTCATCCAGCACTCCACCCCCCAGGCCGCGGGGGACACCTCCCAAACGGGCCCCCAAACCCGCCCCCACCGCGAGCAACCCCACCGCCGCCAAGGCCAACGCCCCGACAAAGCCCACACCCACGACCCAGCCGAAACCCAAGACCGCCGCCAAACAGCCACCCCAACCCGTCAGCGCGCCACGACCGCAACCCGCAGCCAAGCCCAAACCCAAGTCCAAACCCGGCGCCACGACGGCAGCGCGAGCCCGGCCCCCCGAGGACGTCCTCTATGACATTCGGCCCCAGCCGTCCCAGGCCCGAAGGCAGCAGCGCCCAGCACGGCGCCCCCCCACCGTCACCGACGCCGCCGCCGCCACCTTCACAGCGGAGCGCGCCGCGGCCGAAGCACGGCGCACCTCGTCCCGCCACCTCTCAAAGCCCGCACCCCAGGCCCACGGACCGCCACCGACCAGGCCAGAACGACGCCAGGGTCCGCCAGCAGCGCCCCGGCCCCCCTACCAACCCTCGATGACAGCCCACATGCAGCGCATGCCCCACTACCGCCGCCGCCGCGAGTCGCCGCCCAACCCCGAGGCGGAGACCGTGCGCGCACGCCCGCGGGTCCACATCCGCGCGCGCCCCCACTCCCCGCGCACCCCCACGGAACAGGACTACGAGGAATCCCCCAGGCCCGTCGCCGCCACCGGTCCCCACGACCCCGTCACACCCACCCACGCCCACTCCTCCGCCCAAGACCGCAGGCCCGCCCAGGGACAGTGGTGGCAGCGCTGGACCCACACGCAGCTCTGGGAGCTGCGAAAGTGGGCCCGGGGAGAGCCCTCCCTCAAGGGCCTGGTCCATCGGCCCCGCAAGGGGTCGGTGGAGAACTGCCGCCTCCGGCCGGCGGGGGGTGGATGCCGCAGGCCGCATGGGAAGCCATGCTGGCCGATGCGCTCCAACCCCTGGGAGTCCACCCCCGCAACCTCCCCGCGCCCCAGGACCACCCGTATGTCCTTAGGCGCCTGCGGGAGACCCTCCAGCAGACACAGCGAGACAGCATCCGCCTGTGGGACATCACCCAAAGCCCAGCCCCGCGCAAACACACCCCCTCACCACCCCACAAGCGTCGGCGCACCGACACCGGCGGCACCCACAGCACCCCAGGAGCCCTGCGCACCACACACCACGACGCGCCTGACCCCCCGGCCAGCGGCGCCGCCATCTCACCCCGTTACCCAGCAAACCACCACCACGGGGCGCCACGCCAGGCCCTGCCCAGAAGTCACCAAACGAACCGGACGCCGAAGGACGCCAACGCACACAACAATGGGCACGACTACGCCCAAAGGCACCGAACCCAGGCCCGCGACCGTCGCAACCGCCTAACCGAGCCAAAACCCAAACACAAATCAAACCGGAGCCACACCCCGAAACCGCTAACCCTTGACTCCTAACCAGGCCCGCCGAGGGAACAACGTAACCACAGCCCACACCCACAGCCCACACAGCCGCCTAACCAGCCAGCTCCAGAAGCAAAGAGACACCTCACCAAACCCACCCTGACCCAAGCCCGTGTACATCAGGACGTGCGAGCCGCACCCCTGGGGCGCGACCGCCGCCACAGCACCGACGACACGCGCCAGAGGACACAACACTATTGAACCGCCGCACCAGCTGCCCGTGCCTGTGCCTGCAGTGTACGCGCGCCCCTGTTTTTCTTTTTCTAAAGAAAAAAAAAAAGAAAATTAGGGGGGGAGGAAGAGGGACACAACCAACCATGGCACACGCGCACCGCACACAGCGCGCACACCGGTGAACGGGAGCCAGGTGGCCAAGGACACCGCACACGCACCACAACACACCGAGCGAGCACACCGGTGAACAGGAGCCAAGTGGCCCAGGACACCGCAGACGCAACACAGCAAACCGCGCGGGCACAGGTGAACAGGAGCCAAGCAGCCCAGGACACTGCAGACACGTAGGGCGGCCGAGAGACAGGAAAGAACCAATACCCCATGGGTCGGACGCACTGGGGCGACCCAGCCGACCCACCGGACCAGTGGCAGGAGCGGTACTCCAAGGCCACTGGTCCGAGCCCGGCCAGGCTGCATCGGGGACCTTGGCAAACGTCACCCGGAGCCATCGAAGCAACCGGTGACAGGCGAGCCGGTACACAGTCCAGGAGGGGGTCACCTGCCAAGCAGAGTGGCCCCGCAACTCAAACCACAAGGGTGAGGCGGTCGTACTGTAGACTAGCGGGAGCAATACCCCTTGTGGTGAGAGATACTCCACACGGCTGGGCAGCCCCCAGAGCTGCCGCCCAAAGGAGGGGGCATGTGGCCCTACCCATGGACACATGTGGGAACACGCTCCCACCTGGGACACATGGACCGGCTGGCCGCGACTATGCCTTCCCAAGCACATGCGGGAGCGGCTCAAGAGGCACCTGACATAGGGCAGTGTGAGGGACAGGACGTGCCCTTGGTAAGACCTTCTTCCTTCATTGTCAAAGGTGGCATCCCGAGCTCCCGACGATACCTACCTACCTACCTCGACCTTACGCACCACCCAGAACTACATTGACGCGCAGATTACGGATCAATGGGTTATTTTCCATCTTGACCATCCGGACAAAAAGCAGTAAGTCAACCAGACCGCAGGTATGCGTCAGTGTCACAGCTTCAGTGCGCCAGGGCTGGCGCACTGAACCACGGTTTTCACATCCGTACAGCTGCCGATGCGAGGATCCGAGCAGAAGTCGCAGCACTGGGCACGCCGCAACTGAAAATTGGGCTGGGAAATTGGGGTTACTGGCCGGACGCAACAAGTACGAAGTATCGGTCGCGGTGGCCAAAATGGAAGACGTTGACCAATGCACCTCTGTGGCGGACTGGGGACAAGGGCGCACCTCCATTACCGCAGACGCTGGCCGTGCGGAAACAACTGCAAAGGAAGACTAAGGGCACCATCATTGGCACCGTCACAGACACAGCTGAGTACTGGCGATGTGATCAATGTCTCGAAGCAGGACGAGCAAGGGAGCAAATTCGCTTTGACGGCCTGCCGTATTGATGATATTGAAGAGACACCGCCAGCCCGTTTCCGGGATCTGCCGTACCCGTTGTAGGTCATCAACGCTGACCTTTTCGTTGAATATGACACTGCAGGATTTGTTCCGAAGTGGCTGTTCGATGTGATGATGCTGGAAAAAGAGGTCATTTTCTATGGCGAGGCTGATGTTGTGCGCCGTATTGGCCGCGACATACAGAGGCTCTGGCGTATGGAGAAGGACAAGGATCCAACCACAGTGCCATTCTACCATGTTTGTTTGCCGGTATACTCTTGGTTATCGCGTCCCGTGACCAGCAGTATGTATCAGTTCGACGAGCACTGTATGTGGATCGGAACAACGAGTCGCTGGGATGAGCAGGTATAT
This sequence comes from Eutreptiella sp. 'Long Island Sound 2002', assembly GCA_964036045.1. Classification (NCBI taxonomy): domain Eukaryota; phylum Euglenozoa; class Euglenophyceae; order Eutreptiales; family Eutreptiaceae; genus Eutreptiella; species Eutreptiella sp. 'Long Island Sound 2002'. The sequence continues at coordinate 13,703,288 of OZ038385.1, forward strand.
CTGCTTCTTTCGCCTGTTACGATGCCGTTGTGTGCGCGAGGCCTCGCGCACTGCTGCCTCCGTTATTCGTCTTTATACATCACATTTACAGTTGCCAAACTATGTGTCGTATTCCGCCCGACATTTCGAAGAGATGCAGAACAAGAACCTTGGTGGTTTCATACCTCTAATTCACGTGCTGTGGTACCTCGACAAATATGTTTTGGGCAGTGGGTATGCTGATGCAGTGGTTGTTGTGGACAACACGCCTGCCATGGCCGCAAAGATTGCGATGTCCGACGTCCGAACTAAAGTGGCGTTTCTCGCTGTGTCAGCGATCAAGCAAAAGGACCTTGGGAATGCCGTTGGAGCTGCTCTGCAGCATGCAATCATCATGCCGTACATGTTGGAGGCTGATCAGACGGAGCAGGGAGCAACAGCTGCAACTTGGGATACTCAAGAAGAGTGGCTTCAGCGTGGCATTCCACTGTGGGTTTTGGACAGCAACCGAGGGCATGAATGGCACCAGCAGGTGCATGCTGCAGAGGCCGTCCAGGAAGATGTCCTGACTGAGGCCCCCGCTGACGACACTGAGCCTGTTGCGCCTGCACCTACCTTGCCAAAAGCAATCCAAGGTGAAGAAGACTGCCAAAGTTATACCAACTCAGGGTACTGCAGCCGGAAAGGAAACCCCCTCGAGTAGCAAGAAGCAGCCAAAAGGAAAAGAGAAGGAATCGGACAAGCCCGCGGAATCAGACGACGACGATGCCAACGAGGAGGAGGAAGAAGAGGATCCGGAGCAAGTACTGGAGACCCAGCAGAAGCGCAAGCGGGCACCCGCCACTCACTTCGATGCAAGCCCCGAATCTGGTAAGGAACAGCCGAAGACGAACGCGAAGACTGCTGCCACCGCTAGTGCAGAGTTCAAGGCGCCCTCGCGTTCTGGTGCCCAGCCGTCTCGTGGTACCGTTGCCTCTCCAAGTGGAACAAGTGCGGTGGCAAGAAGCCTGGGTTCCAGGTTGGCTAAGGTTGCTGGACCGAAGAAGAAATAAGTCACCATTAACCAAAGTGTTTCGCCTCTTTTTGCAGTCATGTGTGCGCGAGGCCTCGCGCACTTGCCTTCGACGCGAATGCAATTATATGCCCTTAAGGGCTTGTACATTTTTGCCGAGCTTTTATTTCAGTGTTTGTATGTTGTGCACTTCCTGTCCTGTTTTTGTTGCCTTCTGTACACAATTGTTTCCATGACCTTGAGTGCGCGAGGCCTCGCGCACTCAGGGACATAAAAAAGCAATTTATTTCGCAGGACAAACATAGGTGCAACTGGAGACCCGCATAATGTCATTTTTGAAAATGAGCTCCCGAGCAGGCACGCACAAGTTGGGGTTTGAAATACAAAAACGACAAGATTGCAAAACACACCCTTCAAATCAGACAAAATAATAGTTTATTTTAATAAACAAAAAGTGGAAAAAAGCAGCAAATTGAGTAAAATTGTATTTTTTCGGTGGTTTCTGGGTCATGTGTGCTGCAAATGTCCAAAAAAAATAGTTTTTCGGGCGGTCATTTTTTGGGTCCTTCTCTTCCAAAAGGGGGTGCAGTTTGTGTGGGCTAAGAGACAGTTCATTTTTTATACCGGGGATATGATGAACTGTCAGCCTGAACTGGCTCAGGTAAGTCCACCACCGCTTTAGTTTTGCTTTCTCTGGTGGTGGGCCCTTCTGAAACGACTTCACAGGTTCCTGGTCACAAAGCCAGACAATAGGGTTAGATCCCAGGAGTCAGGATTGTGACGAAAGCACCAACATACGGGCCAGGAGTTCCTGGTCATCGGTGCTGTAATTGGAACGCGCTTGGTTCCATTTCCAAATCCAAGGTCCCAGTGGCACCAGCCGCCACTCACTGGTAGGATAGTCATGTTTCAAGGAACCATCACGGTTCAGTCCACTAGTACGATAATGGCAGTGGGTTAGTTCAGCTGGGTTAAGCGCCTGCCATTGGTAGATCGTTGCACCCCCCCCCTACATCACTGGCATCGATGATCAGCATTATCTCGCCCTTAGGGCGGGGTACTCCCAGGCAGTTGGAGGAGGCAATTTTCTTCTTCAACTCCTGGAAACACTCTTCCTCTCTGGCGGTCCACCTGCAGGGAGTTGGTTTCTGGATTAGGTCAGTGAGGAGGGCAGAGGAGTAGGTAAAATTGTGGATGTGGCGCCTATAGAAGTTACAGGCGCCCACAAAACTCCTCACGTCGTGTAGACCCTTCTTAGGGTCATCGCGAATCTGCATGTCCTGTAGGGGCTGCATCCTAGACGCGGCTGGTTTCCACCAGCCATACCCCACGTCCAAACCCAAATATTCCATCTCCTCTTTCATAAACTCACATTTTTCGAGTTTGATTCGGAGATGGTTTTCTTGACAAACAATGAAAAATTTGCGGAGGCGAAGGACATGGTCCTCTTGGGTATTAGTACCCAAACTCACGTCGTCGATGTGGGCCTCCATTTCTGCTCCCCGAGAAATCAGCTCCTGTACTAGAGGTCTGCGCCTCAGTATGTACAAAATTTTGTTCATTAGCTCGTGGAAGAGCGCTGGGGCATTAGCCACCCCGAAAGGCATGACCTTCCATTTAAACACACGACCCTTAGGGGTTATAAAAGCCAGCAGCTCCTGAGCTGCGGCGGTTAGGTCTACCTGTCAGAAACCACTGCGTTTGTCCATTTTGGTCTTGTACCTGCATTTGGCAATACGCTCCAGGGTATTTTCCATGTTAGCATTACTCCCTGAGTAGTTCTGGGTTTTCTTGTTGACCTCACCATAGTCAACAACCAGTCGTAGGGCAGTCGACCCTGGTTTAGCAACCAGGAAACAGGGACTGCAGTGATGGGGGTAGTCCCCCTTCTTATATTCCTCCACGAGGCCAACATCAATACATTCCACCTATGATTTTAGCAGCCGTTTTTTCCCAAAATTCAAAATCATGCATTTTCAGAACCGCGATATCAAACTGTACACAGTAGTACTGTTGTTTTTATGTTTTCTCAAATTTTTATTAAAATTATGCTGTCGCTGAAGCTGGAGCCGCAGATAAACTGTCAGCAACTGCCGCGTACGCGAGTTTCAGATTCCCGACCGCCGTGCGCAATAGAAAATCGCCAAAAAGTCCACTTTTTTTCGCAGTTGGAAGCAAAGTAAAGGCATGAGCGTGTTCCCGAGATAAATACCTTGCTGCTGACCTAAAAAAATCCAGATTGGCAGGCACAGATTTGGAGAAATTCACGCTTCTCTACCCAAAAACCACTTTTTTACATGGTTTTAGGGTCTATGGAGGCCATATAGAGGGCCTTACAGGGCTGTAAGAGGTGGTATAGAGGTGATATATGAACAAATTGTCATCACCATTGGTAGAAGCCTACATGACAAGCGATGTTTTGCCTTTATTCTAGGCTATTCATCCCTTTCTCATGCACCATGGGGCCGAATATCCATATGGTTCATAGGTAGGGTTTTGATCACCTATCACCGTCCACACACATGTTTGGGGCTTGGGTTGGTATTGTATGCATTTGAATGATAAGAACTACATAAAATATGATAGTATGTGCATAAGAATGGGATGAAAGATGAACATTTGAGGTGTTTTTGGCCCTATTCTGCACCTTTTGTGGTCCATTTCCATATGGTTCATAGGTAGGCTTTTGCGTGCCTATCACCGTACACACACATGTTTGGGGCTTAGGTTGTTATTGTAAGCGTTTGTATGATAGGTCCTACATATAATATGATAGTATGTGCGTAAGAATGGGATGAACGATGAACATTTGAGGTGTTTTGGGCCCTATTTTGCACCGTTTGTGGTCCAATATCCATATGGTTCATAGGTAGGGTTTTGATCACCTATCACCGTCCACACACATGTTTGGGGCTTGGGTTGGTATTGTATGCATTTGAATGATAATAACGACATAAAATATGATAGTATGTGCATACGAATGGGATGAACAATGTAGTTTTGAGGTGTTTTGGCCCGTTTTTGCACCTTTTGCGCTCCATATCCATATGGTTCATATGTAGGGTGTTGATCACCTATCACCGTCCACACACATGTTTGGGGCTTGGGTTGGTATTGTATGCATTTGAATGATAAGAACTACATAAAATATGATAGTATGTGCATAAGAATGGGATGAACGATGTAGATTTGACGTGTTTTTGGCCCGTTTTTGCACCTTTTGCGCTCCATATCCATATGGTTCATAGGTAGGGTTTTGATCACCTATCACCGTCCACACACATGTTTGGGGCATAGGATGGTATTGTAAGCATTTGAATGCTGGGTAAGAAATAAAATATGATACTACGGGCACAAGCATGGGATGAACAATGTATTTTTGAGGTGTTTTTGGCCCGTTTTTGCACCATTTGTGCTCCATATCCATATGGTTCATAGGTAGGGTTTTGATCACCTATCACCGTCCACACACATGTTTGGGGCTCGGGTTGGTATTGTATGCATTTGAATGATAAGAACTACATAAAATATGATACTATGTGCATAAGAATGGGATGAAAGATGAACATTTGAGGTGTTTTTGGCCCTATTTTGCACCGTTTGTGGTCCATTTCCATATGGGTCATAGGTGGGCTTTTGCGTGCCTATCACCGTACACACACATGTTTGGGGCTTAGGTTGTTATTGTAAGCATTTGTATGATAGGTCCTACATATAATATGATAGTATGTGCATAAGAATGGGATGAACGATGAAGATTTGAGGTGTTTTTGGCCCTATTTTGCACCGCTTGTGATCCAATATCCATATGGTTCATAGGTAGGCTTGGAACTATTTGAGCCATTTGAGAATTTTCTTTCTCCGTGTGTCATCGTTGTACATAAAATATGATACTATGTGCATAAGAATGGGATGAGCGATGAACATTTCAGGTGTTTTTGGCCCTATTTTGCACCGTTTGTGGTCCATTTCCATATGGTTCATACGTAAGCAACGATTGTCTTACTGCCTTCATGCCCTTGTTGCGTGCTTTTTGTGTGTATTATGCCTTCCTAGGTAGGGTGAGCAAAGGGTGAAAAGATAGTGAACTAAGGGTGAACGAATGGTCATGGGAGCATGCATGGCGACAAAATGTGATTTCCCTTTGGTACAACCCACAGGGCTAAGCAATGGCTCCTTCCAAGAAGAAAAAGGTTGTGATTCCAAAGCCTGACATGCCAGCCTTGGTGCCTGCCGGTTGTCATATAGGCAAGGGGGACGTAGAAGATGGGGCGGAACAAGGAGAAGGCGGAGCTACGGAAAATTGCGAAAGTTTGGACCCGGAGCTAGAAAGGCTCCTTGCAGGGCATTGTGTTAAGGAAGACCAAAGTGTTGAAGTCGGGACACAAACCTCAGTACCACAGCGGTGAAGAAGGAATCTGTCACTACCAATGGGAAACCCAAACCGAACCCGAAACGGAATTCGACCGCAAAGCCACCACCAAAACCGAAACCAAAACCGAAACCAAAACCAAAACCAAAAGGCCATACAAACAACAGCCCACCAAGCAAACAGCCAAAGAAGGAAGAGACGGGCAGTGGGACGGTTAAACAAGAGGCTGACCTTGTTCAGCGGCTCTTGGCTGCACTGCAACAAACAACCCAACAACAAAACAACCGAACAAACCCCCTGAAGCGCAAACGCGGGCAAGGTGAAAACAGTGAAAATACCCGAAAAAAAGGAAGGGTTAAACGGGAGTCAGGAGAGCACATATCTCAGCAGGTGTCTCAAGTGTCTCAACAGGTGTCTCCGAACCCCCCTGGGCAGGTGTTTCAGCAGGAGCAGCAGCAGCAGCAGCAGCAGCGGCAGCAGCAGCAGCAGCAGCAGCAGCAGTTGCAGCTGCAGATGCAGATGCAGACCCAAGTGCAGCAGCAGCAGCAGCACCAGCAGATGCACCAGCAGGCCCAGCAGCAGCAGCAGCAGCAGCAGCATATGGGTCCTTTGCAAATGAACATGCCAGTTGCCATGCCCATGGCCATGCCAATGCCAGCCATGAACATGCACCAGCTCCAAATGCCCATGCAGCCCATGCAGCAGCTTTGTTCGACGATGAGCAGCATGCAGCCCTTTGGTTTTCCAATGTACCGGCCCTATTAGCAGCGCCTGCATATATGTCTTTTGTTTTTTTCCCTCTCCCAAAAAAGAACTTTGTGCTGTTTAGAGTTTGGTGATTTAAATTTATTGCCGTGTTTGTGAATACGGCAGGATCATATCTCTGGAAGTGCAGATGCCTGAGCTCTGTGTTCATTATGCACTTTGTGCGATGTTGAACTGATTGAGAGAACCAGATGCTCAGATGCTCAGAGTGGTGCGGCTTGTTGCGATTGTCCTTTGTTTTCATTACCGTTGGTGGTTCCTTGGATTTGAATGCACGAACGTTTTGTAGGATCGTCAGGACAAAAAAAAACAGTTTTCGCCCAAAAATGGCCAAAAATTGCCAATTTTTTGCCGAAAATAGTGTTTTTTTAGCCGGGGTCGTGAGTTTTAGGGCCCCATACCCTATTCTTAGGGTGCCCAATCCAGTGAAATGTGTTTGTAATTGTATTGGAGCAACCTATTGGGTGTTGCAGGGCCGTCAGCACAGAAAAAAAACAGTTTTAGTCCAAAAATGGCCAAAAATTGCCAATTTTTGGCCAAAAACAGTGTATTTTTGGAGAACAATCGGGTAGGAGGAACCCCCCTCTCCTATTTTGAGCGTGCGGAATAAAAGAAAAAAGGTTTCCTTTGGTCTTTTTGGGTACAAAACCTCTTTTCATGGTATTTTTGTGCCTATACTATAGGATACAGGTACGCTGGTGTGCAGCACTGTTCTGTAGCACCACCCCACAACAGACAAAAGTACTCCAAAATAGGCCGAGTTCCATGGTTTTTGATGGTTTAGGAGAAAGCTCGGGTGGGAAGAACCCCCCCATCCGTATTTTGGGGCAAGAGAATCCCAACAAAAGGGCAATTTCTGTCGAAAATCCTCTATAGGCAGGTACACTGGTGTGCAGCACTGTTCTGCAGGACCAGCCCAGAGCAGGCAAAAATACCCCAAAATAGGCCAAATTTCAGGGTTTTTGATATTTTTGGACAAAAGCCGGGTAGGAGGAACCCCCCCCCCCCCTATTTTGGGGCCGTAGAAATCAAAAAAGTAGGTCATTTCCCGCGAAAATCTGCCTTTTGCTGACTTTTTGAATTTTGGGAAAAAACAGCTGCTAAAATCATAGGTGCCTGGATCTGGCGCTCGATTTCTTCAACCTGTTCCTGTGGAGCGGGATAGAGACGACGCCTCACTCGCGTCTTTTCAAATTCAGGTTTCAGTTTCACCTCCATCTGGACCAGTTTTTTACAAGAGAAGGGGGGCGGCAAGGCGCCGAACACCTCCTCATAGGTTAGCAGCAGTTTCTTCAGTCGGGGGTCAAGGTTAAGACTCTCGATTTTCTGCAGGAAATCCTCCTCAGCATGGAGGTTGCTCTTTCCATGTTCTTTCTTTTTCTGCCGATCAGCAGTTACCGCAGATACAGAACCATTATCCCACTCAGGAGAACATTGCTGCCCATAGTGCAAAGAATACACTAGCGGTATCTCAGGATCAGGCAGCGTATAGGAATCATCGTCCTCCTCAGACCAGATGGAGGATTTCCAGGTCTGTCTGAGGTATTGCAGCCGCTCTTGGCGCTCAATACCTTCGGCCTTCAGGTACAACAGCCGTCAGAGTTCCTGAGTGTCATGCTCAGACAGTGGCATGTTATTAGAAGCAGGCCGCGCTAGAGCATCAGGACTCCGGGCCAGGGGTTCACCTGTATGCATAGGCTGCATGTGTAGCACCGGTTTCCCAACAGGGGAAGTGGGTTCGGAGGTTGACTCTAGATCTACCTCCTCCAGCAACAGCTGGGCTAGGAAGGCACTGTGTTTTAGCTCAACACAGCTGGTATCAACAGGAGGGATAGTGCTGGCGATCTCAGACAGTTGGTCGTCATCATCCTCCTTAGCAGCTGCAGGTTCAAGACAGCCATCGGGAGATTCACACCCCGTAAGTGTGGCACATAGGTGATCAGGAGATCAATTTTTGAGATCAGAAAGAGTCAGGCCACGATTTTCGGCCATGACCTCTTTCAGTAGCACCTGGTCTAGGTCACACAGGGGTACAGGATTGAGAGATCCATCGACAATGGATAAGAAACTGGCCCACTCAGGGGCCTGCATAGCAGTGTCTGAGTCCTCAGGCACATAGATGGGACCGCAGGGGAGTTGCACTCTTCCCACGGTCATTTGATCTAGCATACGGCGCCAGTAAGCGTGTTCACCAGAGCAGCCCCAGTCAGGGGTGCACATGACAACCCTTCCTCCATCATAAGCAATTTTGGTTAGAACCTTCGCGAGCAGGGAGAAGGGAGGGTTAGCATACGCTAGGCCCATTGCTTTCCAGAAGAAAGGGAAAGCCTTGTTCAAATGTTTCGAGCAGTACAAATGCATGATGTGCTGTTGTTGGCTCGCAAATAATTCCACCTGGATCTCATCCGGTTTTACCTGAAGGGCCGCCAGTCCATTTTCAAGAACGTGACGGGCCAATTAGTAGTTTTCAGTACAATAGTTAGTCTTGGATGCGTAGCGCAGTTCAGACTCTTTTCGTCCTGACAGCTCCAAAGGTACGGAGAAGAGCCCACTGCCAAAGTCGCAGTGCAAAGAATAGGGGCGCTTGAGAGACAGCATTTTTACCCTGGGGGTTTCTTCGTAGGAAGTCGGTACCAATGACAATGTCAAAGGCGTCGGTGTCCAGCACTCTGCCGTGTTGGGTCACAGTTTCGGCGCCCAGGCATATCGTCACATCGACCCCCCCCAAGGAATGGATGGTACTCCCATCCCCTACTCTTATGGCCACGGTCTTAGTTTTCTTGAAAGCCTTTAGCAGCCGCCGGGCCACTATAGAAAGTGTTGCACCGGTGTCAAGCACCGCTCGAAAAACTTGATCGCCGATTTTCACGAGGATCCAGAAAACCAAGTCCTCCTCTTCGGAGCCGCCCCCCTACTCCTCAGGAGGGTATTTGACATCCACCCCTGCAGCCATGAGGGACTCGTCCATCCAGGTCAGTCGCCTCTTCTTGGAGTTATTCCCCTCAGGGGAGGCGTTATCCCCCTGTGGGCGCTTCTTGGGGTCACCTTCTGCAGGAGGGGGAGTAGCAGCGGGCGCTGATGAGGGCCTCTGGGGGTTAGGGGGTCCACCTTTGTCACCCCCCTTGCCACCTCCTTTACCACCTTTATCCCCATTCTGGGGGTTTGTGGTGGGTGGTTGGTTCTTCTGGCGTTCAGCCTCCTGCCGCTTGAGTTTATCACTCTCGCTTTTCTTTATGTGACATTCGTCCTCGTAGTGACGACGTTTGCCACAATAGCCACAGGTGATGGTACACCTGAAATGATCTTGATGGGTCACAGTTTTCCCATCCTTGGAGTGCTGCTGTCGTTTCATCTGCAGCATACAACTACTGCGGTGGTCGCAGTCAGGGGCATGGCAAGGTCCCCCCTTGTCATTGACAGGTTTACAGTAGAACGGAGGGGTTGTACCTGCATCACGTTTAACCTCATTCATGGCACGTAGGTTGGCCCTTCCTTTACCACCTCCCTGGTTGGCGTTAGTGGGATTTTTAGGCCCTTTACCTTCGCCACGATCGGGGGTAGGGGTACCACCTCGACCCAAGTGCTTCTTGAGGAATTTCTCCATGTGGGAGTCATTCTCCCTCTCAAGAGCTAGCTCAATCAGCAGGTCCACCAGTTCGTCGTACGAGTGGTTCCGGCTTTTCCTCTCAGAGGTAGCGCGGCAGTCATCCCACGTACATTGGGGGATCTTACTCATGAGCCACGGGTGGGGCTCAGTGGCTCCATAGGAGCCCACGTTCATCCGTGAAAACAGATACTCTAGGTTGCACACGTCTTCAGAGACTCACGCAGCGGAAGGAAACTCAGGGAGCATAGGTAGCTCCTCTATCTGTGTGCGCACACTGAGGTCACTCTCATAGACTGGGAATGTTTTCTCCAGTCTTTAGAGTACCTCAGCCCAGGTTGAACAAGTTTTCACAATCTGTTTCACCTGTTTTTGCAAAAATTTCTCTTTGCATGAGCGTTTCAGCAGTGAGCATTTGGTAGCCACATCCACATGGGATTGGCAAATTAGCAAAAGAAACTCAGCAAATTCTTCTGCCCATTCGGGCAGATTTTTTGGGTCGAACTCCGGCAACTCTAGCTGGATGTTCGCCTCGGCAATTGGTCTGCCCATCGTCCCAACCCCCGGGGTTAGGCGTGAAGCGGGGGGAGACACGCCGGCAAGGGGTGCCAGGGCTGACAGCCCTCTTTTCTCAGTCTCAGTCACAGGCACGTCCTGTAATTCGGCTATTGGGACTGTCCTAATGCGAGGGTGAAAAGGGCTGGGGCAAGTGACCTTGGGTAGCAACCTGGACACCCTTGATCTTTTGAGATCATCAGCCAACGTGCTCAATCCGGGTGAAGGTGAGAGTAGTGCTGGCTTGGGTAAGGGTTCGGTCATACCCAATTTTGCCTTGACAGCCTCTGACAGAGCTGTCACATCCGGGTCTTCAGATCCGGATAGAAGTTTGGCCAAAAGTTCGGCCGTGCGATCCAGAGCCCCATATGTGGGCTCTGGGTGAAGAGGATCCAGACTCTTTTCAGGAGCCCTTCAAGTTGTCGGCAGGTCTGGATGCCATGCTCTCGGGTGCTCGTGTACTCTTGGCCGTCTCGGTAGTGATACTGTGTCCGCCATGTCTGTAGATGGCCCGGAATAAAGGAAGGAACCCATCTCAGTTTGGGGCGGCGACCCGAGGGCATCAAGAGGTATTTCTCCATCTTCTCCTACGGTGGACTTGTGGTACTCCTCGTGGAGCATAAACTCGTCCATCCTCCTTCGTAGGTCCTCTTGTTCTTCAGGACCACCTCCAAGAACAGTAGAAGGAGAGGCCGGACAGGCCGACCGGGCGATGGAGGCTTCGACTCGCCTGCGGAGCTCTTGCAGGCTGTCCTCACCATGGGCGGCTAAGGTCTCCATGGTTAATGGTGTTGTTCTGGGCGGATTTAGATTCGCCCTTCTGTGCTCTGGATCTTCCTGAGACCCAGATGCTGCTCTGAGTGGCGGTTCACTCTTTGGGTGGGCCACACTGCCAAGTTGGACCTGTACACTTCTGATCGGCCAGGTTCGGGAGGACAGTTGAGTGGACATGTTCAATGTGCTTTTCAGTGTGCTTTTCTTGAGCTTCTGCTCAGAGTCGGTTCGAAAGGTTCTCAAGGTTTGCCTCTGCTACCGGAAAGATGTCCTTGATTAGTGCCCTATAGATTTTGATGAAATCCCGCAGGTTTTTGATGTTCAAATCCCAAAACCAAAGGAGCAAGTAGAGCAAGAACAGGATGTGGATCGAATCAATGAATAGTTTGAAATCCAGTGTATCACAGAAGGGCTGCAGATAGACAGAGCAGGCTTAAATACAAAGATTCAATCACAAATGGATAAAACAAATGATTTTTATGCGAAAACTGGACTGACTCTAGCCTCCAAGTTAGCATCAAGCACTTCATGTGCACTCTTTTGGGTGAAATGGTGCTGGTTAGAAATGTGGGGCATGGGAGTTAGGCCATACAGAGATTATGACTTGGCCAAGCAACTGGATTCAGAAACAGTTAAAAATTAGAACCACAATAAGTGGTAGAAACAATTGAGTATAGGGGTCTTGGGGAGGGAGACCACTAGGCTTAACCACCAAGGCCTAAGGCATGAAATGCCTATTTTATTTCGGTATATCCTCAATGAAGGAAGATACCTCCGCTCAGTTGAGTGGTAGGGGTGAACTTCATGGGGGGCTAGGGTTATAACCCTAGTTACTTTGAGAAAGTGTACTTAAAGCTACAAAAGAGTAATAAAAATACTTAAGTTAGTCTTAGCATCAACAAAAGGGTTTTAAGGGGGGCTTGGCCTGGATCAAGGCGTCCAAGAAAGACATGGCAGTGACTTTTTCTTACTAAACACCAAATCGAATCAAGTCAAGAAAGTTTCTTTCCAAATCAAAGACTGGGTAGCAAGGAGGGGCTGCAGATGGACAATGTAGACATAAATACAAATCATCAACCTTTTATCAACAAAGCAAACAATTTTGGTGTGAAAGTTGACATTGGTCCCGCCCAATAGACAATAATAAGCATTTCAAGTGCACACTTTGGAATGCAACGGCGTTGGTTTGGAATCTGGGGCATTCGAGTTGGGCCAGACACAGGATATGCTTGGCCGGCTTGGCCAAGCAACTGAACTCAAAATCAGTTATAAAGTAGAACCACATTAAGTAGATGAAACTTTTGAGTATCTATGTCCTGAGGTGGGAAACCACTAGGCTTAACCTTAAAGGAAAAAGGCATGAAGTGCTTAGATTATTTCGGCAATACCTCCATAAAGGAAGATACCTCCGCCAACTTAAGTGGTAGGGTTGAACTTCGTGGAAGGTTAGGGTTGTTACCCTAGTTACTTTGGAAAAAAAATACTTTTATGCTTCAAAAGAGTGATAAAAATGATTAAATGTTAGTCTTCACTACTTTCCAAAGAAAAGGGGGGGCTTGGCCTGGATCAAGTCCTCCACAAAAGACGTGGCAGTGACTTTTTCTTACTCCCCCGTGCAGTACTGATTGATCAAGCTAGTAGAAATAAGGAAAAAGGCTCACAACCCTGAAAATTGCCCTAGAAAATATCTGAAAGCAGCAATTCACACTCTCATCACTTCATAGAAACATTTCACACTGCTGGTACGTTGCAAAATAGCGTAATGTACGGTGTATGATTTCCCAATCGAAGGGCAGCCCTCAAATGTTCTCCAAATTCGGCGAAAACATTTGGTTAAAGTTTGGGGGTAATTGGGTTGGAACCCGGGACCCCCTCCCTACAGCACACATGGTTGACCCCTAGGGTATGGTCAATTGGTCTAATGCGAAGAGCTATCGCTGTAGAAATAGCATTTAAGTAAACGTCCCGGCCAAAGGTCGGGGCGGAGGAATACACCCAATGAAGTGCATCAACCTTTAGGAGCTGAAAAAAATAGGAAATCCAAACGAGTGGGTGTGAATCCTGCACTGTAGTGAAGTTATTAGCAAGTTAGAAGATCAAATCGCTAAAATTTGAGTTGTACACAAAATATGTCTAGCGGAACAGCAACACTGCTATTTTTAGAACAGGCTATACTGTTCTAAAAGACATAAGAGTTGTTCAAGAAGACGTACTAAGTCTAGTGGAATAGCATGACAAAAAAGTAGACGTAAGATCCAGCTCTACCAACCAAGGGGGTTTGGAGGTGGTGGCACTGGGTGACATCTGTTCTGCAAGGATGAAGACAGTTGAAAAGGGGGTTGGAGGTGGCGGCACTCGATGAAAGGTGTATTGAGGGCATGGGGGCAGTTGACAAGGGGTTGCGAGGTTGGGGCAGTGGGTCTTTGATGGGCAACGAAATCCGGAGGAGGTTCATTGGTGAAAGCCGCGGAAGAAAAATATGGGAAAATGGAAGATCCAATGCCCTCCACTATATCCCTACTTTTTTTGTTATCTTTTCGGGTCCTCTGCCCCTTTCCTCGCTACTTTATCCATTGCCGTTGAGTTTCTTCAAGTTTCTTTATTTTACTCTAATTTTTCGTGGTGCTACGTACATTATGGTTATGTGGGTGTGTTTTTCACCATCCCCTAGGTGTAGCGATTTTTGAGGTGTGCATATAGAATGAGTTGCAACAAAAGAAATTCAGTTCTCCTTGAAGGATGTGAAAACTCATTCGGGGCCAGTCAAATATTGTTTTTAAAAACTTCATAATTATTTAGGGAGATGCACGGAATATGTATGCTCCGGGAACCAGAGCACAACAACACTGTTTTTGTTCTTTGGAGTGATACTTGAAACGAAATTGTGAACGAAAAAAAAGAAGGTTGGAAACAAATGTTGAGTGACCGCCTTATTCTAAAAAAAAATTGCAAACTTAAACAGCATTTGGAGGCAGTGGGCCAAACGTTGATGATACATAGTCATAAAAACTTTTTGCAATCATGGATTTATGGAACGGAATTTTAAAAATATTTGATATTTTTTTTAAACAAATGAGAGAGCGCTATAAATTGTTTGCAGATTCTAATCATTGGAACGGAGAAGTGGTGTGAAAGAATTCAAAAATTGTCTAAACAATGAAAGCAAGTGGTGGAAACTCGATTTGGAGACTAGTTGCAAGTATTTGAAGTAATAAGAAATGATTTAGATGGGGTATCAAAGCTAGTACAAAAAAATGGAATCCGTCCACGACAGTTCTATAAAGACGCCAAAGATTTCCAAAATTGAAATTCAGCAGAGTTGCTTATGAAATGAAAGCCGAAAAGTGATAAAAATGAAAATTTACAAAACAATTGTGCGGTAGTATTTTATCTCATAGTAATATAGTATATAGTACATAATAGTAAATGGTGCGTCTAGTGGAACTATATGTTGCGTCCAACATTTTGCCATACTTTTCCGATTAATGTATTACGTCTTTTGGAATAGTATAGAGTGTTCCACAACGTCTAGCAAATTGTTTGACTGTTCCGGTAGACATATCACGTCTTCTGGAACAAGTCTCGCGTCTTCTGGAACGGTATGGACTGTTCCGGACTTAATAGTCTTACTGTTGCGCTATTTCGTATTTCGTCTACATGCTTCATGAAGGTAAAGTGACTCGCGGCCTGCCTCCGACGCTTCAATGGCTTCGGCTACTTCCCTGTCTCGTAACTACTTCCCACCTTGGAATGTGCCCTTTCTTCATCTGCAAAGTGGGCAAAAGAGGTGGACGAAACACAGTCCGATCGGGCAACCACGGACGCTAGGGCAGCATCCAAAGACTCCCTACGCCCCCAATTCTCGAGGGCCTCCAAGGTGAAAGTGCGTATTGGTAGATACAAAGACGATAAGGGGGGCGACACAATCGTCCACTTTTGTATCCTTTCTCGCCCCTCTTTTTATACTATGCTCTCTTAGAGAGCCAGTCGTTTTCTCTTCCGTTTGCGGATACCACTCTTCGGTTCCCCGTATCTTTGGTGTGGCGGTGATTGAGACAGTTCGGAGACTCAACACCACAGACACGGTTACATTCTTCTTTTTGTAGGTTTTGTGTTCGTGTGGTTGAAAAGCCCGTGCTCAAGCTCACAGAGGTGCTGTGTCTCTGCCTCAGAACGATATTATGGTTGGCGAAATGGTTTTTGAAGTCCAAAACCTCAATGCTTTTCAAAATAGTCAAACAAATCAAGCAGGAATGACACTAGAACACCGGAATCAATCGGGATGCAGTTCCTTCCAACTCAAAGCACGTAACAAAGAGGGGCTGCAAAAGATAGTGCAGGCTTAAGTACAAAGCATCAATGGTTTCCAAACAAAGCAAATGATTTTAGTGCGAAAGGTGTGAACAATCGGGCCCAATTGATGATGATAAGTACTTGATGTGCATTGTTTTGGTGGCAATAGGGTTGGTTAGGAATCTAGGGCAAGTAGGTTGTGCCATACACATGATGTGGCTTGGCTAACTTGGCCAAGCAACTGAGTTCCGAAACCGTTGCAAAATAGGACCATAGGAAATAGATGAAACTTTTTAGCATCTAGGTCTTGAAGTGGGAGACCACTAAGCTTAACCTTTAAAGAAAAAAGCATAAAATGCCTACTTCATTTCAGTATTACCTCCATCAATGAAGATACCTCCGCTCCCTTCAGTGGTAGGGCTGAACTTCATGGGGGGCTAGGGTTATTCCCCTAGTTACTTTGGGAAATATACTTTATGCTTCAAAAATAATGGAGAAAATGATTAAATGTTAGTCTTATCTTTTAATACTTCCCGAAGAATAGGAGGTGGCTTGGTATGGATCAAGTCTCCCACAAAAGACGTGGAAATGACTTTTTCTTACTACAGTGCTCGAGCTAAAATGCACGTATCCCAATGAAATCCCCCGAAACTGGTAGACTTGCCGCTGGTTGTTGTACCCAGTCTACGCCTACATGTAGCTGCGGTAGCTGGTATCCGTCGCATTCTCTCTCTGCCTGCCGAAATACGCGCCATCGTACTTGGCGGTAATAGTTCTGGTAAACTCAGCTAGCATAAAAACTTTTCAACGTGCGTTGGATCTGCACGTTTGCGCCCAATAAAATCACTGTAGTCCGGTAACCGTCCTCGGAGCTCAATCAGCAGAGTGTTGCCAGTGCACCGCCGTAGTGGTCGTGGTAGTGCTTCACAATTATAGCGTATTGCTCATGATTCATTGCGCGGAGTGAATAAAGAATCTTTAACACCGGCGCGGAGAATGTGCACCTGATCTCGGTACTTCATCCTCCGCTGGGTGTTCTTCGTTTACTTAGTGCCTAGGCTGTTCCGCTTTCACCCCCTGTCAGAGCAGCCCAGCGTCCTAGCAATCCACAACTCAGCTGGCGGTCTTAGCTGTTTTCAGTGTGGCATATTGGCGTTCTCAGCCTCCCCCCTCCAAATTTGTTTACTTTTTTTACCTTCTTTCCACCCTAAACACTTGCCTGCTCTTTCGCTTTTAATTTTGCAATCCTAGAGTTTCCGTGACGTCGCCTCCCAAAATATCGCGCGAGCGCACTCCAGGCACCTCAACGCGTTTTTACCTTGAGGAGGCTACTGATAACCTTAATCACTTCCACAACTTGTTTTTTCTCCGTAGTTCATATACAATGGTCCGTGAAAAGCGTCACCCCAAGCTGCCTCCATCCCCCGCACCCCTGCCGGTGGTTCCGGTGCCCTTAGCTCAAGTGGCCCTATTACCACCGCTGTTGGGGCCTTTGGGGCCAGTTCAGCCGGAAAATCCTGAAAAGCCCCTAGTGCCTCTAGCTCCTGCAGATCCCGCAGTTCCGCCTTTGCCTCCTGCTGGATCACAGGGCGCTCCGATACTAGTGGCTGACTCTCCTGCATCTCAATAGGCTTCACTCCCAGAAGAGGTGTCGTCAGAGTCCAGCATCGTTTTCTGGGAACTTGCATCACCACCGTTGCCTTCTACGCCGCTAGCCGCCCCATCAGAACCTGTTCCGACGCCCCATATTCCCTGTACACGCGGTATTGTGCTTGATGGGACCCGTGGATCAGACATCCCCATTCATCGACTCTTCGGTTCCTCTTTCGCGGATTCTCGGTGGGTCCCTGGCCATCGCGGCGCCTGATGCTTGGACGCCAAGGTCAACGTGGACGTGGACGTGGACATCAAAGATTACGGATACCGATATACGGCAGCCGCTCTGGGTCTGGACCGGCCTGACCCCAGTCCCATCCCCTCATCTCCATCCACTTCAATTCCGTCACGGGGTCCAACAGCCGTCCCAGGTCAACGCGCCATGGATCTATCATCCCCAACGAGCACGTCCCCCGCTCCACCTTCGCCTTCATGGGGTCCCACAGCCGTTCGGGATCGATCCACCATGGATCTGTCATCCCCAGCGAGCACGTCCCCCGCTCCACCTTCGCCTTCGCCGGGGCAGGAGCTCTCCTCCCCATCTGGCTCGGAGTGGATGGCGGAGGTTCGGGCTTGGGTAGGTGGCGATGAGCCTCCTGCCAGCTCTTCAACTGCCGACCTCACCCGTGTTGCTGCTCAGGTACTTACTTGTTATGCTTTTCGTGCTCCTTCTTACGCGCTTCGGCCAGTTTGAGTACTTTCTGCAGATCGTGTGTTGTGCAGATTTCTTGGAACACAGAACTCACATGTTAGGGGGGGTTGAGACAAGAAGGTTGGTGTTGGGACACATGCACAGGAAAAGCCAGCAAGTCTGCAGCATAACGTACACCCCATAAAGCCCTGAGGACACTTATATCTTGAAAAAAAATCATGCTGCCAATTTGTGGCTACCATAGGTACAAACCGAACTTGTCTGCGAGGTTCCGACGATGCAGGCCGTTGTGTGTGTTTGCATACTCTTTGTGCACTGCACCTGCAAAGTGTAAGCACACCTGCCCTGTCAGTACATTTAGCCGCTGTCAGCAGTGGGGCACACACAGCCACTGGATCAGCGCAAAGCACAACGACCATCAGCACAGCTGGGAGCAACTTCTGAATCGCTGGCTTCCAGTTTGCAGGTGCAACATCTTCTCAAACTTCGGGAAACCTCCTGACTGCAAAGAAGAACTTGGTGTCAATACTTCATGTGTGCACCGTGAAGCTGTCTTCCCTGATGACATTGGCACGCGCGACAGCGGGACGGCCAGATTTCAGAACAAAAGGCTGCAATTTCGTCACATTCTATGCTTACGTGAGTTACTTGATCACAGGAGGTATGACTCAATCCCAAGTACACATTTCACAGCCAATGTACACCAGGTTCTCTGCAGAACAGATAAATATGCATTGTTGTTGTTGGGGGCTCCTCCGGAGGGGATGCTAGGAACCACTTCAAAAATGATATACTCGTCGAAGAATGTAAGAATGCCCTGTACCTTGCAAGGCACAGAGGCAAATCTGAAATGTAGAGTAAGGCCACTCACAGGTCACAAATACGGCCCGTGCCCTCTGCAAGCACATCTGCATAGCTCGTAATGCAGAGCTTCTGATTGGGAGACCAGTACATATCTGAATGAAAAGCTGACTATCTGAATGAAATCGATCAAAATCAGGCAAACACTGCCCACAATAGTGAACGAAGACCAGTTGTTGCCTGGCGCACCAACAGCACACGCACATATGTGCTGTTATTCCAACTTCACACCTTGCAAAGATGTTGTACAACACAACATTAGGTCAATTGGCAACCTGCAGCCCCGAAGAAGGGTTGACAAAGAGCCACTGCGGGGTTACACAAGCCCCCCATGGCCCCCTTCGGAAACCATGGGCTACTGGTAAAAAGGTCAAAAAACATCTCCAAAAGTGGTAACCCCCCCCCCAAAACGGGGAGGAAAAAACCCCCATCATCTGGTCACAACCCCCTCCCCCCCCTGTCTGTGGTGAACCCCCCAGGGGGGGGGGGGTTCACCTAAACCGGGTTTTTTTTTTCTCCCCTACCATCCCCCGCCCGGTGAGAATGCTGTGTTTTGCGCATCCCTGATTAATTAAGAGGCCAACAAGACAAATTGCAGAACAAAGACACAATCAGCCTTAATGCAAAAAGGTATTTGTAGCGAAACTCTTAAACATCATGTGCTGTGTAGCCCAGCAACAGGGCTAAAAGTAATCTTTGTGTCCTATGTAGTGAATTACACCACTTCAAAGGAAAAAAACGACGTTCATATCTCAAACAATTCGGACTGTTGCGTTTGAGCAAAACTGAAAAACTGCAGAAATTGATGAAAACAAGACGAAGGAATTTTTCTGTGTAAACTATGCAGAATTTCAACAGTCTTACCTACATGACAGGTTCCAAACCGGGAATTCATCTCAATCAGCCAACAAAACTGGTGGCTTACACAGACTTTGGCCTTCAAAATAAGGAACAAACACTGTTCAATTCCAATTCCGATTCCAAATTCCCTTCCAAACAGATGCACAGTCCACGGCTAAATCTTCTTTTTGGATGGATCAACCAATACTTATGTGCAGCACCCCTGAAGGCAGAAACATCAGTCCTCATAGTCTGCTGCAAAACACTGAAACCATGACAACTTTCTCAGCAGAGTGGAAACATTTGACTGGGTCGTTGGTGGGCATGGGCATGGGCCTCTGTCAACACAATAGTGAAACAAAGTAGGTGCGATGGTTGTTTGCAAGTGAGGCAAGCTCAACTTGGTGGAACATAACCAACGACAAGAAGGTGTCAGGGATTTTGGACTGGAAAACGGACTGGATACCTTCAAAATCCTGATATGGATACCCTGATATCGATATTGATTGGAATCCCCTCCCCTGCACAATGGAGGCTTTCCTCCAAAAAAAGAAATAAATGGGTGAGTGACACTAGAAATGTCAACTGGCACATATAACTTTCCCTTTATGGCTCACTCTTCATGAGCATTAACTAGCCCAACCTCTCTCGTGTTGAAGCTGTTTGCAGTGTGGCTACCTGCCTGAACAGCTACGCACCAGTCGTCGTTCAGTGAGTGTGCCGGTCACTAGGTCTGTAGCCCGAGTAGGATGCCGACCCACCTTCTGCCTGGTGGAGTCTGCCCCTGCTGCCAAGACAGACAACCCCACGACTGGCAAAACGCCCTGCTGCCACGGCCATGCATGATGCATTGGTCTGGGCCCCATGTTGGGAGTAAGATCCCTCGTGGATTGCCATGATAATGCCCCACGGAATAGATAGACGTCGAAGCATTGTGAATGGAGCCTGCGAGGGGAATGGGGGGGATCAGGGACAGAGATTGCACTTCACTGTGCCTGTGGTCACTTCAGAGAATGGAATAATTGTGTCCCGGGCAATGCTCAGCCACCTCACCCAACCCAGGTGGGGACAGTGAGCCGAGAGGAAGTGGACCTATGACGTGTAACCCTGTTCTCTTCTTCCATACAAGCGTTCCACTGGCTCATATAGCCGCACAACCTTCCCCACCGTTTGATGAGTCACCTAAATGCACCATGCCACCACAATATGGTGGCACCCTGTAGAGCTCCACACAAGACTTTACAATTTGTGTAATGGGTCACCATGTTGCCAATGGAGACCTCTTGTCTCCAAGAGGTCTAGTTGGAGGGAAAATCATAGCTACTGAGGTCGGGACCTTGGACGACCCTGTATGGACCTCTCATCCCTATGCAAAGTCTATGCTGCACATGGCTCTTGTGTGTCGCGGCCGTTTCGCAGCCGTATGTGTGTATGTGTGTGTGTGTGTGTGTGTGTGTTCGTGCGTACATAGGGTCAAGGGACAGCTTTAGTGCCAGTTTGTACAGTGAACAGGCCAAAAAGTGAAAACAAAGATGACGTGTTTTCTAAATCATTTTCACTTTGGCCCCCGCAACGTTGGCCTGGACATGTAATATGCAGTCGTTGAAACCTGCCACCGGTTTTCCAAAAGGTACTCGGAAGCAATGCAACCCAAGCTCTTGAGGGCACTCGATCAAGCGGTCGATGATGCCTAGCACTGACAGGGGTGGCATTGGGCCCACAATTGTAATCCGTCACCGTGGTGGGGATGCCGTTCCATAACATAACTTGCTCAACCCAACGCCGCCGTTCCACATTTCATGGATTGCGTTACAGCGGAACCGAGTGCAAGTGTGCGATATTGATCCTCACGTACTTCTCAAGGCATCCCTCTAGGATTTGACTAATCTGGCGGCGTAGCAGCTCCACGTGCATCTGAAACGAATCATCATTCTCGTCGTCAAAATACGCAACAGCCGTCTCTTCCTAAACGCACAACAACAGGATTCAACATGCCTCATCATCTTTACCAAGAATCTGAGCCCTGGGACTCCAGCAGATGTGCTCCTGCCATCGTGCCCAGCAGCAACTGGGTTTTGGGGGCGCTGGCAGACCCATACTTCGACAAGCCGACCCACCAAGTCATGCAACCGCATCAGAAAACATTTTTGCGACGGGAAAAATGTGTCAATGCGGGAGCAAAAAAAGCGGACCGTGATTGTGATGTTTCTGGAGGTTGGACCCCCCCCCCCCCGGGGAAAGAGTTTGTGTGGAGCGTGCCAGCGCCGGCATGGGAGGGACGCCAAGGGGCAGAAGCAGCACTTGTGAGTAGCGGGACGACGACTCCCAGTCTCACCCAGTAAAGACAAGTTTCTCTGGTTGTTATGGGGTCGCCGAGCAGGCTGCCCACCTCTTGCAGTTTTTTTCTTTGAAACCACCCCCAATCGCCCGCAACCCAATGCATGGACACGAGTGGAGGAGGCAAAAGGCAAACACATACGTACACCAGGAAAGCACAATCGGCCTACTCAGCGTTGATGGCAGCCCCCACCCCCCCAAGCTTGCTACCTTGCTTACGGATCCTTTTGATGACCTTCTACAGAAGCCGCCCAACACATTTTGGGACACCAACTAGCACTTTCACTCTGTCAGGGCAAAACAATTGGGGAAGATGTCCAGCGCCTTTTTTTTGCCCCACATGTGCTTTCCCCATCCTCCACTAAGCGAAAATTCCGTGCCTCGTTGGGACCGCTCTCAAAAGATGGGCATCATGCTGTGAATTCACCGTGTCCTTTTGCAACATATTCTGTCGGCCCGGATCGCTCTCAAACTACCAAAACATTTTAGATACTTTTGGGTAAGCAACTTCAAATGCAGATTTCCCGCGACCCATGGATATCCCCTCCCCCCCCTCTCCAGACCGTGCCCCACACTTCAGGGAGCAGCCCGGGTGTGAGGATCTCGTTCGTTGACAACAACGGAATCCGGTGGCGCAGCGTCCCAAGAACAGGTTTGCAACCATGCACTTACAGGGGGGGGGGATCCCAGCCCCAAAATGGCGTTTCTGAGCTTCCCATGTAGTGTGAGCATTTTGAGCATGCAAAAGGGGGGGATGCCATAGAGGCTGCATGAGTATGCCGGTCAGTACTTCCGGGTGTACGTACGTATTCGTCCTTTCAGGAGAAATCCTTCACACGAGGATAGGTGGGTGGGTTGTCCACCAACTGGGGTTGGTGGACAACAACCCAATGGAGGTAGGAGTGGGGGCGTGAAATGAACACCCCCAGGTATCCAAAGCAGCGTGATGACGCGGCTGCCACACCCCTGCCACAGAAGTGCCCCCAAAATGGGAAGGAGGCAAATAGCCACAGAGCCCCCGCGGCGTTGGGGTCCACAAAACAGGGAGATGACCCATGGCACCACATTCCACTACGCCACTGGAAGCCTGCATCCAACTTGGGGAATATGGAGTGTCCTGAAGTGGGCCTTCTTGAAATGTTCTGGAAGTAGGATGCGAGGGACGGGCGCCACACTGCCACGAAACGACACACACATTTCGCACCATTGCCTTTGGCAAGGCACCTCGAAGGGGACCCATTTACTATCCCTATAGTATCCCCAGAGGTGGTTGCACAGCAGTGGCAAGCAGTTAGATTGCACTGCTCACAATCCAATGGCCGTAGCAATTCCTACCTTGCCATCCCATGCTTTACATATCTCTTGGGGACGGAGAGGAATATGCCAACACGGCGCGCTTTCAGGGGTCGCCGTCATTGTTGCCTCGTTTGTGCCCGCTGAGTGTCCCAAAGGGGTGGGTATGTGGGGTATATTCGGAAAACCCTTGAAAAGGGCTTTTCGGAGATGTGTGGGTTAGGGGGGGGGGGTCGGGAACCATATATTTTCAAAAATTGGCCGTTACTGTTGACAGGTTGGGTTTTTTTTGCCTGTTCTAGTCCGGTTTCAGACAGACTGCACCACACCCCTACCCCCATTACTCCAACATATGGGCATATGAGGGTCAAGTCATTCGGGTGGATTTGTTGCATTTGATGTGTAGAAGACATGTGCAACATGGGTCCCCTCAAGACCCCAATACGTTGAAGACTTTGACCAATAACTACCTTGGACACCCGGGTGATGCCTGGTGCAACTTGCAGCATCAAGCTCACCAGAGTGCAAGAAATCAAGGATGGCAGAATTTCTCAAACAGGTTGTCAAGTTAAGACATGAGACCACAATATTTGGATTCAGCACGTGAAAATGCATCCATTTACCTCCTTTCACTTTGCTCCAACTCCACAATATGTCGGAGCACCCAGGGGAAAACCTGTGAGTTGGTGTCCCCCACGCGTGAGCGGAGCAGCCTGAGGCCCAAAAACCCTGAAACGCCGAAAAGTTCGGCCTCAGTACTCAAAAATATGGTCACCTGTCCCCCCCAACCCATACATTTCTGAAACGGCCTTTTCTCACAGATTTCAAAAAGCATACACATACCCCCCCCCCCCCCCCTACGGACGAAATTTTGGTGCATTGGACCAAAACTTGAAAAACCCCTGAAGAATTGCGAATTCGCTCCGTGTTGGCATAAAACGGATGTCCCCGAGAGATATGATATTTGATCATTACGGATGGTTACAATTTCGAAAAAGCAATTTTGGAGATTTCGATTTTTGATCTGTTGGGCTGAAAGATGCATGGGCAGGGCACACACAAATCCCTTGGGAAGGACCTTACCCTGGCAACCCATAGCCAAATGGGCCAAAAATCACACAAAGAAGGTCTAAAACATGCTTTACATGGGATAATTCATCATTGTGGGTGGTCATGATATCAAAACATGAATGTGTCACATAACGAACGGACTTGGCTGTAGCTTTACCAGGCGGGAGACCTGTTTACAGACACCCCGGACCAAATCATGCATGTCCCGTTGTTCCTTAGCCATGATCCATTCATTGGCAGCGGTGACTTCGTTTGTGATTGCAGAGGGTGGTTTTATTGAAGTGGTCTTCATAGTTTAGGTTGACCAAGCTTGGCACACACACACACACACACACACACACACACACACACACACACACACACACACACACACACACACACACACACACACACACACACACACGCACGCACGCACGCACGCACACACACAAGGCCGCAGTGAGGGGAGCAAGGCCGGCAGAACAATGCGGGCAAAGCAAAAAACAAAACTTCTCAACAGCTAGAGGTCTGCAAGACACAACAGTAAGCACAGCTCAAGTAGCCTGGCGGAAAGTATACGGGCAAACCCCACGAACCACAGGTTTCTAGAACGTCCGCGCCATACGCGCAAGTCGCTGTCGTTAACCTACAACCCCACCTTTCGTTTTGTTTACCTCAAGCGCTCATGTAGCAAGTGCCTTTAATCAAGACTAGGAATTAGTGCAAGTTCAGGGTCACAGCGCCTAACTTGCGCATGCCAAACTGAAACCAAACATAAACAAACAACATGTGGTACTGCCATCTGCAGGGGTAGACCAGGCCGTAGGAGGCACCTCCCGCCATGTACCGCCACCGACCCATGATTGTAGGCATAAGGCACCATAGACAAGCAAACATTGTCCGACCCGCTCACCCCAGAGGCGAGCGAGTCGGGCTGCCGTATCCCTTCTACCCAGGTCCCTTCCGCCTGGCAAACCAGCAGCACCAGACCTGGCAAACCATCAATGGTGGAACTATGTCCATAGCCCTGGACCTAGCCTCTCAGACATTTTACAGACATTGTGTGTTCGGACACGGTGGGCGCCGGAGCAACTCTACGGCGCCAGGATGTAGCCCAGTCGCGCGCCTCAGGGGCACACCGCACGGTGGCTGGACTTGGTGTTCTCTGTATACCCTGTAGAGTGGCGCAGGGCACGACGGCGGCGCTCCTAGGGCCCCGTGGTAGCCTGCAATAGAGTATGCGTATATATACAGTCACACACACATTCACACAGCCCTCGCCCCCTCCCAGTGCCTCATCTTTGGATCTTCACCGTCGAGTGGTGTGTCATCAAATCACGCCAACTGAAAAAACAGGCAATCTGGAACTTGTCAAACCACCGCAAGAGGGTTGGCCGCCACGAGTCAATGGGGTATCGATTGTGCACTAGGCTGACTATCACGGATGCTACGTTACACCAGATGTCCTCGCCGTTAGTAGCATACCACATGCATTTTTGCAATAAGGAGGGAAAAAAGGAGCACCACACCAGTTTGGCATTGGAGCTAGCTACATCCACCCATCTGTGGCATTGCTCAGGGACGTACCATGGTGTAGCACAGTGCCCTTGCGTGTCAGGCGCAGGCGGTCATTACTGCAGTGCACCTGGCCCTCTCCCAATGTGGTGATTTCTGAGTGCATTTCCCACTGTAGCTCAATTCCGTAAACAGCAGCCTGGAAAGATCGTATGGCAATGCGTGCATCATGTTCAAGCATAGGGGGGATATCTGTAAACATGATGTAGATAGTATCCCTGTACCGTGACAGCAGGATTCGCGGACAATCACCATGTATTTGGGGCTGGGGGTGGAGGAACTCATTCACAACGTCCCTGAAGACCTCATAACCTTTCAAAAAGGTGTGTGCAGCTGCCCGGCTGTGGATGGGGGTGAACCGCAGGATTGTGTGAGTCCTCCCTCCCGAGGAACCATCCCATGGCGCTGTCACCACAATGGGTATTTCAATGTCCCCTAGATATACAGAAGCTACACGCGAGTCCACAGGTTCCCAGATGGCCGCTGTTGCCACTGGGCTGTCGTCAGGCAGGTTTAGGAGCCGTGATTCAGAAAATTTGAGTGGGCCTGAGATGTCGGGGCAGGGAAATGGCACCGGGTTGATGCCAATGGTACCAGTGCATACTTTAGTGCAATCCCTTCGCAGGGCAATATTCCATGTGCATTCAGTAGAGCTGCTCGGTGTCCCCCCTCCCAACGCCAAAACTTCCTTCCATAGGGCCCATAGCTCAGCAAGCTGGGCACCCAAGAACCCGCCAATAGGGACTCCGCTGGACCCCTGCTGTAGTACAATTTGATCCAGAAGGAACAAGTTGTTATCACGTATGTTGTATTAAACAAACCGCCGGAGCATGTCGATGGTGGTAACCAGGAACATTCTATCAGTGGACTTACCAATATGATCAAAACTTTTTTCTCCATCTCTAGACAAGCTGAAAAACGTTTGGGCACTGCACAGTCTATGTCGTAGTCTGCCTGCCCCCCACTCGAAGGCTTTTAGGACTTCATCTTTGGGGAGGGCCCAAAACATATCTACCATATCCTGTTCAAGCGCCTCTCAATGCAGTCCGCCCTTGGAGCAACGCTGGGACATTCGACACAGGTCGCGGACACCCAGCATTGTACATCTACCTATACCAACCTCGTGCTCATATAAATCTCGCACCATTAGCTGTAGGCTGCGGCCCATCAGTCGACTCCAGCGTCGGATGGGGTGGTGCTTATAGGAGATAACAACCCGCATCTTTAGGTCAAGGGAAATGTGTTCCTGTGTTTTCCATTTGGGCAGGACAAAGGCACTGGGAGCCCGAGAAGATGGTTGCTCATTGGGGTTCTTATCCCATAGTGATGCTGTATCGGTGGCTAAAAGAAATTTTAGGGGGCATTGGTTTAGGGCAACCACATCCTGTATAACCCCCGCCACCCTTGCCCTATGGAGTAGCACACTGACAACATGTCTATCTGCCGAATCTCTACTGCCACCATATCCCCAGATGGTGAACTTTGGGCTGCAGAGTATGTTGTCCAAAAGGCCTTTGCTGATTAGGGAAGCACAGAACCCTCCCACCTTGTTAGGCTGTTTGTCCCAAACAGTGGTGAAGATTTTTAACGTGCAGCAGGTTGTGAGGGTGTCGGCTGCCAGGGTGGATGACAGCCATGGTGTGCATTGTAAGCTGTGCGCGATATGTGCTAAGATCGGCCGGGAGGTTTCTCGCATGACATCTTGTAGCGTGGATCCAGAAAACAGCCCTCTCTTAACTGTGTGTCCCATGGTGAAGTCATAGTAGGGTGGAGGGCACGTCCAGCCGAGAGCGATAAAATTTGTTTCCTTCGTGGCCAAACGAACTGCCATCTGTTGGAGTTCTTCCACACGTGCTTCTTCTTCATGTGGAATGAAAGACGTGTAGGTCTGCTCTGCAGCTCATGAGGAGTTTCCATGTCTTCCCGTTTTGCTGCTTTCTTGTAGTTTGTTGCGGTTCCCTGTGTGTGAGAGAAAGAGTGTGTGTGTGTGTGTGTGAGTGAGTGAGTGAGTGAATGTGTGTGTGTGTGTGTGCGTGTGCATGGGTGTGGGTGCGGGTGCGTGCGTGTGTGCGCGTGTGCGTGCGTGGGTGCGTGCGTGCGTGTGTGCGTGCGTGCGTGGGTGCGTGTGTGGGTGGGTGGGTGTGTGGGTGCGTGGGTGCCTAGTTGCGTGGCGTGGCGTGGCGTGCGTGCGTGTGTGTGTGTGTGTGTGCGTGCGTGCGTGTGTGTGTCTAGGGGAAGTAGAACGTAAACTACAAGACCGCCACATACCCCGTACCCCCACAACGCACACACACACACACACACACACACACACACACACACACACACACACACACACACACACACACACACACACACACACACACACACGCACACACAAACACACACGTGTGGGAACTACGCAAAGCGATCAAGCACTGTTACAAATGGAAACAAGAAAAGGCACTGGCCTCGAGGCCAGTGCCTTGTCAGGCCACAATCCAAAGCCTAGCCAATAGGACATCATGAAGCAATGGGCGCGACTAGGGCCTTAAAGAAGAAGGGCTCTTCAATACTATCTAGCTCCTCTCCACTTGGCACAGCGGGCGGTTTCTTAGATGTGCGGGTCTTGTCCGGAGTCCGTGAGGCTGGGGGGCACATACATAGGGAAGAAATCCATGCCAGATGTGGAAGTGTTTAGCGGCTGGTTTCTACTTTTCGCCGTAGCAGCTAGACTTGGCGTATCCTCCTCGTCATCATCATCAGACTGAACAATACGCTTAGAACCCGTTGCATGGACCTGGGTCATAGGCGTGTCCCCTAGAAGATGTGCCTAACGGTAATTGTAGACGTAGGCGCTTCTTGCGCCTCTACAAAAGCCTCAAATTCACTACTGGGAAGCACATCTCGTGCTGTCATTGCCACGGGTTGGGACTGTAAGTCAACCCAGCCACAGTCTCCTTGACAACCTCTATTGCAAGCCCAGCCTGTTTCTTTTGCCCGTTGACCGGAAGGTGCGTGTTTATTCCACAAGTGCTCCATGGTAATCCGAAGCTCCGTCAAAATATCAAGGGACTTCTTCACTCCAGCCATATCGGTTTATAATGCAGCAATAGCATCAACGGCGTCGGTGACAACTAGCACCCCCCTTAGACACTCCTTGATAGAGCGGCCCTTATATCCATAAAATAGGCACACCTCCTTCAACTTGTTGGGTGATAGTGAGTCCGGAAAAAGAAATGGCGGGTTCTTGAAGAGCACTCACATGTGACATATCCCGCGCCAACACCAGAGAACTCGCATGTGTCCTGGTTGAATGTTGGCTGTCTAGGCTTACCACCGGCAGTATCTTGAGGATTTCTTCTTTTATAAATTCTATTGCCTTCGGCAGTGCACCTCGAAGAGAGGCTAACAGTCAGTCGGGCAAGCAGGCAGGCAGGCAAAAACACCCAATTTGGGTTTTTTTCAGTGGTAGGCTTGTACGTGTGTGTGTGTGTGTGTGTGTGTGTGTGTGTGTGTGTGTGTGTGTGTGTGTTGACAAGGAGGATACATCAAGTCCGGCTGCCACGACGAAACGTAGACACTAGTCACTAGACACCTCCACACCTGGCATGGATTTCTTTGCGGCAATCCTAACGTGAACCCCAGCCCCACAGACTCCGGAAAAGAGCTGCGCATCTCAAGAAAACGGCCTACTATGCCGAGTAGAGAGGAACTAGGCTGAGCGACGGATCCGTATTCTCAATGGCAGTTCAAAGCAATCAAGCACTGTCACAAACGAAAGCGAAAACAGGCACTAGTCGCAGGAAGAATCTCGTCGGGCCGCAACCCAAAGCCTAGTCAGCAGGACATCATGAAGCCATACCGGGGCCATAAAGAGCCAGGCTCTTCAATACTAGCAGTTGTGGTCAGGGCGTTCCTTAAGGAACCCACTTTTCTTTTCCTAAGGGCCGCCCCAAGGACCACCAACCACCAACCGCCAACCGCCAGCCACCAACGGCAACCAACCGCCAACCATGCCAACTGCCACCAACCACCAATCACCAACCGCCAACCACGGACCGCCAATGGCCACCAACCGCCAACCGTCAACCACCACCAACCATAGTTGAACATATGAGCTACACGCGGTCTTTTTGCAAAACTGCCGTTTCAGAATTTTTTTTTCTCTCTTAAGGACCGCCTTGGTTGTGGTTCGAAATTGGCTACGCATTAGATTACCTACAACCAAGTATTACCCACCAACCCCACGTATACCATGGCATCAATTGCCTCTCCTGCTTCTAGCTCTGTTCCGGCTGCCAGTCTGTCTCGTTCTGCGGATGCTATGCCCAAAGACAAACCTCCCATATGCATGAACTGTCACAATGCTGGCTACATTGCTGCACATTGCCCTACGAAGCCGACGGGCAATAACCTGCCGGAAGATCTGTGATAGAGTTCCGGAGCAATGCATTGGGCACATGAGTGCCCGATAGGAAAACAGCAGACCGAGGCGGGAGTCTGCATTTCATGTAGCATTGGTTGAGAGGATGCCCCAAACATGATATGAAAATCACCTCAAAGAGAGGTTGTTACATCAAGCGCAGGCGCGGGCGTCGTATACCCCCCTTTTGGGGGGTCATTCACGTAGCATACCCTAAGGCATGATATTTGATGTCCAACCCCTTGTAAAATCATTATTTTGTCCAATATGACAATCCCCCAATGGATTTTTTGATTCTGGGGCCTCTATCCCCTGAAACTGGATAACATTTTCTTTTGACTTGAAGGCTTCAAGCAGTGGGGAGCATGGTGACCGTCGGAACAAGCACCGGTCGAATGGTAATGCAGCCGGCCGCTGATGGACGGGTCGGCGGTTCAACTCCTGGTCGGCAAACTTTTTGACACGGCCGGCGGTCGGCCAAGCGGGATTCGAATCGCCGACATACCAGCCTGCGGGCGGCTGCATTACCATTTGAGTGTGGCTTGTTCTGGCTGAATGCTTCCTCCCCAGTGCATGAAGCCAACACGCACAGCCACACCCCCCCCCCCGGGTCACACACCTGCTGCACTTCTTGCACATGTGAGCACAAGCGCTGCAGATTCCGGTACACCAGTCGCTCGTTGCGAGTGGAAACAGGCAACCCTTGCAATGCTCGGGTGAAGCTGAATGCACTGAATTCGGTGGGATGCAGCAGCAACAGCCTCAGCACGGCAAGTCCTTCAGGACTAGGGCCATCATCGAACATCTCCAGCCCTGTGTCAACAAAGCAGAGTCAGGGATGTGCTCATCAACACGGGGAGAGGGGTGGGTGATCTGGCGGACCCACCAAGCCAGACCAAACCATCCACCCACCCAAAACCAAAAAAATTTTCCTCTAGGGAAAATGAAATTTTGGATAGAGAGCCAAAAAGGAGAGGCCCATTTTAGGTACACAAACTTTCTTTTGCCCTCATACCCACCCACCCATCCTCCCCCCCTTCCGTAGGCCGGACACTAAGCACAACCCTGGGCAGATCCCCCCTGGAGACTGGGGAATCTACCATTTGAATTCGCCAAATAACCCCCGCGACAGTGCCAAACGTCAGTAGATGGACAGTTTGGGATGGATTTCAAGGCATGGGCATGTCTCTCTTCTGCACAACGGCAGATAGTAGGGGTGGGGCGGGAATTATTCATGGAAAGCAACGAGTGCAGATATGGTGGTCATGAAGCCCCCCCGCCCCTCCAGAAGTGAGACCTACAAACTGCAGCAGAGCAGCTGCTGCAATATGCAAACAAGAGCATTAGCAGCAAATTGATTCTGTGGATAGGGTCACGGCACCCGGTATGCCTGCTCAGGTCACTCCATCATCAGCCTCTCCCTCAACCAGCTGGCGCGCAAGCATGCGCTTAAATCAAGTAGTAATACATCATCGAAAACATAGAATTGTTTGTCAATCTTGTTCAAGTGTCTCGCTTCGCAAAAGAAGACGGGCCGTGCTCTCAAGGCAGAGCACTCAAACTCGTCAGTCCTGTCCACTGTAGGTACCAACAGGGAACCAAAGAAACGCTAAGGCATGGACCCCCCGTATTTTTAGTGAAGCTGCCATTCGCTGGCTCCGCTTGCTAACCATGATTATTGTCCGGAGGCTTTTAGATGGTCGCTGTCATTTGCTGGAGGCTTCCGGATGCTTCCTGTTACGTCTCATAGCTGCGGTCCTGTGAAACATGAACATAGTACCACAGGAAAATAGTCAAAATGACGATTCCTTGCGACCCAGAAGTTGCCGTTCCATCACTATCACTATGGGGTGGGCGGTGGAGGTGCTCGCGCACAGAGGAGAAACATGCGTGCTACACGGGCACCAGTACCAGAGTGCTCGTATGTGATGGACCGGTCAGCAGCACGCTCTGAGGGACCCAGAATCTTGGCAAGCATAGCACTGCCCTCTACACGCTGGAAATTGACATAGTACCAGCTGGGAACGTGTCAATATGATCGACATTCATGGCCGAAACTGACAAAAGCACCAACAACTGGTTGATTTTTGGTCCAATTGACAACCCTCATTCCGAAGGGAGAGGAACAGGGATGGCCCTTAAAGTCCCGAGCGCTACACTGTACTGCAATGTCGGTATTCGAAGGTGCGGCTGTAGCAAACAACACACCTACGGTCAGCGGCATAATCAAACCCATAGCTTGCAGCACACGATCCGTGAGGTGCTCGTGGGGGCTGCGGGGGATGAACCGCAAGGGCAGGGGCACAGCGTCCTGGGGGTTGACAGGCAGCACAAAGCCGTACTGCACCAGCAGCTGCGCATTCGGCTTCAGGCCGTAGCAGTTGTAAACCTCAGCCCCGCGGTCGTAGGCCACGAAAGACTCCAGATACAGGGTGCTGCGAGCCAAGTTGTATTGCAGAGACGCGGCGGCTTGATCCCGCCGAATCTGTGCGTGGTTGAGGAGGTCTGCACCGGGCACCAGCATCATAGCTGCACTAGTGGACCCTGCCAGGCAAAAAGGTTGTGAAGTAGTGCTAAACCCTAAGGCAGTCTATCGAACAGCCCCGCCTCCCTGTGTGCTGCAACGGGCTGAAATAACAGAGTACTGGAAGTTTGGGTGCAGCAGCTGGAACCCAGAGCTGCGTCTACATGCCTTTCCTTTGCGGCAGCGTGTGCAAAGAGGCGGGGTCATACGTGAAATGCCGTCGAGCCCTGGCGTAGGTAGTTCTTTAGGCGGCAGTCCAAAGGCGCGGGTCATGACCCAACAGACGGCCGTCAAGAACCGCCGCTGCGTGAAAGGGCCTGCCCACATCCGCAATGGTGCTGCGGCATCGGTGCTCGTTAGCATCTGGTAAAGTGCATGGTATATGTGGGCCTGTGAACGCTGGAATGTCCGCACGAGGCTTGGTAGGGACGCCACCTGGTGCTGGGTCAGCAGCAGCCCTGAATTAAAGGGGCAAGGGTGAAGGTCAGGGCGGGTTAGGGGAGGGGGGGGCAGGTGGGGGACAGAGTGACGGTGACGGGGCGAGACGGTGGCAGCGGCAGATGGAGAGGGAGAGGAAGAGGGGGAGGGAGAGGGGGAGGGAGAGGGAGAGGGAGAGGGAGAGGAAGAGGGAGAGGGAGAGAGAGAGAGAGAGATGGGGAAGCGGTGGGAGTAGCTCGTGACGCTTGGCAAGGTCATCTGCCCGGGTTCCCTCTGTGAAGTGGTCTGTCCTGGACTGTGATTGGCCACGCATGATGTGTTGTGTGTGTTTGCTTGGACCAAGTCCGTTGCTCTGTGACTGGTATGCCCTTGGCTTTGTGCGCACGGCATTACACCGGGCGTACATGGAGTTGACCCTCCCAGTACCCCAAACCCAAGCCCAAGCCAATGCTGTAGCGGGCATTGTGTGTGGCAAAGTGGTGGAGCTTCCGTGTTTCTGGCTACACTTGTCATTGATATACTGTTTTGGTTGCTACACTCTGCTGGAAGCGCACCCTTCACCCTTCCCTTTACCTGTGCCCACCGGTGTCCAGCACTGACGAGCCCAGCTATGCTGAGCCGAGCTCCTGTGGTTGTAGTTTTGCTAGCTCTTGGGCCTCTTGTTTGATCTTGACCATGCACTGTTAAGCCACTGCGCTGTGCTAGTGATGGCCAACTGAAAAAGATGTGACCGCGGCCCCAGCAGTTCAGGGTTGCATGCAAGGCATGTTGTGTGTGAGACAAGATGGTTAGTGCAGAGGTTGGCATTGGGTAACTCAAGGTCAGTACCCTCACCATACTGGATGATAGTTGCACAAGGCACCCTTGTAGTGTGAAAGTTCCACTTTGCCCCATTCTTGAAAGGTCACAAGCATGACCTGCTTGCGATATGGCGGAGGGAAGATGGGCACATCCTGTCCTAATGCTACGTAAGAACACAACGAATGGCTTGGTAGCTTACTCTACAAATCCATTTCCTTGTTGCTTGACCCAGCTCCTTGTTGCTTGGCAGTGTCTGAGCTTGGATTATTGCCTTGACTTAAAAGCAGAAGTCCCTCATGGAACTCATAGCCGTTGCGTTTGCTTTTTCTGCGCTGCTTGCAACCACACCTCATAGCCGCTTGCCCATGGGCCTCTATTGCCGCTCCCGCTCAGAGTTCGGAGCCCTCTAGGTGCCCTGAAAATTCATGGTGTGGGCAGTGTTGATTGGTTGAATTGACCGTCTTGGTACACCCAAATGTGTACCCTTTGCTTTTTGGCGACTGTGATCATCGGCAGCATCCTTGGATTCATAGCTAGCTGCTCCAGGTGGAGGCTCATTGCCTTCATGCAATTGCCTCGTGTGTTGGTGTTCTCCTCTTTTGATGCTTGTGTTGCTTCCGAGCGACTTGATCACCTTCACTGTCTCTCGTCTCTTAGGGTACGCTTAGGGTCTCTTAGGGTATGTAGAGGTATCCGGTTGTGGGTGTTGTAGCCTTGTGCTGGCTGGCTTGTTGCATGTGCTTCGTGTGCTGTAGGTTCTGTGTGTCCTGCCGCATGCTGTGTCTTGTGTGGCGTTTGGGTTGCTGTTGCCTGAGTCACTGCTTCTAGCACTGATTGCTGTGATGTGCTACCATGTGGGTGGTGTTGGCCATGGTATTGGCTGCCAGTGCGTGCTGCTTGGCTGCCGCCGCTTGATGCACAGTGTGGGGTGCGCAGTGCTGCTATTGGCCATTCGGCACAAGCGGTTGGCTGCTGCTAGCTGTGTTGGGTTGCTGGTTGCTGGTTGTCGCCTGGTGTGCGGCACCAGTTAGTGTTGCTGGTTGCCCGGTGTTGGGCATTGGCTGTTGTTCCGTGGCGCTTGGCGTATGGCGCTGGCCACTGTTCCTGGCTGGTGTGGCTGTAGAAGCTGGTTGGACTAGGGATGCTTGTGAGGCTGCTGGTGAGCGCAGCAGCATCGGTGGGGATGCTATTGTGGGGCCGGCTATTGAAGAGCAGGGGTGGGCTGGTGAGGTTGTAGGTGGTGAGAGGTATGGTGTTGAGGTGACCAGCGATAAGGGTGGGCTGGCTGGCTGCTGCTGCCTGTTGCACGATGCGGGGCCTTGCTCCCTGCAACACGACACTGGGTGCTACCTGGTGCTGCTTGTTGCACATTGCAGGGTGCATACTGCTACTACCTATAGCGTGGCATAAGGTGCTGGCTGCAGCTTGTTGACTTGTGTGCAGTGCCGGTTGGCATTGCCCGTTGCCTTGTGTTGGGCGCTGGCAGCAATGGTGTGGCATTTGGTGCACGGCATGGTGTTTGGTGTACGGTGCTGGCTGCTGTTCCACGCTAGTGTGGGTGTATAAGCTGATGGCAGGGCTGGGCATCGTTGTGAGGCTGATGGTGGGCGAGCGGCTTTGGTGGGGATGCCATTGTAGGTCCAGCTGTTGGTGAGGATGGAGAGCCTTTTGGCTGCTACGGTGTTGTTGAGGGGCGGGCTGGTGATGTGGGTGGGGCTGGGGAGTAGGGTTTGCGGTGGCTAGTTATAAGGCCAGGCTGGCAATGTGGGTGGGGAGAGGGGGGGCGTTGGGGTTGTCTGCGTGAATGGTAGTAAGGGCCAGGTTGGCAATGTGGGTGGTGGTGAGGGGCAGGTTGTTGACAAGGAAAATTGGGGGCAGAGGATTCTCAGGTCTCTGCCCGTGGCATGGTGCTGGATGCTGGACTGGGTGCTGGCAGCTGCTACTTGTTGTACAGTGCTGGGCACTGGCTGCTGCCGCTAGTAGCAGGACTTTGGGTGCTGGTAGCTGCTGCCGGTTGTATGGTGCTGATCACTGGCTGTTGGCGCAACACTACACTGGGTGCTACTTGCTGCTGCCGGTTGCAAGGCGCAGCTTACTGGCTGCTGCTGCCTGGGGGAGGACTAGAGGGTGTGTGGGGTAACTGTTCCCATCAGGGAGGGGGCCTGAGCTGGCGGGGCCGCTTGGTGAGAGTTGCAGTGTTCGATGGGCAGGCTGGTGTCGCTGGGGTGTTGTGGCTTGCTTGTTCCATGTGCATGTCGCTCTGCTTTGTCGTGCACAATCGCCTTCATGTGAGTTCATGGCGTGGCTGTTTTACAATACACACGCCAGCTCAGGCCCTGGGTTGTGCGTGTGTTGGTGTGGGGCTGGGCTTCTGAGAGGAGGACGCCCTCCTTCCGGTTGCATGCAGGCTCAGCACTGGGCGCCCAGCATCATGGGACTACTAACCCACCACGCATGCTCACAGTGCTCCCTTCAGCAGGGTTTGGGTCCGGGAGGGTGCCACTTTTAGTCGCATGCTGCGGGTGAGTGGTGTTGGCTTGCAATCAGCCACCCGGACAGCCACTGGGACCGACACATCATGGTGGTGAAGGGCCTGTGGTGGTTCGGTTGGATCAGGCCACAGAGGGGGAGGGAGAGGGAGATGGAGGAAGAAGGGGGCGAGGGAGAGGGAGTGGGAGAGGGTGGCGGTGACCTCATGATTGCTCCCTCAGCACTACGCACATGCAACTAGAGCTAAATGGGACGGTCGGCACAACTGCCCAAGTGAAGAACAAGGACCCCTGGCGGCCCATGGAATGTACGCGTTGCATCCCGGAACCTGCAATTGTTGCCTGTGCAAATTACCCCCTCCCTCTCTTCTAGTGCCAACGACGTCCTGAGCCCAGAAATTGACGGAAACAATGCACAGTGTTGTTTGAGCAAAACGTTTATGGATATCAAATGCACGTCCGTGTCTCGGTCCTGCACTAATACGGTTTGGACCATAGAGGACTGCTGTGCTTCTCCCCCTGATTCAGCTTGGAAGTCCCGCAGCTGGGCATCAGGCAACTCCAGCTCACCATGACCTGTTTGCCTGTGCTCAGGTCGCTTCAGTGCATTGCTCTTGGCGGGCGACCGCCATGCCAAAAAAAACTGTGTTTGCTCGCGGTGCGAGGAAATACACGTTTACGAAATTGTAGACACACATTGCATTACCGAACTCCCTTTTCCTGAGGGCGCGTGCACGATCATTTCCAAAAGAGCCTTGCCGTACGTTGAGGAAGGCCTTTGTAGGCAAAGGGATGCACGGGGGCATAGTAACCGATCCCTTGTGCTGTAGGTACTCACTCGAACACCGGGTGGCCTTGATTCAAGACACCATGCATTGCTGGGAAAACCAGGGGGCAGACCGCGGGATCCATGTCAGCCCAAATCCCCTTCCCTGATACACATGCGCTCGCCATCTTGCAACTCAGTCCCAAGAAGACCCTTGGAGGTCATGGAGTGCAGACCTGGTCAAAAGTCGTGCACGAAATTCGATTCCCAACGCATGCCCCCGTTGCTGCTTTCTCCCTCCCCTTCCTCCTCCCAATGCCCTCATTCGTCACTGTAACTTACCCTGTCGCCTGGGTCGATCGCGTACTGATGTTAGAACGGATTCTCCAACCTCATGCTGAGACTACCCATCACGGGCCACATGGGTACCGTACACGCCGCATGTACACGCCATATGTCATCGTCAACAACGAACCACCCACACACCTGCCACGCATCCTGAAACACACCGTTGTTGCAGCCTCCCTTCCGCAGATGCTGCACATAGGGTCGCCATGTCGCAAACCCCACAAGGGTCTGTGCATCCACCGCCAGCAAAAACAGGGCCAGGGCTGCAGTTTGATGGGCCTCACAGTCCCCTGGGGCCTCCACTTGACAAGTGTACAGAGGGTACAGTACTTCCTGGAGGTCGGCAGGTAGCGTGGCCAGTGTGTGGGCCCCGATGCTAGCAGCCAGGGGTGTGGACACCAGGATGGACCCGACAGGCACCGCAGCAGTAGCGCGTACACCAAAACCTGTGTGGCAGCACAGACTGCAAGCCTCCAAACGCGATGGGGTGTGGTGCTGAATCCTACTGGGTCACCACTCAATGAGGGTTAATTGCAAGGTTGCCCTCAATTCAAAATACAAACCGGGGGGTTGTAACGGGTACTTGACGGCTCAATGTGCGCATAATGTCTTGTGGAAAGCTACGTACATTCTGTGTTTGCTGGACAACCCCCCTTGTAATTCCCCCCTTGCAATTCCCCCCCAATCAGGGGGGGAACATCACTTTGACATTTCTTCTGGAAACAGTTGGTTGTACTGTGCTCTCCTGTTCTTTCTCTGCAAGTGCCTCTGTCAGAGTTGATTTCTCCTGTCATTCAGACACAAATGTATGCCACAGGCACTCGTTTTTAGTACCACTCTCGCAGCAAGGGTGGCCCGCTGTCCCCTTTTTTTACCTTACACGTGACATTTGCAACCATGACCAGATGCCTGAACAACTTAAGGTGCCTGTCAAGTCCTAGCCAGCCAAGCCAGCCACCAAAAGGGGTGGAAACCGAGCTGCACAGCCTACCTCGGCATCCAATCCTTAGACGATACCTGAATTGCCCACCGCGCATGTCCAGGAGTTCAAGGTTGTTCGGAATCGTAAAAAGAAGTTTCACGGAGAGCCTATGGAAAGGGCATGCGCACAAAAGTAACATCATGTTTCAATGCGATTTACACTACCAGTGTTTTGCGCATAGCCCAATGAAAATTGTCTGACAGTCTGCCATCCCTTTGCTCTTGTGTGCCTGAGGTGTGTGTGTGTGTGTGCGCGCGCGCCCACGCAGTTGCTTTGTTCTGGGCAGGCTGTGGTTGCTTTTTCTCGCCTGTGTGCACACACACACACGGGCCAACAATCAAAGAAGTGGCATGGCACGTCCGTGCAGTGGGTAGTGCCGGAGGGGGTGGAAAAAAGGTTTGTGGGGCGGGGGGGATTCATTTGAGCATGCAAACGGGCATGCAAAAACCTGGCGGCCTCTCAGATGATGACAGGAGAGGGACGTGCAATACAGAGCGCAGCGTCCCAGACCCCTGCCTATTTAATTGGAAGGTCAGCCTACGTAGCACCGCGACATGCATCCGCCACTTCCGCAGACTGCAACCTTCAATATCAGACACCCACAACACAACTGAATGGCATTGCCCACGGCAAGTGACGAAATTGTCACCGCCAGTCAGCATGCAATAAACCACCACACAGGCTCATGATAATCAACATCAGCTGGCGATTGGTACCGCCATGCAGCAGGCAGTACCGCAGACACTCTCGATCCAAGCATGTAGCCATCATCCACGCCACGCCACGCCGCACACACACACACCTCTATTTTGCCCATAGTTATGAAGCTCCGTTCCCGGATGAAATGTAATGTTTTGACGTTTGAGCCACAGACCCATGCTTTTCGTCGAGCGTCTGGCGTGGCTCATGCCCAAAAGGAACACAAACCACAGCACCGTGACCAGACCACAGACCGGGGCCGCAATCATCGTGAGGGCTATGCTCCAGCAACCGCCAGTGCAAAGCGAGTTCAACCCACCAAACGTGGGGAAGCCACCGCCACGGGACACCCGATGCAGTGAACCACAGGAGATGAGCCAAAAGACATGTCAAACAAAGCACAACGACTGGGAGGCATTTTGGGGGCAAGGATGGAAAGAGAGCAGCAAAACCGGTATGGGCGGTCACATGACGCAGTGCGTTCAGCAGATGATCATAGGATGCCACAGAAGAACAAAACGGTCATATCCGCACTGGATGCAACTTCAGACACCGGCCAGTTTCACGAGACAAAGCATTTTTTGTTTTGGTCCAGACCAAGATGAGCCGGCGTGGCCTGCTCAGTATATGGTACTCAAGAGAACCTCTGGGAATCAAGGTTCAGAGTCCATCCCGTCCATTTCTACGATGATCCGACGAATGATTGTGGTCGCGGATCTGATACGTAGTGAGGATTAGCTGAGTCTGAAACCATGTTCACGAGACGAGGCATTCCAAAGGCGGAGCTACCCTCCACAACGCTGCACAACCGACACATCACGTTGATGCGGGAGTCAACCGTCGGAGCATAACCCGAGGGAATGTCGCCAAATGTAACAACACGAAACATCGCACATGTCGCACACATTGCAGAGTTTCTTTGAACAAATCGGCAAATGGTCCTAGGATCCAAAAACACGTAACACTGCTGCGTCTCATTAGATTATCGTAATGCACCCAAAGACTCCATTGGTGGCACGATCTAGTGCTGTGGGGGCGTGGTCTGCATTCCCTATCTTCGGTTTATGGAACACAATTGAAGCTCGGATCCTTGCCTGAAGCACATGGGGGGATTGGGTCACGGCAGATGGTCTCTTGCTTAGTGTTTGTCGTTCTATGGTGCAGATGGCTCGGCAGACATAGGAGCGCACCGTGCACTGCGCACATGCTGTGCATCAGCTGTGCACAACTTCAGCTGTTTCAGAAAAGGTGGTGGGGCCCTCTGCTCCATGCTGAGTAATATTTTACGCCAAGTGCACACCACACATGCACCTCTTTACCTGCCCACAAAAAGTATCGTATGAAAGCACCATGATAAGTGACAAGAACGTTGTAGGTGATTGGCCCTTGCGTGTGGTGTTTGGGGCTTGGTTTTGGGGTAGGTTTCGGTACAGTCACTCCAATAAGGGCCGCTGTGCCTGCGCTGTGTGGCACTGCCCCCCCACACATTTTTCATAAACCGCAGGGTCCCAATGGAGGTTTTTGCACTCCAATCCCTCGCCTGAAGAAGACCGTGCATCTTGGGGTTGGTTTCATGTATCCGTCAAATGATACAAAACCACTTCGAGTCACTTCAACGCCCCCTCGGTGTGGCACGACTTGCCAATGTACGGCCCCGTCCCAAAACAATACGGGGCGTTTCTGCAAAGCGCCAAACAGTAAATGAGCGTTCCTGTGACCACCCTGAAAACACCCACCACCATACAGCATACGTCCAAAGGGCAAAAGCAGCAGATTTAGGTAGAAAACTGACAGCATTCTAGCATTTTTGGTGTTTTGACTCGTTGTTTGAGTTTTTGGAATAAGGAGGAATCTGGGGCAGTCCTGTGTCTGGGAACACGGTGGTTACCATGGTCACCTTGGCCATCGAGAAAAACGGGTCCAAAATAGGCTACCTCTTGCACAGCGCACGGTGCGCAGGTTCTTGTTCTATTCCAGGACCCCTCCGGCTACCTTCTGAGTAGCGACTTAATTTGACTTTTGGGCCGCAAAGCGGCCTGGAGCAAAGGTTTCGCCCCACAGTATATACCCCACAATGTTGGGGCCCCGCTGATCCCCCCCCTCAATACCCCCGAGGAAAATTCGCATTGCGGAATTGACTTGGACTCCCCAATTTATCTTTCTGTTGTGCTTGTAAGTGTGATTCGTGCTGGAGGGGCTGGCCCTTGCATCATGTTGGTGAAAACTGACGGGCATTGACACGCACACACAAACACCAGGAACAAGATACTCAGGGTCCGTCATATCAAACTTTGTGCTTCAGCCTTTCCAAAGCAACTTTCAGCGTTTGGGATATGACATGTCTGTTCTTTGCAGACGCTCAAGGCTCCATCCTAAACACGTGCCCGATCTCAGGAATGGAGATGCACCTGCCCAAACCAAACCACATGGCCGCATTTGCAATGCCCAAAGGCCAAAAAATGTCAGTGACATGAGTAGATCGCATCATATCACTTGTTCAAAGAATGAAATCGCAAGAATGCA
The DNA here is from genome assembly GCA_964036045.1 of Eutreptiella sp. 'Long Island Sound 2002'. Classification (NCBI taxonomy): domain Eukaryota; phylum Euglenozoa; class Euglenophyceae; order Eutreptiales; family Eutreptiaceae; genus Eutreptiella; species Eutreptiella sp. 'Long Island Sound 2002'. The sequence continues at coordinate 13,744,881 of OZ038385.1, forward strand.
AACCTCCGCAGGTCAGATGAAGTGGAGGACAAGGGCAAGGATACCGTTTTGTTTTGCGGGAAGCTTTGGGGTATTTACAGTGGCACTGCATGCAGCGTCGCCTCGCACGACACTTCAGGGATTGCTCCACCCTAATGTCCATCCCAATAGACCATCTAACCAGGGGTTCGAAGTCCCATGCTGGACAACGAATTGCATTGGGATGTTGTCTTGTGATGTGCATGCGGCATTTCACAGAAGCACCACAAGGTCGGATGCAAGCGGCCCACGCGCCCCAGCGAGGGGACGGTGCAGTAGTTTGGATCGTTCCGGTGCTGGTACCCACCAGACCTCCTGCGAATTTGCCCCCCGGATATCCGCCATTGCGCCCCCACTGGGCCTGGCAGAATAGCTGCAACACATCCACGTGCATTGTGGATGGCGTTGATGTGCGGATTGGGTTCCAAACCTGTATCCGACCCATGGGGACTGCCGGCTGCCGTGCCTGGAACAGCAAAACGGCAAAACCCCACAAATGCATAACAATGGCTGTCCAGATGCCGACTGCCGTTGGTAATGAAACAAACCACCGGGGACCCGGCAAGTGCGCGGGAAAAAGGCATGGCCAAAAAAGTGGTGACGTGGGGAAATGCACATCAGATATGTAAATGGTGCCGCAAGACATTGGGCTCGCAACCGCCGCATGTGGACACCATTCCTCGAGACTCTTGCGGAGAATGGCGCTCAAAGACTAGACTTTTCTGGTCGGGGGGAGGGGGCAATCGGCGCGCAACGCAATGCCAACAGGGAACCAAAAGGCACTCGCAGGGCGCGGTTAACGGGTTAGACAACAAGCGACAGCCCGCCACTGTTCTGTGGCATTGAATAGTAATGAAACCCGACCGGCAGAATCGGCTCAGACTCGGGTCGAGACACATGGCCCCACGGTGTCGAGCCACCAGTGGAAACCATTGTAATCGTCAAGACAAGGAAGCACACCAGAAACAGCCATGCGAGAGGGAGGCATATTACAACGACATGGCACACAGGGGCCCACAGGGGAACGTTCCCACGTTCCGCACAAAACGCAAAGTGATCCTAAGCAACATTGTTCACTGACTGGGTACCAACAGCCTTACACAGTGTGGGGGTCGGGGGTGGGGGGTGGGAGTAGGTGCAGAACAAATCCATTTGGCTCAGACTAGGCTATGCGTCCTCCCATCTGACCGACCTTCGCTCGGCCGGCTGCAGGTACGCGCCGCCCTGTGCGTGTTGTTGGGATGCGTCGCACCCGTTCCACTGGAGCGGCGATGGCACCGCTTGTGCAGATGCAGCACAACAATCACCTAAACTTAGCAGGAAACCGCGTGGACGTACGGTAGACCTGTTTGGGGTGCCGTGGGGGGCGGTGTAGGTGACGTAGGCGGTCGGATATCTTCACCCCCCCCCCCCCCGCCCCGAATGACCCGGAACCCCCTGGGCACACCTCCACATCATTTGTGTGGAGAGCACCCTCCGAACTTCACGGTCTCCGAGTGACTGCCTGAACAGCCTGTCAGCACCGGCCGCGGAGTGGACGCGTGCCAGAGCGAAGGGCGGGATGAACGTTCCACTTCCCCCAACAAAACTGCACCCGCCCCCTCATTGCTTCACCGCACGACCCCCCCCCTCTTCTCTCACTACAAATGACCTCAACCGACGAGCAGGACACGCAAAAAACACTGCACTGGACATGAGGTGTGCGACGCCGTCCCCGCTGAGCCATGCCACACCTCCGCCCCCGAGAGCAGTGCGCAGGCGTCAGCCACACAAGAGCCCGAGACCCGGCTCCTTGGCGGCCGTGGCGGACCACAGGCCCCCGTCCGCCGCAAGAAGCGGGAGGACATAGTGGCAGGGCCCCGGGGGGGGGGGGGCGGGGGTAGTTCGGCAGCGGTCCGTTGCGATGCTGAGGTACGGTACCCTTGTGCCCGGGTCTTAGGCCACGACGGCGAATGCCCGACCCCCTTGCCCCCCCGGCCCTGAGGCCCAACCGCTGCGGCATAGCGTCAGCGGGTGGGCGTAGAGCGCAGCCGACGGGGGAATGCTCTGACCCCCCCCCCCCTTTTCGAGGCACGCGGGGCCCAGTCGGGGTCCAGGGGGACTTGCGGGTGACAAAATTCGGATATGAGACGTCCACGGGTCTGTCTGTCGTGGCGGTGCAGCCCCCCCGCCCCCGGGCCCAGTCACATGTGTGTGGGCAGGCCACGGCCTACCGTCACTGGGGGAGGGGGGGAAGGATTCCTCCCCCTGACCCACTCCCCTCAACACGTCAGAAAAACTTTTCCTCGGGAAAAAATGAAATTTATTGAAGGGCCCCGAAATTGGAGGTCGATTTTATGTACACAAACTTTGTTTTTGGCCCCTGACCCCCTGTGTGACATTCCTTCGGGCTGCTGTTTCTTTACGGGGCCCTGGACGGTCACCCGTTCTCCCCTTCGCATGTTGCGTCGGGTCGCTACTTTCTGTCGGCCGCTGCGGCCGGTGCTCTTGCTGGTGTCGTTTCCGCGTTCGCGGAGCCCAGTAGTTGGCGTGTTGGGACTGTGCTGGATGCGGCATGGTGTGCCGTTTGCGTGTCAGCGGCGCCCAATAGTTGGCGTATTGAGGATGTGCTGGTTGTTGCCGGGGTCGTTTGACTGTTTTTGCTGTCCACACACCTCTGTCCACAGGCCGTCCATCGCCTGCCTCGCTGTGTTTCTGTGCGGCCCAGGTGCCTTCCTCCACGCGCTGTCCGGGCCGTCCACCATATGCCCCTTTCCCCCTCACGGCTGGTCTGCCCCTGATGGGCTCCCACTCCTGTTGCGCAAACAGCCCATCTGGGCTGCGGGAGACACCCCCCACCTGATGCCGGTTGAGCAGGGGTTGCCCTGGCACCCGGTAGCGACGGGGTTGGCTGGCCAAGCCATCCCCTTTATTGTCGCTGCCTCCCATGCCCCATGCCCCATGCCCCCCCCCCCCCACACCCCACACACCACTAAGCCGTGGCCTGTCTGTGGGCCTGAGACGTGACCCGATACAAGAGTGAGTCGTGGGGGAAACAAAGAACGGGTCAAAGCATCGGGACTTTGGGGGAGATGAACATAAATGAGGGGTACGGACACACATCGGGTCAGCGAAGGGACCGCGGCGCAGCGTCGGGACCGGCGGCGGCCGTTGTGGAGGCCGAGGCACGCCCGCACCCGCAGACGGACGGGGGCGGCAGAGCACGAGGGCGGCGCGGCGGTGGAGTGACCCAAGTCACAGACTGCGAGAGGGTGGGCCACGCGTGGGGGGGGTCAGTTCAGTACCGGACCCCAACTCCTGCGGCGTGAGGCAGGGGGGGTCCGGAGGTGTGTGTGTATGCGGGGGGATCGAGGCTGAAGGAGTGCGCTGCGGTTGATACATCCGGGCGTACGTACGTGTTCGCACGTACGCGTACGTACGTACGAGTGTACGTACGTGTTTTGAGGAGGGAATCCCCCACAAGTGGAAGGGGGGGTCGGTTGCCCACCCGCTGGGCTGGGGGCGAAGAGGGCGGGCTTGTGTGTGTGGGGGGGGGGGGGGGGGGCAATTCGTTTCTCGCGTTCGGGGGGCATTCTTGAAATTCAGAGCGAGCACGTTGGATTCACGCGAATCGGGGGTGAAATTCCCTTTACTGACGCCCCCATACCCCCCCCTTTACCATTCCCCACCCGCCGCTCATCCGCTCCATTGCCCCCGTGTCGCGTTCTCTTGTGCTGCGCTGTGAGTCCTCTGACATCCGGCAGCCCAGGCCTCTGCTGCACGCCTCCCCGCGGGCGTGTACGTCAGCCCTGGTGCGGTTTGCAGACCCCCTGAGATGTGCACTGCACTTGGGGCAGGCTGCACTATTGGCGCCCCGCCCCCTCGACTTCGAAGAAAGGGGTCCACCCCCCCCCCCCCCCTCAAAGGATGTATTCGAAGAGAGGAGGGGGGCAGGGGAGAGGGGGTCTGGAACCCAAAAATTTGTGCAACAAAAATAGCCCAAATCAATATTTCATTTTTTCGCACCATGAAATCTGGGTCCAGGGGGGGGGGGGGGCGAGGTCCAGGGGAGTGTGCCCCCCCCCCCTCCTCCTGCGGTTGTCAGCCGTCCTGATAACCCCCCCCCCCCCCCAAGACAGTAACTGTCAGTCATGCCCCGACCGAATCCCGCAACAGATTTGTACCCGCTGCCTCCTGCTCCGCAACCGCTTTTCCAACCGTGGCCAACCGGGGTTTTGCTTCCGGGCGTTTGCTGCGCTACCCTGTGGCCTTCCTCTCTTTCATGCGCAGTCCCCCCTCTCCCCCTCTCGCGGGAAAGACACCGACGGGTATTGAACACAGGGGCGGGGCGGGGCACAGAAGGGGCCACACCTTTACACTTGCAGAGCTGCGTCGTATTGGCTGTGGTGCTTGGGGCTGAATCCGCACATGATCTTGTTCTCGATATCCGCCGCACATTTGGTCAGCCTAAGAAAGCGAACACGGGCCGAGTGCACCCACGTGCGAAGCATCGGCTGCACAGCGCAGAGGAGTGCCTTCTGATAGCGCGGAACGACCCGACCGCACTGCGTACGACCACACGTCCGCTTCCGTGTCCGGGTGCGTGTTGAGGCTTTGGCGGTCTATCCACCGCCGTGCACCCCTCCGCTTTTACATTTACTTCCGTCGCGGCCCGGCCATGCCGATGACTTGCCTCGTGCGCCCACATTGCGCGGCCTGTGCCGCGCTCGCACGCAGGCACGGATGCTCACGCAGACACGGAGATGCCCGCGCACATGCACACACACACGACGTGAGGAAACCAATGAACCAACGACCAAGAAACCCAGTGTGGACGATGCACAGCAGACGATCACAGTGCACTGGTCTCCAAACACCTCATCGGGCCATAACAACAGTGAAGGTCATGTGGCTACACACGCGCGCGCGCACACACACACACACACGACGCACAGACACACAGACACACACGCATGACCGGTGTGCAACGGAGTTTCTTAACCAAAAGGCCCGTCTACTGCGAACGTGTTGAAGGCGACAGCAGTCCGTCCCGCAGCCCAGGGCTGTCATGACTCGAGCATGACACTTCTCTGTCATCGAAGCGCACCTCTTTTCTTCACACGAAAAGTTGTGCGTATGCAGCGCCGGGGGCAGTAGGGGGTCGTCCAGGCCCCAGCCGGGCTCTTCGACGTGCAGGCGGTGATGGCGCTTCTTCGTGTCCTGGCGGTACTTCACCTGAAGACGGGGGGCCATGACGAAGATGATGACCATCGGCGGGACGTCGGAGGAGGGCGCGGGGCGGATTGCCTGTGCTGCTTCGGCCCGCGCCTGAACGCCATCCTCTGCATCGTGCACCCGTCGGGGGCCGTCGGACGGGGCATGTGCAGATCGGCGCAGGGGGGGCTGTCTGGTGGAGGGGGGGCAGGGCACACGGCTGTACGCAGGAGTTCTTCGAAAAGAGTTCGCCGAGTGCGTAAGCGCTTTGTGTGCTGTTGGAACGAGGCATGGTGCCTCCGTTCAGGCCATCGCTTAGTGACCCCGCGGGGTGGGGGATCCCCCTCCCTCCGCCCCACACAAACCCATAATCCCCCCCATGGGGGGGTCATAGGATTCTAGATCAAAAAATGTCTCACCGCAGGCAATTTTGTTCGCAATGGCACCGAAATGGATCCGCAACGAGGAATAAATTTACAGAGGCATCTGGCATTCCAGAGCATTCCCCCCCACAATGGGAATGTACAATGGCGAGAGGCCAATAGGTGCCGCCAAAGGCAAGCAAACCAAAACCATGGCCTCGTGCCAGCCCCCTTCCCCCACCCCCCCCCCGCGTGGGCAAAGATCGCCTCGATATAAATGCTGAAATACGTTCGCGCGCCAGCCACGGCGAGAAAAATTACCCGAGTGTTTCGGGCGCTTGGCGCTCATTGTGGCTCTAATTAATTCCGTCATTGGATTGGCTGATTTCTCTAAATTTCTGGAGAGCTGTCTGGTACCATGTTGTGGAGTCCTGTATCAGAATGAAACCTTTCGATACGCGTACACAGAATGGAAGGGTCCAATTGCTACGATCTTGAGCGTTTGTGATACATGTGTCCGCCCGGCCGCAATATCTCTGGACTCCCCTGCCCAGACGTCTGGACAGTGGCCTGCATTTGCCTCCCACAGGCACATTTCCCTCTGTGAGTCCGAACGTGTCGGATCCGAACGCGGGGGCGGGGGGGGGGGGTTAGGTCCTGGCAAACCGCTGCTGACGGGCCCACCCACCCACATCAGACAAACTTTCCTCAGAAACAAAGATGAAGGGGCCGGGATTTTGAAGGGGACGGATTTTCGGGACACACTTTTTTTGGCCTCTGACCCACTCACCCACACCCCCCGGGGGTGGGGGGTTTTGTGCCCACGGCCTGCACCCGTTGCATGGCCTTCAGACCGGAGGATTGGGGCAACTTGTGTGGCCGTGGGGGTGCGCGGCGCGTGCAGGTCGTGGCACGTGGCCCAGCTCCGAGAGGGCGCAGAGGCCCGGACACGTCTTTCACTTGCCCCCGCTTCCCGTCTCCTGGCGTCCCCCGTTCACTTCCGAGGTCCTGAACAGCCATTTGTTGGGGTTCTGGGCTCATGCGCCCCGTCCCTCTCGGGCTCGCGGTCCCTCCGTCGTCATATTGCTCCGTCAACGCCGCCTCCAAAGTCTTGGGCTCTGGTCGGATGCGTTCCCTGCCGCGCCGTGCCTCGCGGGTGGCACACGAAAGCCCCCGTGGCTGTCCGCGTGCCCTGCCATGTGCTGAGCTTGGGCTACGCCAGTGGTCGCCGGCTCCCGCCCCCCTCCCATGCACAACCCCCCCCAAAGCCCCCCCCCCCAAACGCACGCAAACACACCCGGGACATCTCCAAATACTCTGCCTTCGTCATGGGGGTTGCCCCGGAGCCTTCGCCCTCGTCCGAAGAGGACTCGAAGTCGTCCATCATCTCCGGGTGCAGAGGGGACATGGGGCCCGGCAAGTGAATGGACCGTGAAGAGGCGCCCAAAGGGGACGACAATGACGCCAACAACGACACCTGCAACGCGGTCCAGTATCGTTGTGCTGCGAAGGCTGTCAGCGCCCACAATGACAAGCCCCCCCCCCCCCCCCCCAGCCCCCGACCCGGGCGGCGGGTTTGGGACCCGGTCTCCCGGGGAGTCTACCCTCGTACCCCCACCAGAGGTACCCACAGCGCTATGGGTCTACAGTGCAGGTGCCCTAGGGACAGGGCAGTGCTGAGCACGTCCTCAACACCTCCAGCAGCACCAAAGGCCCAGAAATAGGGAAGCAAAGCCAGCCCAAGGGGACTGCCAGAAGACCGCAGGCCTTGTGACGGGACATTCGGGTCAGTCAGGACCAGTCGTGTGCGGCAGGTTAGGGGCCGCTACCGTAATGTAAGCACGAAGCACAAGAGGCACGTAGCACTGACGTGACACTACTTCTTACTTCGTTGGCGAAGCGGAAAAGCGTTTCCGAGAAAATGCGCCCACCACCGTGCGTTAGATCCCGTCCGGAGTTTGGGGGATTCGAAGGGTGCGTGTAAAAGACCTCATGGAGAGCCGGAATGTTTGTTATGTTTGAGTCGGGCTGCGGCTTGTACTTCGTGGGCCTACAAGCCTGCCACTCTTCGTCAATGCCTCTGGAGGCTGGACCACAAATAGCCCGTGCCAAGCTGCCCCCGCCGCCCGCTGCCACCGCCCCCCCACCGCCCGCGCCGCCTTCAGTCCCTGCGATACACACGGGCCTCTCACACATACAAACGTGCGAGGGCACACAGGCACACAAACACACAAAGGGGTGTCGACAGACTGTACCTGCGTTCCTTTTCGGGAAGAATCCGAACTGACCATCGACGATTTCATCGGCGACGTGATGTACGACTTCAGGGTCGGACTCATGTTTGGATGAGATCGGGCTAAAGAGCCCGAGGCCCAATTGTTGTCATTGACGAAAGACTTCAAAGAGGCTGAGGGTGACCCTGCACTGCGCCCACTTTTCCTGCAAAAGAAACAGGGGATACAGCGGTTCATGAAAGCACCCAATGGAGCGCCCCATGAGCCCCGAGGAAGGCAGCAGTAGACCAGAAACTGCCATTGGGTGCCCCCCCATCACCATCAGTTTACCATCAACCGCCGTTGCTGTTCGTGGAAAATCCCTTGGGTCCAAAGTCACCTCTGAATCAAGGCGTCCTTCAAAATATGGGCTGCATCTGCATCGCACGGGCTGATGCGTAGTGTGCTCGGATTTTGGGCGAGTTGGCTGCGGCAGCTGCTTGATGCGGCCACTGCGTGCTGCATGTTGGGCCACGCAGAGATGTGTGGGTGGCACACCCGACGGGTTTCGTGTGGCATTCTGTAGGGCACTTGCCAGGTCAGTCCCCCATTGGCCCTTTTGAAACCAGTTTGGGCTTACATGGACACCAACGGGCCACACGTGGGTATGGGTATGAGGCTCCACGGTGTCTGTCTGAGATAGGTGCAGCAGTGGTTGACAGCCTGGGGCACAACATGGGGGACCATGCGACGCCGTGCCATGGGCAGGGCTGCCGGTCTGTCTTAGGGACAGGGAGCGCTCCAGATCACGTCAACAAAAATGCTGGACACACTTGGGTGGTCACGGCCGAAATCAGATGCTTTATGCACTTCCAGGGGCAACACTTGTGCACAGGTGGCTCAGAATGTTTTTGTGTCTCTTCAAACATGGTCATAATTACTGCAGGTGACCCGCAATATCACCATGGAATTGGAGCATGAACCGAGTGCAGCGGACATTATCATCCAATTTGTGCTGCCGCTTGGAAATAGTGTGAGAAAAAGCGCTCCACATCACCGCCCGAAATTGGTTGTGGAATCAAGAAAAGCACCCTCTCTTGGAAAGCGGAAGGGGCACGTGACTGCCACATTGATGCAAAGCACTAGGGCTATTAATATCAATAGCATTTGCAAGGGGCGTGCATGCTCCATGTTGCGCATTCACACTGCAGGCAAAGGGCACCAACAAGCACGCAAGCTGGACAAGCCAAAAGCATTTGCGGAAAATTGCGAAAATTGCGAAATACTGCGAAAAATTGTGAACTGTAATGCCCCCCCCGTAGTGTACAGTGTGCCATTCCCTAGTGCCACGGGTCCATTGAACCGTTCTTTTCGTGGTGCGCAACGGGTGTGCACACACCCCTAGTCATCATTACGCGTCACAAAAGAGCCCTGGAGGCAATGCACGGATCAAGGTCGTTGGCAGTACTCGAACCTGGTAAAAGGAGGCACGTGGGGTACTGTTGGCGCCCCCCCCCCCAAAAAAAAACTGCACGAAAGGAGCCGCCTGGATGCATGACGGAACATAGTTTAAATGCGTGTGGCAGCCATCACAGACATCCTACATATCGACTGGTCACAAAGTGGTGCTTTTCCTGGCACTTTCTGGGACTTGCCTTCTCGACTTGCTGCGCCACTGCCCAATCGCCACGGTTTACTTTTCCGCTCAAACTTCGCGATTCTCATCTTCATACCACAAAATAGCATCCAGGAACGTTCCGGCGCAAAGTAAAGCACCAGGGCCGAGTTCTAATGTTCCTGCGCATGCTAGCTGCTGCAGCACGTATGCGATGTCAAATAATAACCACACCACACACCATGGCATAGAACACCATAGCACAGCACAGCACAGCACAGCATGGCATGGCATAGCACAGCACAGGATGGCACAGCAGAGCATATGAGAAGACACCATACAATACCATACCATACCATACCATACCATACCATACCATACCATACCATACCATACCATACCATACCATACCATACCATACCATACCATACCATACCATACCATACCATACCATAGTAGCGGAGTCCCCCCCGGCGAATCCGAGGTTCTTCCTCGAAGGGGCCCACGTGCCCAGGGGACGCCACCGGGTTTCACGGCCACGCCGGACGGAGCTCCCACCGGCGACCCCCCCCCCGCATGGGAGGGTGCACACAACGACCGCCCCCCCCCCCCCCCCTCAGCCCCCCCGAAAAAGGGACTCCGGCGCGGAGGGTTGGGGATATAGTCCCATGCCGCGCGGCCATGAATCGACATGGCCCTACACCGGGCGATACACGCCAGCCCCCCCCCCTCGCTCAAGAGGGGCCCCCGTCGTCCCCCGGGCAGGGAGCACCCCCCCCCGCCCTCAGGGAACGGCCGCCCTCAGGAGCCCTCGCCCAGCTCCTGGGGGCCTCTCGGGGTTCGCCCCCGAGCCAGCCCGGCCCTTCCGCGCCCCCCCTCACCAGCCGCAGCCCAGAGGCCCGCCCGGTCCCCCCCGCGCCGGCCCACAGCCACCAGGGACCCGGGCCCCGGAGCCCCGGAGCCCAGCCCCGCCCGCCCCCCCGGTATCCATCCGGCGGGGCCCGTCCCGGTCCGGTTCGGCCGCGAGGGGACGGCGTGGCGCTTCCCCCCGCCTCCACCAGGATTCGCCCCCGTGGATGATGCTCGGCGGGATTCGTCCCCGCCGAGCGGGGTGCGGGCCCCTCCGCTGACCGTGGCCCCCAGCGCCGCGGGCGCCCCGGGCTCCCCGGCCGACTTTGGCCAGCCCCGGCCGCCCCTCCTCCCCGGTCAGCCGAACGGCGGTGCTCGCGGCTGAGCACACCGCAACCCCTCCCCCCCGCGCGCGCGCCCGCCAACCGGCCCACGCCCCCCCCCCCTCCCCGCGTGCACACCAGGCCCCTCCTCCCCTCCACACCCCCTCTCCTTCTTCACAGGTAGCCGACGCCACCGAGGTGGGCTTCCGCAGCCGCCGACGGGCGGACGCCTGGCCGACGAGGGGTCCCCCCATACGCGGTGGGGGTCCAGGCCTTGCCCCCCCCTCCCCCTGCTGCATGCATCATGGCGTTGCATGAGTCATACCTCCCTCCCTATGCACCATGTGTCATGGCCGCGAGTGGCCTTTGCCTCCCCTCCCCCACACTGAAACCGCACGGGGGGGGGGCCGAAGGCCCCTGGGTGGGGCCCCCAGAACCCCTGCAGCCGCGCCTCCCGACTGGAGGGTGGTGGGGCCCGCCGGTGCGCGGTACGAGCCCCCGCCACCCTCCATCCACCTGCCGCTACCCCCTGACCCCCCCAGTCCCCCCCCTGTCCCCCACCCCGGCTGGGGCGGCGCGGCCCGCGCGTGCGGTTCGAGCCCGCGCCGCCCCTTGTTGCATTGTTGCCCGGGCCTCGACCCCCCGCCGGCTGTGCCGCGCGGCCTCCCGTAAGCAGGACACAGGGACAGGCACCAGGGGACAGCACCTGAACCGAACACGGCACGCCAGCAACTGTAAACCCATGTTCGTGCTCTTGTGCTCCCGCCCTTGTGCCCTCCCTCCCCCATGACCGACGCGCGCGCGCGCCCGCACTACCGGGGACGAGGCGGCCACACCACAGCTCCAGCAAAGGTGACTAGGCGCCGGCAGACAGCAACTCCCAGGCCTCCCCTCGCCCCCGTAGAAGGCTAGAAGCACGGGCTAGCGCCCCCGGCCACGCCACGGCCGCACACGAGGAACGGCCACCTCGGCGGGATGTTCGGGCAAGGCGCGGAATGTCCGTGGACCCGGGCGTGCCTTCCCCACCCCAAGGTCACCGCCCCGCCCTCCACCCCCACCACAGCCGCTTCGCACAGGACGAGTAACTCTCCCCCCGCGAGACGGGGGAGGGCTCCAGGGTGACTTCCACAGGTGGCCCCACCCTCCTCCACGCCCCCCCCCCCCTCCACTCCACGGCGCCCCCCCCCCCCCCCCCCCTCGGTCGTTGTCGGCACACGCCCGGCCAGCGTGACGCCGGCCGACTGCTCCCTTGCGCCCCGCCCAGGGAGAGCGTGTTTGGCAATTTCTCCCGCCGGCACGTGCTGGGTGCCTTCACAACAACAACATATCATACCATACCATACCATACCATACCATACCATACCATACCATACCATACCATACCATACCATACCATACCATACCATACCATACCATACCATACCATACCATACCATACCATACCATACCATACCATACCATACTGTACCATGCTACGTGCCATCCCAACCCTCCAAGGTGCCTGTTCTGCCATCCTTTGTGCCCTGATGCAGCACTTGAAGCAGCACACCATCGGGATCGACGTGATCGCGCACGTAACGAGGCCATCTTTTGCATTCGGTACCATCTCCATGTCCTCTGGATAACAACCGCACAGCGGTACTTGTACAGCGTCCGGAAGCCCAAATGAAACTGCAACAGCGAGAGAAACAAGATTGGAAGCAAAACGGCACACGGAGTGGGCCTCGCGGTTTGAATTGAACAGAAGTCCAGGGATGATGCTTGGAAATCCAAGAGTCTGATGCTCGGAAAAGGGGCGACGGTAATCTCCCTGCCCTTCCCCCAACGTTCACATGAACGTTGGAAGCCTTGCAGATGCTGTGGGTGCGCCGAGGGGGAGCATTCATTACTGAAGTGGCAACATACCCCCGGCGTACGCTCCCCGTCTGAGCCATGAATGCTTTTCAAACACAGGCATGCAATTGAACAATGTGACCCCGGTCCCCATGGTCGGCATGCCTGACTAACTTCGCAGTAATACCCCGAAAATTCACGGAGGAACACAGCCAAGCACAGGCACAAAACACAGGCACAGGGCCTGCAGAGGCACACGCAGCAGCGCAAAAACCAGCGAGAGCGCCAGCGCAAGCACAAGCGCATACGCACGGGGTCTCCAGCGGACACCCCATATCTAACGGGCCGACCCTGGCCCCATTCCACAGCCCTGCCCAGAGATCGCACAACACGTGCATTCGGGTCCGGGTGTGAGCGTCTTCGTACCGGCATCCCGGCGAGACCCCTACCCCCTCAATCTGACCCGTTGGGGTCAGGGAGGGACGCGATATCTACTCGATGGGTGGGCAATCGGGGGCTTTGCTGGAGGCCCAAACGACGGGCTATGTCGCACGCGGTTCCGTAGGCCTTGTCGAGCAGCTTGAGCCCTCTTCCCTTTGTGCAGTGCCCCCTACTCGTCCAGGAATGGTGGTGGTGGGGGGCAGCTCTTGGTCGGGGGGGGGGGGGGGGGCTCCAAACAGGGGCTCCTCCAGCCGGCCCTTTTTAAAAGTCCTGTTTTGCCTGCACCGTATCACACAGGGGTTCACATGACCCCCCAGACCACTGTCTGTCACAACTGATGCAGGAGTCGAGAAGCCCAAGTTCCAGAGGTCACACAGGCACTTTATCCCGAGAATTCCGCCTTTCATGACTACACATTCTTTGCCATAGCGCCCAGATTCTTTGCCGCAATGTGCACTGACAAAACGATGGCGGCGATTCCACAACTGGTGTCCACCCCGTCCTCTAGCCACGACGTTCCTTGAGCAGAAAAAAAAGCTTGCGGCGTTCCGATTTTGGGTATTTGGTAAAACTGAGTACCAGACGAGGTAAAACTGAGTAAAATGTGGTAAAACTGAGTAGATTTGAGGTAAAACTGAGTAAAAAATTTTTTTTAAAAAATTATTTTTTTTACTCAGTAAAAAGACAATTTTTTTTTGAAAAAAAATGCACAAAAAACTGCACACTTTGATGGTAGGTGGTACTTTTGTTTAAGGGCACAAGGCCCCCGAGTCGATTCCCGGCCACTTGTGTTAGTGGCGCCCCACCCGGGCCAAACCATCATATATATATATATATCACACAACCGCTTCACCAAGGAGGGTTGAGTACCGTCTGCATGCATGCACAGAGGAGAGAGGGATCACACAACCACTTCACCAAAGAGGGTTGAGTATCGTATGCATGCATGCACAGAGGAGGGAGGGAGGGTGGGGCCAACTACTTACAAGTAGTTACAAAAGACACGCTTGAAGATCAAGTCGGCCTTAGTATCTCTCTTGTGAGGCTTGCCTCTCGGGGTAGGATTCAGCTTGCATCTCTCAAAGAGATCTTCTTTCTTTTCCAGATGCAGCTGTCTGCAAAATGCTTGGTCATTTTCCAATTGACCATCAGCATTTTGGGGGTATTGAGGAGGCAACACATACCACTTCCGACAGATCCACACACTGGGACGGGTGTCATCAGTGGCATTGGCATTGCCAGGAGTGGCATGCGTGGCATTGGCAGCAGTAACTGCAGCAAAAGCAACAACAGCAGCAGCAGCAGCAGCAACGGGGGCCGCCCGGAATTGGCGCAATCCTACACAAATCTCGGACTCACACAAGACAGTGGTATGGAAGGTACAATGAAGAACCTTACATTCCTGACACGCTATGGCGGGTGTGCCATCGCAAAAAAATCAGAAGTGGCCCACAAGTGGCCAAAGTGGCTACCTCACCCCTGCCGTATCGGGGATCCCCACCGCTTCAGAGCGGGGGGCAGAATCAGAAGTGGCCCACAAGTGGGCAAAGTGGCTACCTCACCCCTGCCGTATCGGGGATCCCCACCGCTTCAGAGCGGGGGGGAAAATCAGAAGTGGCCCACAAGTGGGCGAAATGGCTACCTCACCCCTGCCGTATCGGGGATCCCCACCACTTCAGAGCGGGGGGCAAAATCAGAAAAAAGGGCTTTTTTCTACTAATTTTTTTACTGAGTAAAAAAAAATAGTTTTTTTCTACTCAGTTTTTTACTGAGTAAAAAAAAATAATTTTTTTTCTACTCAGTTTTTTACTGAGTAAAAAACAAATTTTTTTTCTACTCAGTTTTTTACTGAGTAAAAAAAAAAAATTTTTTTTTACTCAGTTTCGCAACTGAGTAGAAACCCCACTTACTGAGTAAAAAAAATTTTTTTACTCAGTTTGAAACTGAGTAAAAAAAATTTTTTTTAAAAAAAAAATTTTTTTTACTCAGTTTTACCACGGACCCTCCGATTTTGGGGCCTGAAAACGGGGCCAAACCGGCGGCCAACCAACGAAATTTGGCCGCTAACCGCCAGCAGTTGGCCGTTGGCTGACAGCGGTTGGTCAGTGACCGTCGACCATCGGTCTGTCTCCGGCAGCCCGGGGGCGTCGGTATTCCTTAACAACGAAAATGCGTATGTCCCTAAGGACCGCCCTGCCTCTTGCACAGGGGCGACGTACGGCACAAATTATGGGCATACCTGCCCTGAGTGCTGTGCGCGCCGCGTCCGACTCCGGTGCATTCTCCACGTGGACTGCACGATCCTGACACGGTCCGTGGCCATCTGCCACCACGAGGCCTTGTCCAGCCCCGCGGGACAGCGGGACTGCACGCGAAGGAACACCTGTACGAGGGCGGCGGCGGGGGGGGCGAGGCATGTGTGGGGCGCTTCAGCCCCGAAAATGGTGGAAGGAAAGGGGAAGAGACACGGAGTAGTGCGGCAGACGCCCGGAAAACCGGTTGGGGGGCAGGAGGCGACGGTGACAACACCCGTGCAGCCGCAATTGGAGTTGGGGCGCGACCGACCGTTACTGTTGGGGTGTCGGGGGGTGCCACCCCCGGTTCGCTGCAGGGCTGCCTCTCTGCCATCCGAGCCCCTTTTCCGCTCCCCCTCCCCTCGCGTGACTGTGGCTTGACTGAGGCCCCGCATCCGACATCCATCTGATGCTTTGCCTTGCCGACTTTCACCGCCTTCAAGGTGCTGCACGCTGCCGTCGACACTACCAACATCTTCCTGGACCGTCTGATCCCATACATACCCCACCTCAAACCCCTCTTCATGTACCTTCCCTTAACACAGGCTCCGCAATACAATTGGTGGCTGCCCCTACTGCGTGCACCGGACTGCCGCCCGCTGCTACAGAGATACAGAACTGGGTTGCTTGCATTGCACGTCGGTTGTGTGTGTGTGTGTGTGTGTGTGTTGTGTGTGTGTGTGTGTGTGTGCTCTGTACTTTGATGAGGTAGATCCTTGTGCAGCATTGGGTTGGACGCCCCATTCAGCTCAGGTCTGCTGAGGCCTCTGTGTGACGTTGTTTCCCCCCCTTCTGCGGAATCAGAACCTCTGTGTTTTGTTGGTTAAGTGACCGAAGTACTGGCTCTTCCATGCCTCGACAGAAAAAGTGGTCGGGCTACTGCATCCTCGGCTTCGTCACCATCCAGTCCCTGTGTGTGTGTGTGTGTGTGTGTGTGTGTGTGTGTGTGTATGGGGGGAATGCCATATTTAAGAGGAAGGCCTGCATGGGTCCAGGGGTGAGCGCCCAGCGGAGGGGGCCTGTGCCAAAAAGGATGTCTGATGTGAAAGCCATCATGACTGCACTGGCCCCCCTTGAGTGTCGTCACCCTCGCCCAGGCCAGAGCCTCTGGCGGCTGGGGGTTATGAAACCTCAGTGCCTGCACGCCCATGCCGCTCCGGCCGGCGTGCTCGTTTGCCCGGCGGGCCATCCTGGGGAGGTGTCTCTCCCCTCCGTCGCTTCGTCCCCGAGTGCCGGGGGTGGGACTGGCTCTGTGTGTGTGTGTGTATGTGTGCGTGCGCGCGCGTGTGTGTGTGATGTGGCTGTCCATGTGACACACAGTGGGGGGGGAGCTGCCGTACCTTGCGCCACAAAAAGCAGCGGGTCAGGGCCTGCATTTTGGTGGCCGCCGCAGCGGCGTGAGGCTCTGCACAGCGCTCCTTGAGCCACTCCATTTTGCCTTTGAGGCAGAGCACAAGGGAAGAGTCCTCCCGGCTGAGAACGATATCGGGGCTGCATGACACTTGCTTCGTGGGGCTGCCCCTTATAGAGCTCGAGCTCTTTGGTAAGGACTTGGGTGACTTAGGGGTTTTTGGAGTACCTGAGCAAGACATACGAAGGATGGTGATGCGAATCTGTGAAGGGATGCATTGGAGTGTAAAGTCTGTGTGGTCGCACATCCGTTTGCAGGGCGAAGGAAGGCATGCGGAGTCAGAATCCCAATTTTGGACCATTAGATTAGGCGAGGTTGAAGGGGGGGGCAAAAAAACGCAGCTGCAAACCTCTGGCTCCAGACGCGGCTTGTGACACGCCTGGGCACTGACAAACAGGCATGAGAACAAGCACTACAGCAAAAGAAGACCCGAGGAATCATACGCCAGGAGCCCATCTGCCCATTGACGTCCCGCCAGCACCATTGGGTGCATCCTGCTCTAGCGTGAGGGTTTTGTGGGAGCAGCCATACGTACCCAACACCCAACCCACGCCACTGCACACAGATGACCACATCACACACAGACACACGATTTGCAAACAAACAGACGAGCAGCACAACGCCGGGTCCGAATGTCAATTCCTCGTCAGCTGGTCATCAAACAAGACAAAGCATGTTCAACGCCAATAGGCGCCTTTCTGCGGGGACAAGCGCGCAGCAGGGTTCTCAGCCTACGAAAGAAGAAGGACGGTGCTGCCCTTTGGCAAGACCGACCTGAGGTTACGACGACCTCAGCCCTGGTTCACCCCTGTGTATTCCCGGCGTGTCTCATGCAACGTATACGACCAGTCAGGCTCCCTCTCCAGCCGCTTGCTTAGTCCTGCTACCCCTTCCCCGTCTCTCGCCCCAATGAGGACTGTGGTAACGACAGTTCAACCAACATACAGATTCCTGCAAGAGCGTCATCATTGACGCCCCCCACACACACACGTTGTACAGCGGAAAATGGAAAAAGCAGTCATGCAGCACCGTTGCAGCCCTGTATTGTACAGCTGTCAACCAATCGGACCAGAGATCCCACGTCATCATTCCAGGTCCCGCATATCCCTCCTACTGTCAAATCTGGAGGCAAGATCCATGACGAATGCAGTGAACCATCCCCGTGTGCATGCTTTTCCAGCCACCGCTGTATGAGCCGTGCCACCTGGCATCTCCTCAGCGGTAGCTTGTGGGACAGATGATAGATGCATTTTGCCGTTGCCTGGTGTGCGTGCGGTGAACCAGCATACGCCTTTGACACTGCCCTGTGCATAGCCCTCATGGCGTGCGCGTGCTCACACGCACACACGCACACACGCACGCACGCACACACACACACACACACACACACACACACACACACACACACACACACACGTTGGGAACCCAACCTCCGGTGCATCACCATCTCCGAATTGGTGCCGATGGCCTTCTACGGGGCTCTACGAGTGGGCCTGGGAGACCTGTACTTTGTGGGAGCCATGTGGGGCATCTCACTTCAGGAGGTGTTCCACACAGCACACATGACGCTCAGCTTGGCCCGGCCACAATGCTGAGTGGTTGATGTCCTGATCACTGGGGGACAGACCCCTTTGGTTTGGACATGAACCCAACCCCCCCTCCAAACTAACTGGTCGGCCGGAGGCCCCCGAGGGGCTGGGAGAGGGGGGGGGGGGTTGGGAGGGGCGATGAGGGGGGGGGGGGGGTCCAAGAGGGGCAATGGGGGGAGGTCCACGAGGGGCAATTTGGGCGGGGGCTGGGGTGCATGCCCCCAAGGCCAAGCTTTGATTAATTACAGGCTCCCGTAACCTCCCCTTGCCCTCCCTCTAACCATAACATCACCCTAAACCTAACCCTCACCTTTGCAGTGAGCTGGTTCAGCCATGCTAGCCATGTTGGTCAGGCTGAACAAGACCTTCAAAATTTTATTTCTGGCTGCCTTTTGCCACATCATTGCTCTTTTGGACCCCAACACTAATCAAGAGTAAATATTGGGACTGAGTTGGTGGGGACGGAACATTCCCCCAGCTCCCCTTTACTGGAATGCGTGTCCCAAAAGTGCCCATTTCAAGGCTTTTTGGGAAATTGCATGAGCCAAAATGGGTCAAAAGTGGCTCAAAAAAGCCTTTTGATTCACCTGTTTCAGCACCCCAAGGGGTGTAGGAACAACGTTGGGAAAAATCATTTTGTACCACTTTTGGACCCACAGACGACCCCTGTAACCCTACCCTGGGGCATCCGCCATTTGGTTATGGGGGGGGGGGGGTCCCATCCCATCTAGCTCCTTGGGGGGGCTCTGAGGGGGGGGGGTTGTAAGCCATGGGATGGGAGGGGCCAAGTGGCTGACGTGCTATCAACACAGGACTTCTTTGCAACCTCACTGTCCCATGGCAAAACCCCACCCAAGTTTCGTGCCAAGTCACCACTTGGCCCCTCCCATCTCATGGCAAACCCCTGCGGTGCTGTCGGTTGTACAGAGCCTGGAGCTTGGCAACGGCTTATAGGCATTGTGGTGCACAGGGGTTGCTCGTGGCATAGTATTGCAAATTTGTCGTTTGTGCTACATTGTCTGCCTAACACAGGTGCAAATTCTTTTGCTCGGTCTCTTGTGCACAGCCTCTCGCATGTCATGGCGCGCCCTATCTCTTCTTTTCTTTTGCCTTGGAAACCACTGACTGGGGAGAGTGAGTACGCCAAGTTTTTGAACAGCGAGGCTTTGGAAATTTACCCATGCCATCATACTACGCCTACCCAAGTGCGCAATGAGATGGCACAAAAACGTTGGGCATTGAGAAAACGCGTTAAGGACACGGTGTTGTTTTACAGCAAAAAAAAATAACACGGAAAAAAATGAATTGCAGCTACATGCCTTCGCCAAAACGACTTCCGCAAAAAATGCAAAAAAAAATTCTTTGTGTGTGCCCCCCTGCCCCCTCTGAACCGAGCACGCTTGTGCTGCATGGTCCCTCCCTTTTCTTTGTTGCCTCCCTTGCTTCACTTTTACACTATGTCTTTTTGTCTGTGCTATGAACTGGAATCCCAGAGTCCAACTCATCCAGATTTGTATGCCTATGAGGGCTACTCCTACGCGCCGCAAGCGCTGCAGGGCAGGAATAATCCTCTTAAAATGCAGAAATAGTGAAACTTGCAACAAGAAAGAAAAAACACCATTCCATGACCATTTGGAGTACCTGCCTATACAAAACCCACTGAGTGGGAGGGTGTTGGGGTTGGGACGGAGGGGGGGGGGGGGTGCACATTGATCTGTTGACACCATCGCTCTCTACAATGGAGAGACTACGGCCCCAGCTCAATGTGCAAAGCGTGGTGGGGAATCACGCCCTTCTACTGTGGTTGCGGAGGAGGGGCGTTACTCCCTCGGCGAGAAGCAGCAGAGCCCCATTGCTGCTTCTGCCCCATACCCCAAGGAGAGGTTGCTTGCAACGACTCCCCCTCGCCGAACGGGGTGCCCATTCCCGCACGGGGAGCGTTTCGTTTCGTTTCGCGGTTCGTATCGTTTCGCATTTCGAGTTACACCACATGGGGTGCCCAATCCCATGTAGGTGTCGGTTCGGTGCCTTCCATGGCCACTCCCACTTCATTCATCATCCGGGGAATAATTGACCTCTGACTCAATCGCATCACTGCTGCACGAGGTATCCTTCAGGGTGAGCGATGATAAACTTGACGAGGAGGTGGGCGAGCATGTGGATGAGTCAGAATCCACCGTACATGCTTTCGTCCGGAAGATTTTCTTCGGGAAATGACCCCAAGGACCTTGTGGTTGATACTTAACGCTCCTCTTGTTCATGAACTGCTACACGTGCACAACCGCATGCACCATGAGATGCAAGTGTGGGAGTCCGTATCCCCAACTCAAGGGGCCACACCGAAGCATGGGACTCCGTATCCCCAACTCAAGGGGCCACACCAAAGTGTGGGAGTCCGTATCCCCAACTCAAGGGGCCACACCGAAGCGTGGGTGTCCGTATCCCCAACTCAAGGGGCCACACCAACGTGTGGGAGTCCGTATCCCCAACTCGAGGGGCCTCCAACGTGGAGGAGAGAACCGTGAACCGGTTATCCTCAATAGCACCGGAAGGTTAACAAATTGGCCCGGTTTCCTCAATAGCACCGGAAGGTTGAAGGCCCACAATTGGGCTAATTGGCTACATCACCCCTGCCTTCTCGGGGTCCCCATGGTGGGGAGAAATCGACGCAGAAAAAGAGTGGATGTGGCGAAAATGAGCAAAAAATAGACCGTGGGCGGAATGGCTACATAACCCGGCATTCCCCATCACCCCAAGCCCGAGCCCCAACACACACGGGTAAACGAGGGGGGGGGGGGCTCAAAAAAGAAAAAAGAGTCCCTAAGGGACGTATTGCCCAGTGTAGAGGGGTGGAGTATGAAAAAGTAGGAAATACAATAACATCAAATTGCCTCCCTTGTTTGCTATCGGAATGATTCCTAACGCGCGCCGCAGGGCGCGCCGCAAGCGCCGCAGGGGTGTAGCCCTCTATGTAGGAATGGACTGCAATGTAGGAATTCGGGTAATTGGGCCCCGGGTGCCTAGCATACCCATGGAGGGGGCTATTGGCATTGCAATAAACTTGGATGATGAACAACCACACTTGACCGTTGCCTAGTGTGTTTTGCACCCAAGTAGTGGGCTCAACGATCTTGTTTTGGGCCCCAAATACTGCAGCCCCGAAGAGCACCCATTTTGACTACTTCTTCAACTTCTACCTTCCTTTGCTGTGTTTGACGGCCATGCATTGCGTTGGGCACCTTTGATGTGATAAATAATCATCAAGGGACCACTTGCAACCTATTTTTACGGAGTTGGTGTGGGGTGATGCCACGCCTTCCCTATCTCAAATGCCAACAGCTAGCCTACAGCCAGTATTCCATGGCACCCGTGTTAGGCCCGGCCATAATGGGACGATACAGCATGGCTCCATGGCACTCCCCTTGAGCGGGAGGTGATATGTGGGGCACTCCAAGGTAATCCAATTCCAGGAAGTTGGGAAGGGTTACGGCCTAATTCCCCATCTCCAATCTTCCGCTTCATGGGAACAAACATCAGGGGGCACCCCACAGCCCCGCCAAACAGCCACACAATGCAGACGGCCATCCGGACCACCACTTTTAGGGTCCATACCAAGTGTGAGCGGATGGTGGGTGTAGTGCCCTAGGACGGCCGTAGACCTGCCTAGTACTAGATGGTACATCCCCAAGTAATAGGTTTGGGTGTGCTGGAAAGATTGGCCCGTGCCCCCTTGTCGCAACCACTCGCGGATCGTGGCACTTTGCAACGAATGCATGGACGGCCCAAATGCTCCTTCAGCACACCTCTTTGGATGGCCATAATCATCCTCATGGCCAAAATACCCATAAAACCGTATACACCAGCTAGTGTGTACCAACCCATGGTCACTGCAAATGTGGGAAAAGCACCCTCTTCATACATTGTTATGAATGGTATATCTAGCCATGCCCACATGGAGATGCTATGGGGGTCATGGAAGGGCGGGCGCCAAGGGCTAGTCTGCCTATGGGGTCGACGATGTCACGCGCGGTCACATTTTGCGTCCTTGGCCGGGATATCATGTCCACAGGAGAAAGGCAGATGGGTGGACCTGGAACCAAACCCTTTGCTTGGCCCTAATCCTTGCGGCGGGGACTGTGGTAGTGTGGGGCTGTCCCAGTGCAACCCTGGGCACCCACTGTTGCTTCGTTGTTCATGGAGCCGCAGCTCCTCGAGGGCCTATGCCATGTACATACAGTCGCGTATGGCCTACGGACCCCAATGCCTAGGGGCTTGGGCACAAAACTCCCACCCGGTGCACAGCGCCCTACTCGGGCTGTAGAAGAACCCCATGTGATGATAGTAGGCTGGGCCACCTTAGCCTCATGTAGCACCGGGGGCAGGGTGATGCGAGTACTGTGGTTGCATTAGGTGGTGATGACCGGTGGGACGGCGGCCCTTTGGTAAAAGCACCTTTGGCACACAGAGACAACCACCCCCATACGGGGCAATTTTTTTCCACTGTACCGGCAACTGTACGGGGTCGACTGTTTTTGGTAAAAAAAAGTCAATTCTTCAGTCCCCGGCCTCCGAAATCAAAGATGACATGCATTGGACACAATTAGAAACAATAACCGGGCACCACAAATCTTTGCATCCGCCAACTTAACTGCTTGGTAATGTCCCTAGAGGCACGAAGTGCAGCCCGACACAAGGGCCCATTGTGGGATGCGGTCAAGAGGGCAAACGTTCACCATTGCGGCTACCTTGCCCATCTTCCTTTCTCTCGTTCCTCATACCCGACAGCCAAACCACTTGGAGTGGCATACATTACAGGGCATGGTCTGGTCAAAGGCACGCGGGAAGGCAGGAAAGAGAGACACATGGGCCTCTAATATTGCCCATTTCTGCGTTATGGTTCCGAGAACCCACTGCAAAACTTATAAACTGGGATTCTGGTACGCGGGGGGGGGGGGGCTTGCATGAGAGTCCACACCACATCGTGGCGAGCAAAACAATAAATGCAATGAAACTGTGCATTGTGCAGACCACAGATGTTCACTATCAGACTGGAGTAGACTAGACTGGACTGCGGTACGTCCGCTAGAAGCTGTGCGTTGCACAGGGGAGGGCTTCGAGCGTGCGGGACACACGGGAAGGTAGGAAAAAGAGACAAATGGGCCCCTAATAGTGCCTATTATCGTGTTATGGTCCTCAAAACCAACTGTACGGGCCCCTGTACGGGGCAAAACGGATAGTTCAGGATTCCCATACCGCGGGGGGGGGGGGGCTTGCAGACACACACACGTGCGCAAGCGCGCACACACACACACACACACACATGCTCGCCCATGCGCGCAACACAGACACAGACACAAATGCACACACATGACTGACGTGAGTCGAACAGGCAAGCAACACAAAGGACAGCATTGCTCGGTAAACGAATCTCGTAAGGAGGAGGAGGAGGAAGGGGGTGCGGTCCCCCGGTAGGGTGACCCGCTGCACATCCCCATGGTGCCCGCCGGCCCTCTCTGGTCTGACCGCGACCGAGAGGGGGGTCTCTGTCCCGACCCGTCCAGCTAAGCATCATGGCGGCGGCTCTCCTCTTCATCTCCTCCTCTTGACCCCTAGCCCACGCAACGTGCACGCACAACCGCCCCACACGCTGCTGGAACCACCCAGGGGCACGGATTGGGGGGCGAGGCGGAGCGCCGGCTCCACTTCCGGCACGGTCCGCCACCCCCCCTTGGGGAGAGGGACGCAGTCTCAGGGGTGTGGGCCCTTAGCCCGCCAGTGACTATCGACGGGGCGGCGTATGGCCGGCAAGTCATGGGGGCTTGGTCCGTAGCCTGATCCCCCCGCCCCCCAGCGCACAGCACTTCTGCCGAAGGTGTCCGTGCGTGGACCTATACTCACCACCTCTTCGGCCCCGCCCCCGGGAGCGTACCTGAATCGGAGCCTGCCACGGAGTTCATCGAGGAGGTCGAAGGGCGAGCCCCAGTAGCTGGTAAGAGACCCATGGCTGGTACCCGGCCATGCGCAACGTGGCTAGTAGCATATCCCGTAGCCGGTGTACCAGCCGCCGGTCATGGGGCTCTCTCGTCTCGTATAGTCCCACGTAGCGGTGTGGCGGCCCATAGGCAATGAGCCAAACCAAACGCCGCGCGGGGAAACCAGCCGGCCCGTCGATGATAACCACCTGCGCCCCCCAAACCGCACTGGGCCAACAGCTCAGGGTCCTGGGCAGTGGTCGGTCGGAGTACCAAAATACACGCCGGGACCCACCCCAGTCTGGGGGCTGTTGTTGCCCCGGAGGCAGGACGGCAGAGAGCTGCCCACGCTCGCAGAAGGGCCATAGCAGGGTCGCCCCGGGCCAAAACCCCGCCATAGCTGGCCGGGCCCCCCATTCATAGGCGGTCGGGTCAGAACGCTCCGGGACCCGGACCGACAGATCCCATGTTTGCCCCCAGTGGACCTCCCGGGCTGCTGGGATGATGGGCATCTCGCGTTTGCGGTCCAATGTGTCCCAAAAATTTACGAAGAGGGCCAATAATCGTTGCGTTGCCCCCACCACCAGCCCTCGGTCGTACAGATACCCCAGATCCTCGACTTCCCAATCGCCGAAAGGGTCCACGTATACGGTGCGGACCCGTGGTCCGGGATGGGGATGGTCGTCGTCTGGCGAGCCCACGCTGAGGGCGAACACATCCGGACCATATAGGACTATGACGCCCCATGCCGATACCGCGCACCGCGACCGGCGTGCGCACAAAGTGTCGAGGCGCATGTGCAACTGGGTGTGCACGGCCAAACGGAATAGATGCGGCCATGGGCAAGTAGTGACCCAGTGTCGGGCCCCCACCTCACTCTGGCATGCGGGGCAGGGGCGGGGATCCCCCGCATGTCTCAGACCCTCACGCCGTGCCATTGTGCGGAGGTGAGCCCCCCAACGAATCAGGCCGCGCTCCGTGACGGCGTGGTACACCGACAAGGACTTGCGCACGGCCTGCTCTGGGGCCTCCATGTGGAGATACCATAGGCGGCGCGTTGCGGCTTGAACCAACCGGTCCAAGTTGTGCACCCGGACGGTGTTATGGGTGAAGCACACCCGTGGTGCCTGGAGTCCATGGATCCAGTCCACCTCAGGCCGGGCCCTGGCGCTTGGCCACGCCGTCGGCGTCGTCCAGCAGGGAGTCCAGAAACGTGCCGACGCGGTGGGAGTACAGGGACTGGGGTACATCGAACCTCCCGGCCAATAATCCCCGGCGGGCCCGTAGCAGGTCGTCGGATAGTGGTGAGGACCCCGGGTTACGGGATTGAACCGCGTCTATGTACCCCTTGTTGTCGTGGAAGGACCACTGCTGGCGCCGGGTGCCCCAGATCACCCGGTGAGCCCCGCGTGCCCGCAGCACCTCCCACGCGACGTAGAGTTCCGCTTGGTAGGACCCGTCCACGTGCACCGGAATGGGTATGGTGTACGCCTGGCGCCACCCCGTCTCCGGATCCGCTACCACCAAGCCCCCCCCGGCCATGTGATTGGGGTCGTCAGGCCAAGAGCATTAGGAGAAGATGGAGTGATGGGGTGGCTAGGCGCCTTTCTGCACACACGCACGCGCGCGCACACACACACACACACACACACACACACACACACACACACACACACCTTGTAACAACCAAAACAGAAGTGCACAAGAGAAAAACCCTGACTCCAGAACACATGCTGTTGGCAGTCACTCACACACACACCGCACATGCGCACTGTGCACACCCGACCATACAGATGCCACCCACCCACCCAGACGCAGCGCTCGCTCCCTCACTTCTCATACCTGCGTCAATCTCCAATAACGCATCCATAATCCGATTGGCCCTCCTTCGCCGGTACATCTCCCGCGTGTGAAGAGACAGAAACGCTCGCGCAAACCTCTGGACAATCTCTGGAAGAGCGAGCAAAAGGGCTGGCATTCCAAGGGGGGGATTCCACCTCAACTGCCCCTCCCCCATAGTCAAGTTGGAGCAGAATTGCACTGGCAACAACACGACGATGCCAACAGAAAAGCTTTCATCCTTCAGGAACATTGCGGGTGCAGGACAAAAAAAGAAGCCCTGGAGATCACGCACATCCAAACACGACACAGCGTCTGAGTGAAAGTATTTTTGGGGGCCTTGGCTGACGCCGGAGCTGGGGCTGAGTAAGTGTGCAGGAGGAAAAATATTTTTGGTGGCCGATTGGGTCAGGTGTCCCGCAACTCACAAGTGCTGGTTCTGCGCCTTGGCGTCCCTCCCATGCCGCTCTGCAATCGGCTACGCTCTTGCAAACATGGACGCCGGCGCTGCCTATGCTGGTGCACCACTGACCGGATCACCCAGGGCAGTCCACAAATCTTCTCATCAATGCGCTGGAGCCGGTAAGTGTCGCCACCCAATCGTGGATGGGAAGCTCTTCTTGACTATGTGCAGTGCGACTGCGGAGGGGCGGGGGCTTGCAGATCATGTCCCTTCTCCAACTTTGACTCCCGTTCTGCCCTTGACATTCATCTGAGGGTGTCTCCCCGGGTTCCTACTCCCTCTACTAACATTAGCCAGCGCATTGGGGGGCTGCGAGCAAGGGGAATGCCGCACGCACCCCGGGGCGGGAAAGGGGGGGCGTGGGTGGCGCAGGAGGCTGGAGGTTGTGCAAAACATTGCTGTGCCAAATGTCACCGTCATGAAAGACGTACCACCCACTGCCACCTCGTGGCGCCTTGCTATTCTATGTCGTGTATGTTGTAATAATTATAATCTTTTTTTTTTGCAATAAATGCGTGTAACAAAAAGTCGTCACATTGTATAATTTTTTTACGGTATTTACGGGTAAACCCCTACTCGCATTTACCGCCCCCAAAAAATTACACGACCCGACAATTTTTTTGTACATGCGTTTACCGCAAAAAAAATTACACCACTTTACCGCAAAAAAGCATTACACAGTTTTAGCAAAAACAAAAAATCCATGCATGTAGCTAATCTGCCAGTCGTGGGCCACTGCTGATTTTGTCCCCCGCTCTGAAGCGTTGGGCATCCCTAGACAGTATGGGTTCTGTAGCCAACAGGCCCACTTGTGGGCCACCTCTAATTTTGTCCCCCACTGTGAAGCGTTGGGGACCGCCTAGACGGTAGGGGTTATGTAGCCACTAGGCCCACTTGTGGGCCCAATCTGATTTTGTCCCCTGCTCTTAAGCGTTGGGGACCCCCTAGACGGCAGGGGTTGTGACTCCCCTGCCAGCATCCCTGCCCTTCTAAGCCGCATGCAAATATGCCGAAGGTCGTCACAAACCATCACAGACGCACATTGGTGGAATTCTTGCAAATCACACAGCCAAAGACCGCCAAGCTTTGGGGTGCCCGCTCCGTCGCCTTTTCTGGCGTGCCTCAGCCATGGAGATGGCAGGAGAGCCAGGAGTGCATGTGGCAGATGTGTTTGTCAATGATGGTGATCCCCTCTTTTTTGACCAAGGAGATCCCTTTAAAAAAAAGGAGGCTTGAATGGACAACCCATTAAGGTGTACCGAGTCGTTGATGGTGCTATTCTGGCTGAATGGAATCCACATTGCTTCCATTGGATTGGTGGATAGCCCTAAGGCAATCCTATGTAGAGTGAAAGCAGAGAATAACAATATGGAGTAACGAAAAATGCAATGTGATGCGATATAGACTAACGGTATGCAAGAACAATGTAGAGAAATGGTATAGAGTACACGTAGAGAGGAACGGTAGAGAGCAACCGTAAAGATTGACGGTACAGTAGTGTGTAATGGTATGTGATCACGGTATAGAGTAATGGTATAGTAACGGCCCGAAGTAACAAAATCGAGTAACAAGATAGAATAACGGTATGGAGTAACGGAAAGAGAACTAGAAATTTTTCAGGATTTACGGGGACAGGAAAGACGAATGGCATAAAGGAACGGCACAGAGGAATGGTATAGCATAACGGTAAAGGGCAACAATCGAGTAGCAGTATGCAAATGGTACAGAGCATACAAAGCAACAGTGAGAATAATGTTTCAGACGGAGGTTGTACAGTAACGGTATAGAGTAACACTACAGATCAATGGTAGAGATTAATGGTATGAAACAACGGTAAAGAGTAATGGTGCAGAGTAACGGTAAAATGTAATGGTATGAAATGATGGTACAGAGTAAACTTATAGAGCAACGGTACAGGGCAACGGTGTAGAGTACCAGTATAGAGTACCGGTACAGAGTAACTGTATGGAGTAACTGTAGAGAGTAATGGCATAGAGTAACGGTAAAGAGTAACGCTGTAGACTAACGGTGTAGAGTAGGGGTATGGAGCAACAATAAAGAGTAATGGTACAGAGTGGCTGTATGCAGAAACGGTATCAAATAGTGGAAGACAGCAACAGAGTAGCGGTATTGAGTAACGGTATGGAATAACGGTATGGAATATTGGTAGAGAGGTATAGAGTAACGGTACGAGAAACAGTATAGCATAATGGAATAGAGTGACGGTATGGAATAACCATATAGAGCAACGGTACAGAGCAATGCTAAAGAGTAACAGTGTAGAGTAACATAGAGCAACAGTAATATAGGGAGAAACGGAAAAGAGAGACAGAAAAAATAGTTCAGGTATAGAGGAACGGTATATAGTAACAAGTATGAATACTGGTATAGAATGGTAGCATAACACAACCGTATGGAGTCACGGTACAGTGTGCCTGTTGACAGTAATGGTACAGAGAGCACCGGCATGGTGTAGTGGGACAAAACAAAGATATAGGGTAACCGTTTAGAGTAATGGTATGTGGTGACTGTAGAAAATAACGGTATAGAGCAACAGTAAAAAGTTACAGTAGAGAATACCTCTAGAGAAACGGCATAGAATGATGTTATGGAGTAACGGTATCGAATAACAGTACAGAGTAAAAGTATGGAGTACCAGTGGAGAGTAAGCGTGCAGAGCAACTGTAGAGAATGCCGCTTTAAAGTAACAATATGGAGTAATAGAGTAACTCTAGAGAGCAACGGTACAGAGTAATGGCATGGTGCAACGGTATAGAGTAATGGAAAAGAGTAACGACATGCGGTAACTCATAGAGTAACAGTATAGAGGAATGGTTTAGCATAACAGTAACTCATGGAGGGACGGAAAAGAGGAATGGTATTGCATAAAAGTATAGACGAACGGTATAGACGAACAGTACAGAGGAACGGTGTAGAGCAATGTCATGGAGTGAAACTATCGAGGAACGGTGTACAGTAACGGTACAGAGTAGAGAACAACGGTACAAAATAATATTATAGAGGAAAATTATAGCATAATGGTACAGATTCATGGCATAGAGTAATGCTGTAGAGCAGCGGTACGGGGTAATGGTATGGAGCAATGGTAAAAAGTGACGGCATAGAGTAACAAAATGCAGCAATGTAGAGAGTAACGGTATGGTGTGGTTGTAGAGAGTAACAGGAAACAGAAATGGAAAGGAGAAACAGAAAACAGTAAAAGCATGCAGGAACGGCATAGAGGAGCGGCATAGACGAAGGATGCAGAGGATCCGCATAGAATACCGGCACGCAGTAAAGCTATCGAGTAACGGAATCCAGTAAGGGTACAAGGGAAAGAGCAAAGGTACAGAATAACGCGATCGAGCAGCGTTGTATAGTAACGGCATAGAATAACGGTACAGAGGAAAGGTGTGGCGGAACTGTATGGAGTAGTGGCATAGGGCAACGGTTTCGAGGACGTGTACAGAGTAACGGTATAGAGTCATGTTGTGTAACCGCGCCTCCATACCCCGCAGCCTCATTCCTTGCACCATTGCGGGTCATGCACACCCTCTGTTTGATGGCGCACGCCGATGCCGCAAATCAACATGCGAGCCCCAGTGCAGTAGCGCCCACCTTCATAGCATGCCAGGCGACGCACCGACGACAATCGGCAACGAGCCGAAAAAACGGGGAATTCTTTGGATGCCAAACGAGGTGCTCGAAAAAAGGTTTGCGCGGGGTCGGGGTCGTCCGCGCCTTTTTGAACCCCCCCCCCCCATCCTTCCGGGCTCAGGTGACAGGAGCCGAGAATGGGCCACGGAGGGGGTCTGAGGGGGGTATCCGGGGTACCCCATAACATATGGCTCAAAATGACCTCCACGACGCAGTGATCGTTTTGAGCCAGAAATCATGGGCGACATTTTGCCTCAAATTTTGGTTCGGCCCCTTCGCGGCCTGATTTCTGTGGCATCATCAGTCCTTAGACTGTCCTTTTATAAAAGCTGTGTCATCTGAACACCTTTCCCAGACCCCCACCCCCCGCCCTCCTTCAGGGGGCTCAGACCGTCCCTCCCCCACCACGCGCAAACCTTTTTTCGAGCTCCCATGGCAGCCAATGCCCTGTAACCACCGACGGACGGCTGGTCATTACCGATGCAGGCGGGCAGCCCACAGCAAGACCGCCCGTCCGCCAGTCACACATGTAATACCAGAGGCTGAGCACGGCCGCGGACAAACGCACTGCAGCACACCTGAGAAATCATGATCCGTAGACGCTTGATGCAGCCTGGGGGAGATGGGACGGCCGGCCATGAGCACCATGACTTCAGCGGACTGCGGCCGTAATACTCGCGGTGACCGCGGTGAACTGCGATGCGAAATTTTTGGAGGGCGCAATAAACTTGGATGACAGAAATAATTTGTCACAACAGCTTTGAACTGAGCCACACAGGCTTTTGCGATTTTGTCTTCACATGTCACTCTTAGCACTTGGGCCACTGATTAGGCCACTCATTGCAGTTTTTGTAGGCTCTTCTCATTCCTCTAACATGGATGCACCACCAGCCCCAAACACGCTTTTGATGCAGCAGTCTCATCCTCTGCCTGATTGAGGCCTGTCAGGTTGGTTCGACCAGACTTACATAACAATTGTGTTGCTCTATGTTCCGTGCTGGCCTGGCACTGCAGCGAATGTTCACGAGGACGAAGACGGGGGGTCGGACACGGAAACAGGAAAATTCTCCCGACAACCTCTTCGGTCTAAAGCATGCATGGTCAGCCCCACTCAAGTTACGGCCTCCATCACATCCGCGGGTGTCATGTGCTGTCCGGAATGGGACCGCTTAGCTGGGTCGTGACTGGGAGGCTTTTTGTGACCTCCACATGCGACGTGCTGCCAACCAAAATCGCATGCCCTCCCCCTGAGGCTCAGCCCTTTCAGACATTTCCTCTTAAAAAGGGGGCTTGCAATCCAATCAGCAGCCGTACAACAAAACACAATGGACTCGGGCATCGAGGGTCTGCGCTTTGGAGGAACGAGCTTTGGAGCTGCTTTCAGCCTAAATTGTATCTCAAGTGCAAGAATTCTCGATTCTGTTGGGGTCTCAGGGGATGAATCTGTGGCAAAGGGGCACGAAATCTGCTGCTTGGCGGTTGCGTGTGGAAATGAAGAGGGGTCATCTCATTTGCGTGCGAAATCAGAGGACGCACATGGAAACGTAATCATTGACGGAACCCTTGCCTTCAAACCACGGCACTAAAACGTCCGCCACTGCGGAACATCTTGCCATATGGGAGCCCCTTCGCCGTATTTGCGGTGGAGGGACGGCACACGTACGGCTTTCTGCAGACCGCCCGGTGCCTGCTGCTGCTGCTGCTGCTGCTGCTGCTGCTGGGATGCGGGAATGTGCACTGCCCCTGCAGCGACAGCTCACCCGCAAATACGTCTTGGCACGTCCCGGCGTGAAGTCCCACTAAGCGGTCCGCTGCCTACGTCTGCATACGTCAACCTATCTGAACCGTGGCGGAAAAACCCGTGCAACTACTCCTGCCCCTGCCCTGCAGACATACGTGTGGGACGGGAACGGGGACCGGGTGGCACGAGAACTTCGAGGCGTCAACTGCACAGGCATCTCCTGCACCATTGCCAAGAGGTCCGCAGCGCCGTCAGAATTGTGCTCTGAGAAATGTGGTGCACTGAGTAGCGACTGCGGACAGTGGCACCCGTGATACAGACGCGCGCGCGCGCGTAAAGCAGACACACAGAGCAACAAAGCGGTTGTCTGGATGCGTGTGCCTCGTCAAGCGACCCCCCAATCCCGCACATACACCCACACACCCACACACGTTGAGAATCGCGAAACAAGAACAAAGCAAGAAAAGCGGTTGAAAGCAAATTCCTCAGAAGCTGCAGAGCAGCCCTATTCCAGATATCACGAACTGCCCCGCCCGCCCCCCAGCCCCCCTAACTTCCTAAAAAGTGATGCAGCTGGGCCTAGAGCACGGCTGAACAGCAACTGTGGCCGGAGGGATACACGCACAGCCTACCCCATGGTCCATGCTGATTGGACGGATTTTTTTCTCTGTCGGTATCAAGAGCTGAAACCCAAAGGAATGCTGAAGCCCAAGCATATGTGTGGACCACAGTGCACTAGCGACCTTGCGCAAACGCTTTCCTTGTGTTCCGTATGGAACCTGGACAACCCATCAAACTCGGATCCCACACAGCGCTGTCCTGAAACCTCGTATCCTGACAAGACATTCTCACCCGACGACTGCAGGAGTGCTATGTCCAATATGCACCGCCCGTGGAAAGATGCGCGGACCAAATGCCGGTAATTTGCCGCACTCCGATCTATTCAGAGGGCAACACGAGCTCAGTTCAACGACCTCCTCGACAAAAGCTACAAAGCACCATCACCTCCACCGACTCGGCGTTGGACCGCGCAGTCCGGGGCACGCCGCTAAGCGCAGTGCCTCTCATGTGGCGAAGTCTCCGCCGCATATCACATCATGCACTCTCAACATGCGGTAGGCTCATGGATTTCAAAGGGCATGATGGTCGTTGTTCCTAACGAGCCCCCCGAGGCACACCACCAAATCGCCACTTGCCTGCCGCTCCATTGCGCGATGAGCACCGCGCCAGCACGCGCGTGCGCACACATGCACACGCACGCCCACACGCACGCCCGCAATGCGCGCGCGCGCAAACAAACCTTTTGTGTCGGACTGTTCGGCAATGGAGGACTGTGCGGACACCAAAACTTCGGGCAGCGAGAGTTGCGAGAGTTGTATCGTCGAGATTGCACCCGCGAGCGAGGCCTGGGTACATGGGGACGGGACATTGCGAAAGGCGCACAGGCGTACACTGGCGGATGGGACGCATCGAGAATCTGGAATGCAGTCCGGCACTGCAGTTGGGGTGGGTAAACGAGTCCGGTCTGGCGCATGGTCTGCGGCCTCGAGAAGCGCTGGAGCGCTGCAGCAAGAGCCATTCGTCTCCGGCCCAACGGCGGTAAACTGGAGGATTGTGGACCCCAAAAGGGGATGCTCGCAATGGGGGTCGCCTCCGACTGGGCCACGCAAGCGATGGGCATAGCTCCCCCCACCCCCTCCCCCAGACCCCCTCCCCCCTGCCGAGTGATGACTGACGAGTGGCATATGACAAGAGTGACACAAATGCTGCACAAGCAAGTGACACACTGAGCACCGGTGAAGACATTTGTCCATACAAGTGTTTTCAACCGCTGTCACTGTCATCTGAGGAGCCACTGTCACTAACTGCTCTGCAACTGGCGACGGTGTTGAGAACACATCCAAGAGGGTGCTCTGCTTCTTTGGCGTTGATCACGAACCACTCGAAGTGGCAGGGGATGGTGCAGCATCCCTCGAAGCAGCAAGGGCTGCTGCAGCATCCCTCGAAGCGGTAGGGGATGCCTCCTACGGTTGGGGAACAGCAGGACATACACTGGAAGCGGCTCGGCGCTCACTGTCCTGGGTCTCAGGAACAGCCTGCGAAGCCCGATGCCCAGCGCAAATGAAAGCGACCACGGCAAGTGCAGCAGCAGCAGCCTGCAGTGCCCGCATTTTCAGCAACTTCTGAGCCCTGATCTTGTCCATTACAAACATGCGCTGCACTACAACACTTTGGGCATCGGCTCCATCTGTCACTGAGTGACAGATAGCCAGAGCCCCCCCGCCCCCCAGCCAAGCGCGCAGCAGACACTGGCATACCCTCTGGCGGAGAACATTGGCTGGGGTGGGGCATGGGGTTGGGCTGGCCGCAGGCACCCACTTCGAGAGCGGGTGTTTGTACGACAAGACGTCGTGTTCCCTTTTGGCGACGAACCTGCGGAGGCAGAGCGGACACTTTCGACTCCCGCAGCATCGGCGCACACGCAACGACAGCGTCAGCACAACGGACGCGTTGTTGGTGTTGGCATCGATGTCAGAGGCATGCGTTCAATGCCGGCGCCCAACATGTCTTCTGCGGGGCTGTCTGCTGCCCTGGGCCTGCGGTGCGTTGGGGATCAAGACGAGGGTTCAGGCGTTCAGGCGTCGGTGATCTGGGTCCCTGACTCCCCCCAAAGGCCGGACCGATGGCCGGTAGGCCGCCATCCCCCCGCCCCCTCCCGTCGGTATGGCGCTGCGAACGGGGGCCTGTGGCCTGTACTCAGCGCCGGCGCCCCCCCCCCCCCGGGTCCGGCGCATCGCCTACTGGCACCTGCTGAGGCCTGGGCCGCCAATAACGTCCCTTGAGCCCCAAGAAATCCAGCCCCACCTCTCAGACCCCCGAGAGGAAAGCTGTGGTATGGCCGCGCGAGGGCACGCGCCGGCAGCACATAAGACAGGGGCTCGTCAGTGGCTCACAACAGACCTTTCTGCCAACAAGACCCGCGATACACGCCGGCGTGGGAAAATGGCGACCCAGAGGCAAGACAATGAAAGCGCCAAGAGGGCCATCGGGCACAGTGCAGGTACACCCTCCGTGCGTACCACTGCCGCCCGGGGGGCAACGGTGCCAATGGCGTTGGAGGTTGAGGCGCGCAGGGGGGGCGGCGGGGCACAGGCACACACCCCTGGTAGTTCTTGTGCATCATCAGCTCCAGCGTATGCCCGGCCGCCATGTGGGCCCGGGAATGGGACCGCCAACAAAACGTCCGCCAGCCCCTTTGAATGCTGCACGCGGCCTTGTGCATGACCATCTGCAACGCCATGAAAGACTGTGTGTGTGTGTGTGTGTGGAGGGGGGGGGAACTGGGGATCGCCTTGTGGGACACAGATGCCGCCAACAAGAACTTGTGATGTTGTGAGAGCTGCACGTGCCACCACCCGCCCGCCCGCCCGCCCGCCCGCCCACACACTTGCCCACGCACTCACGCCAGACTGCCACACAGACCCGGGCACCCACGCATTCGAATCACGCAAAATCTCCCGAGGGACTCAATCAAGAATCTCAAGAGGGTGGGACGTTTGCTGCGGATGATGCGCCATCGGGGGGTATTGGAGCGTAGAACTGACCCCAACACCGGCGGAATGTGATGGGCACGCCAGCGGCCGGGGAGGGGGGGGGGGGGCTTGGGCCTAGGCGGGGGTCCGAACGAGCACGGGGGGCGTCGGAGGGGCCTCAGGAAGACCCCAACAAACATGCCTCCCATCGATCAGTGGGTCGTGCTGGTCACCTTTTGGGGTGTTGCGCAGCGGAAAATCATGCTCAAAGCTTTTATTCCGGCGCCTGCGCCATGGCAGGACTACTGCATTGGGTGTGGAGCGTGTAGATAAAGGGGGCTGCCATGATAAAGAGGCACACCCGGATGGATCAGCGGGGTCAGTACTCACGCTGGATCACAGGCCATACCGGGAATCGTTGCTGTTATTTCCTGGTGGGCTCCGGATGGCTGCTGTGCATCTTGGCACGTGGCATCCTTAAGATTGAAGGAAATATTTAGTAGTTTAGGAGAGAGGGCTTACAACTTTGTCCACAGCAATGTTTTCGGCGTCTAAATGTTTCCTCCTCCCGGTGGTGGGCCTGGCAGGAGGGCCTGCACTGGCGGAGGGTGAAGATAATGAGTGCTTGGCTTTGGAAGGTGCGGCGAGGCTGTGTGTTGGGGGCGGATGTGTGTTGGGGGGGGGATGAGGGGGTTCAGCCGCGGTGCCATGACCTCAAAGATGGTGGGCGTCGTGGAGCAGACGCACAGGGTACGATGCCACCCGGGCAGGGGGCGTGGGGGCTGCGCCGTGTAACGGCGCTGCATGGCCTGAGTCCCATCGCCATCCCCCATGAGTGGCCGGCAGTGCGGGCGTAAGCGGCCCTTGGCGGTCGTGACGCTGCCCAAAGGGCCCAGTGGTGGGGCTTCTGCGGCGTTTGCGGGGGACCCATCGCGAAGTCGGACAACGGCGGGCCACTTCGGGCGGGGCCAGGGCACAGCGCGGGCGGAGGTCTCACCGACGGGTCCTGTGATTCGGATCCGTCAGGCCGTCTTTTCGGGCCCAAGTGGCTCAAGACAGGCCCTCTTCTGGGCCATTGAACGCGCTTTTTGGCCCCACCCTTCGGTGCATTGCCCGGTAAACCCGCCTTCATGAACACTGCGGAGCACGACGACCGTTTCCGTCGATTGGTTTTCTTATCTGGATACGTTTGGCCCCATTCGGGCCAAACCCGATGGAGGACGGCCCCTGTCTGAGACGCAAGCTCCAGGCCCTAGGCGGGGGGGGGGGGGGGTCCGGGGGCCGCTGGGGGGGTTGGTTGGGGGGCGGTCAGGAACCTCCGATCAGTTGGGAGGGGGATTGTGTTGATCAATGGCCGAGGGTCCATTAAATCACTGGGGCATATCTCTCTGGGACGTTGAGGAACGTGCCAACACGGAGCGTTTTCAGGGGTTGTCGTCATTGTTGCCTCGTTTGTGCCCGCTGAGTGTCCCAAAGGGGTGGGTATGTGGGGTATATTCGGAAAACCCTTGAAAAGGGCTTTTCGGAGATGTACGGGTTAGGGGGGGGTCCGGGACCATATTTTTTCAAAAATTGGCCGTTACCGTTGACAGGTTGGGGTTTTTTTGCCTGTTCTAGTCCGGTTTCAGACAGACTGCACCGCACCCCTACCCCCATTACTCCAACATATGGGCATATGAGGGTCAAGTCATTTGGGTGGATTTGTTGCATTTGATGTGTAGAAGACATGTGCAACATGGGTCCCCTCAAAACCCCAATATGTTGAAGACTTTGACCAATAACTACCTTGGACACCCGGGTGATGCCTGGTGCAACTTGCAGCATCAAGCTCACTAGAGTGCAAGAAATCAAGGATGGCAGAATTTCTCAAACAGGCTGTCAAGTTGGGACATGAGACCACAATATTTGGATTCAGCACGTGAAAATGCATCCATTTACCTCCTTTCACTTTGCTCCAACTCCACAATATGTCGGAGCACCCAGGGGAAAACCTGTGAGTTGGTGTCCCCCACGCGTGAGCGGAGCAGCCTGAGGCCCAAAAACCCTGAAACGCCGAAAAGTTCGGCCTCAGTGCTCAAAAATATGGTCACCTACCCCCCCCCCCAACCCATACATTTCTGAAGGGGCCTTTTCTCACAGATTTCGAAAAGCATACACATACCCCCCCCTACGGAACGAAATTTTAGTGCATTGGACCAAAACGTGAGAAAACCCTGAAAAATTGCGAATTTGCTCCGTGTTGGCACGTTCTGGATGTCCCAGAGAGATATGTGTGTACACGTGGAGTTGCGCAATTGTCTCCTGCAACAGCGTGATCATGATACCACCAAATGTGGAGGAGCACCAGCTTGAATTGTGCTCCTGTAGCATTGGTTGGGGAAAAGGGGTGGCCTTGAAGGTGATGCGCACAACGGCCACCTTTTGGGGAGGAGGGGGGGGGCGGCTTATTGAGTGTCTGTAGGGGGGCTACGACAACAAAGGAGGGCAACCGAAACCCAGGTCGTCACCTGTGCTGAGAGACGCCAATGTTATCATCGGGGCCGGGGACGGCGGGGGGTGGATGAGGGTCAACGTCGGCATCGTTGGTTTTCGTGCTGCCTTCAGCCCTCGAGTGCTGCTCCTTCCATTCGCGATGCCGGAGCCACCCCCCCCCCCCCCCGGGCTTTTCATGCCCATTGCAGCCGCTGCCGACCTCCGCCCCCATATCCTCGGCCTACACACGCGCACGCGGCGGACCTGGCGGGCCTTCTGCCTCTGCAGCACGACGCCCCTGTTCCGGGCCTGGAAGTGCGCCCGCAGCTTCCCAGTTGCCTTTTCCATCCCGGCCTCGCGGACCGCCTGCCGATGGTTCACAGCCCCTTGCAGCCGCGCCTGTGCGACACGTGGGCGAGGGCACATGGGGTCGGGGTGTTGTTGGAGGGCTCGGGCCTCAGGCGCGGCGCATCACAATGTTGCGCTTTGTCCATCACGGCACTGGCCACCAGCCTCATCCACGTCCCGGCCAAATACGAATTTTTGCGGAACCGAGAAGCATTTGTTTTTGCCTCTAAAACGGGGAAAAATCTGCGATTGAATTTTGCGACTGTCCAATTTGCGCAAGTGCTCGAAGGCACTGCCTATATTCTTGGAGGGACCCATGTCTCTTGTTTTGGGCACTTTTCTCAGAATGATTGCAAAAGTGAACATTGCTGCCATACACAGAAGTGCAGATGGGATGCAGAACAGAGGACAACAAGAAGGAGAACAAGAACAGACTTAGCAGCACGTACCCTACAGACGTCAGAATCCTGCAATCATTTAATTACACCCAATTTTTGCGAAAATTTGCCTAATTTTACAGCCCCAGGCACCATAATCAATGTAA
Source organism: Eutreptiella sp. 'Long Island Sound 2002' (assembly GCA_964036045.1). Lineage (NCBI taxonomy): Eukaryota > Euglenozoa > Euglenophyceae > Eutreptiales > Eutreptiaceae > Eutreptiella > Eutreptiella sp. 'Long Island Sound 2002'. The sequence continues at coordinate 13,783,591 of OZ038385.1, forward strand.
ATTTTGGCACCGTTGGCCCTGAAAGATATATTTTGGCAAAATGTTCAGATTTGCCCAATACCCCGGTCCTCAGACCAGATGTGCGGTGACTGGCGAGGAGGGAGAGAGCGAGGCAGAGAGACGGAACGCACAAAGCACTCATCAGTAAACAGGCGGAGTTCGTAGGCAGTAGGGGCGGCACATCCGCGGGACAATTCTGCAGGATGAGGCCTCATCGGACTTGGATCAGACTCAGGGGGCGCTCTGCCTCCGGGACGCAAGCAAAAGGGTGACCTCCCGTGTCCTCTTTTCGGTGGACACACTGAAATTGGCGGTACCACGCCACAACAAACCCCCACTTTCCCGAAGGATGGAGCTCCGCACTGCTGCCCCACGGATGGTGCGCACAGCGCATCCTACGCCCCCACGAGAGGGGGACTGCGCAGGACGAGACCGGACGGCACCGCCATCGCCGCGGGGGTCCGGCATTTCAACGACAAGCGTCAGACCCGAGTCTATCGAAGGGACACGCTACGCTCACAATGAGCGAAAACCCACTCACCCACTCACCGCACAGCACACCTGCACTTTGGGGACCCTGCGGGCCTTGGCTTTTCTGAGCAGGTAGGCTTTGAGCGCAAAACACCTGCGAGAAGGCCATGGGCCTGAGCGTACCTGAGCCCAGCAACGGGACGACTACAGCTCTGGCTCTTCTTGGGAATCTCCGTGTTTCAGGGATTAACATAGCCGCACAACCGCACAATAACAGCCGCAAGTACCCTCAAGGTCGCCACCGCCACTCGCAGCACCCACAGACCTACAGCCTTCCCAAATGGTCGAATACACGGCCTCAAAAACATCGGACCAATGGTACACATGAGGGTAACAGTACCTCCAAATCGTCTAAAATGGCCAAAAGCATCTCAAAAATGAAAAAGAGTCGGGACCACCAACAACCTGATCTCGCATGCACCATCGTTGCCAGGGGTTCAGCTAGTGCACATGAAGCGAAACACAGACTCACACGTCCTCGGGTGCGGGGTGGAGGAGTCCCCACCCACGGGCGACAAGATCTAAATACAGTGAACGACGGCATGTGCAACAGGACATGAACCCCCAGCAGAGCAGGTCCCCGGCCTCAGGGGCTGGTCACTGGTCCAAATCCGAGCAACAGGATAGAGCCAACCGTTGGCAACACGCTGCTCGCTGTGCGCGATGGTGATTCCTGTGAGTGCTTGGGCCTGGTTGACATTGGCTGGAAGTGGTGCCGTCAGCGGTCCTGGCACTCGCCTCTTCAATCCTCAAGGAATGTGGTCCAAAAATGGAAAACGCAGAAACCAATCGGTGATTGGTCACGTACCCTGAGGGCCGGCAGAGTCCATTATTCACAGATGCGACACCACAGGGGCTCAGGTCAGGGGTTAATGACCGCGGTACGAGCCCCCCCCCCCCCCTCCCCCCTCGCAGGGAAGGCCGTGTTGGTGCGTTGAGTGCGCGGGACGCGCACGCAGCAGCAGAACGGACCCTCGTCAGTGGCCGTTCAAAGACAGGGGCCGTTCTGTCATAGAGGGGGACGGATGGGCGGTCTGAGGAGGCCGCCGATGACTTGTTGCGTCTTCGGCAGGGGGCAGCCACAGCGTGGCGCGCTGGGTTGGGGCTCCGTGGATCGGTGGGCGGGAGGGACTTTGCGGGGCCTTCATGTGGACGGGCCGGGGAAACGCAAAAGCGACCCTTGGGACTTTCAAGCCCCTGCGCGATCTGCACATTTGGTGGCACTGTGTCACGGATGCGCCGTGGCGGCGCTATGCCACCCCGGCACTCGTGCATTAAGAGCTACTGAGAAGCGCTGCCCCCCCCACCCCCCCCACACACACCAGAAGGGGTTGGCGAGCGGTGTAACACTCGGGGTCCCGCCTCGTTTGAGCTGACCAAGGCGCAGCGGGCTCACCGGGAGCTCCGCTCCCTCAGATGCTCCTGGGGCAGGGAAGTGCTCAGCACACCCCAGGACCTTCCATCCCCTGGGACGCCCCCACCCGGTCTGGCACTCTGTGCAGTGCCACCTGTGACCCTCTGGGTCAGTCAAGGAGCGCCTCAAACCACACGCCCCGTGCACCCCTCTGGGGCTCAGTCGCGGGCTGGAGGAAGCCGCAGGTCACCCGACCCACAGACTCCCCCAGCGGCCTTAGTGTAAGGCTGCCCTGCCCTGCTGCTCGGGCTCCCCCCCACACGCCAACAGGAGGACCGCAGCCCGCTGGAGAAGACCAAAGGTGTGCCCCTGACCCAGTGCCCTGAACCCCCCCCACAGCCCCCCTTGGCGTGCGCGAAATACACACAGGCACGGCGGCATCTCCCTTCCACCAGCCCCTTGGTGGGTCGGGGGTCGTCAACAGTCTGGGGGGCTGTGGGACCAGACAGCCGGGGCTGGACCCAGTCGTGCTAGTGAGGGAAGGACACACGGGCCGTGGAAACCCGCCTCCTGTGCAAGCCACGACCCGACCCAGCCCAACCTCCCTCCCACCAAAGCACTGAACTCTCAGTACAGACACAACGGCGGCCTGGCTCGAGAGGGAAAGACACACCTGCGCCATTGGCACTGGATTTTGGTGGCGGCGGCGTTCTTCATGCTCCAGTACTGCATGCGTCGTCTTGCACTGCACATGGGCGGTGGAAACGGGAGGAAAGAGCAGCGGCAGCGAAGCACTGCGCGCAGTACAGGGCCTCTGTCATCAGTTCACGTCTGCGGGCGCGCCCAGCGACTCTCGCTGGGCACTTGCTCACGAGTGCCCCTCGGAGCCTTGCCTCCTGCGGCCTGCGGCCGGTCCACAGTGTGCCTGGCTTCTGTTGGGCTGGGGCCGAGGACATTCTGGTGTGATTGTCACTGCAAAGCACTGACATTCAAAGCCATCCCCGTCTTGCTGGGACTGGTATGGGGTCTATCAGATGTTGAACTGGTTTAAACCAACCAGCCATCGAGCCATGACGTTCACCAAATGCCCCCTCGCCTAGATATCTATGCGGTACAATCTCCTGTTACCATTCACTACAATTGCGGGGAAATGCGGCTAAAAATCTGTGCTCTGGTCCACAGAGGCTAAAAAAAAGTACGGGCGCGAACTGTTGGTGGTTGGTTGTTCCTCATTGTTCACCATTGGTGTGTAGGTTGGGGGGTTCTCAGGGGGTGGATGGTTCCAGCCCAACATGTAAGTCCCCCTGTAGGTTGATACTCCCGGGTGTACACACTGGTTTTGCAGGATATAAACCTCAGAATGATTGCATCGCCACGCAGCGCTGATCAATTTGAGGTATACATACTAGGGTAACAAATTTGTTGTTGTTGTTGTTGGGGGGTGAATATAAATTCCAGTTCATACTTCTGGTTTGACGCACTGGTGGTCGTTTGTGGAGGCATGCCTGAAGCTGCAGACGGCGAATGCATCACGGAGCGCTGCTCGCTATTCGTCATTTTTCATTTCAGCTCTGTGGTTTCCGCGCACATCAGAGCGTGCTACTGGCATCATGTGTCAGCTCGCATCGGCTAAGGAGGGCCTGTGGATCCGCACACAAGGTCCCCTTGTCAACCCTGTGTTGGGTGGTTTCCAACGGGGGGCTCAGTCGCCTCCTCAGTAGCCCAATAACCTGAACCCTCAAGCCAGACGGACACTCACTTGCGTGTGCATGCCTCTGGGGAGGGGGGTGGATTGAAGGGGAGGGAGAGGAATGGCTACAGCAAGCACACAAACACTGTCCCAGAAACAACACACAAATGCCCTTCCTTGGGGGCTTCGCGCAGTGGGTCCACATCTTGCCTGGCTTCTGTCGGGCTGGGGCCGTGGACACTTTGGTGACCCCCCACACTCCCTGAGAGTGGGGTTCACACACCTTGGCCTCCAGTGGAGCCGGGTAAGAGGATGTGGGTGTGGCGGTACACCCGCACAGCCGTTTCACCCGTCCATGTGGCCTGTGGCCCGTGGCTACGGCAGTGGCAGCCCCCCGGATGCCTCACGGGTCCGAAGAGGCCGCGCGCGCAGCCACTCCCGAACATGCGGGGGCCAGGTAGCACGGGTGGAAGGATTCTATCCAGCCCATACCGATACCCCGCCCCCGAGTCAGCGACTCTGGAGGCCACCCAGTCGGCGAGCGAGTCGGTAGAGCAGTGCCAGAGGGGGCGGGTCAGTGTGGGGCGTTGGTCCTTTACTCGGGATTCCACGCGGCACTGCACTGATGCATCAGTGCCCATGTCCCACTTCTCGCCGACTTCACCGAGACGATGGACGACTCGCTGGGCCCCCATCGTCTCGGGGGGAAGGGCTGCCTTGTGTCGAGGGCCACTCTCTCCCTGGGGTCAACACGCTCACTTTGTGTGCTCCACCAGCCCCCCCCCCCCCCCCCCCCGCGTACGGAGACGTGTAGGAGACTGGCGTCAGGCAAAAAGCGCGCAGCCAGTGACACAACAAAAGCCTCATCAGGGGTACCCCAGGCCCCTTCCGGTCAGTAGGTGGAGTAGCGCCCCCTTGTACTTCTGCTGATGCATGACTTGGCACTTGGAACGAGAAGAATGCTCATCCCTCGACCACCCCTTCGACCTGCTGCTCCCCCCCCCTCTTCCCGCTCCCCAGCGAGGTCACGTGGCTCGGGCGTCATAGCACTCAGCACCTGCACTGGAGGGGCCCCGGTGCCGCAGGTGGGGCATGAGCAGGAACGCGCCGTCCCAGACGGTGGCGTGTCCGTGCCCCTGCGAGGGATAGAGAGCAGGGTCAGGCTGCACTCCGGAGCTCGCCCGGGCAGCCTCACCTAACACCACCTCAGCCGCATGATGGGTTTGAGCGCGCCGGCGGGGGGGTAGGGGTCTGAGGGGGACGGCGGGGGTCCTCCTTGCGAACCGAACCGAACCGAACCTTGACCAATGTAGATTTTCGGGTGGATGCTGGATGCTGCCTGTAAAATACTGGATGCTTCCTACTTGGCCTGGATGCTCGCTGTCAATGCCAGGATGGGCTGGGTTTGGGGGGCAGGGGTACTCCTTCCCAGTTTTCGATTCAAGCACAAGATTGCCCCAGCCCCCCTCCCCCTGCCCAAGCCCGACCAAAAAGCGCTTCTGCAATTCGGCTTCCGATTGGTTTTCTTTGAGAACCCGCGCAGCCTCACGGGGCCTCACTCTTCCACTTCAGCGGTCGCGAAAAGCGTCGATCATACGGATCAGACCAGAGTTTACGCAGCCGCGTCACACCTCCAGCCCCGCCAAAGCCGCTGGACGCGCTGCGCGCGGTCGTTAAGGATCTTGCGCTCCTCCTCCTCCAGCCACAAGCGCCAGGCCTCCGCTTCCGACGCCTCCTCCTGGGCCTTGATCTCGAAGGAGCTGGGGACCTCCTGGAATCCGCGGATCGGGTTGCGGGCGTAGCTCTTGCACAGCTCCACGGAGACGTTGACCGCAAGGGTCTCGTCCTTGACAACGTCCTCGGGTGCCTGGAGCAACAAAGGGCGACAACACGGCGGACGCTTTTGGCGATCTCGACGAGGCGTTGGGGATGACCCCCAAACAGGCTCAGTGGACACCACCCGGCACGCCCTCCAGTCTGCCCGCACTTGGGTGCAGAAGGTGTGGGCGTGGGCGTGGGCGTGGGTGTGGGATGGGGCTGGGGTCTGGGTCGGGCACTACAACGGACACACGATACCTCCACATTGCGGGATCAGGCAGCCACTGGCAGTCCCGAAGCATAACAACAGCAGCGGAAGACGCGGTCATATTGGGCCTGCTCGCATGGGGCTGAAGGGAGGGGCTCCGACAATCTTTTTTGTTGCCGCACCCCGCCATCGGGGGCATCCGGCCAGCAAACCCGCGGGCAGGGGATCCAGAGGGGTGGGGGGCGGGGGGGGGGGCTGGGAGGGCAAATTTAGTTTCGGGTGTGGGGGGCGTTTTTGAAATCCCTTTTTTTTTTAGCATTGTGAATGCACACAAAGGGGGGGTAAAATCTCCGGCCCAACACGTAAGCGCCCCCCCGTAGACCCCACCCAACCCAACCCAACCACCCAACCAAACCCCACCAAATCCAGCCCAACCCAACTTGCATTGACTGCAGGTGTAGTAGGGCCCCAGGTGCTGCCACAGGCTGAGGCTGCAAGTGTGGCAGATGCAGACGGGTGCATTGTCGGAGGTACCTGACTGCAGTTAGAGCTCTCTTCGTGGACTGGGGAAGCGAGGGTGGCCAAAGGTACAACAACTGTGGGCTCTGTGGAGGACGGCTCCGTGTTGCCAGTGGACTGCAGCCCAGGACCTGAAGACGGGTGGACAACACACGGAGGTGTGCCCCGGTTGTGCCCCGATGCTTCCTCCCGTCCCGTCCCGCCGCCACGACGAATGACTGGCAAGGCCTCCGTGAAGTGGGGGCGACGACGATGTTTTTGGGTTGGTGTGAGTGCGTAGGGACACGAGGCGATTAGGGTCTATGGACTGGGGCGCCTGGGGTTTGGTGGCAGAGCCAGGGAGGGCTTTGACCGCCGCCTCGGCCCCCTGGGCAAGCCTCGGGAGGCGCGTCGCGACAGAGGACCGATGGAGAAACGCCAAGTGCTCTCGTCGGACGCCTTGCCATGCCGCCGCCCCCCTGTGGCTGGAGGCAGGCGACAGCAACGTTGTCGGAATAACTTCGCATGGGGGATCGTCCTCCACAGTGGCCAGGCCAGCGACGTTCTCAGCCCTGCTCCGATGCGTGATCGCTCACCTTCCAAACGTCTCAAAAAAGTCTCAGATGACCCAACATCGGGGCAGTTGGGCTACGCATGTACCCCCCCCCCCCCCTGTCGTACTGGAGATTGGCAGGTCTCGGCCCCGGGTTTGTCAATTGCTCTAACCTGGTTTTCGCGCCGCTTCTCGAGCGACGGTCTGTACACGAGGGACATCCTTCGACGGCGAGTGCGTGGGTATTGCTGAGGCAGACGGTGGGACACATCCAAACGCCCACTTGGGCGATGCACGAATTCAGAGGTGAGCAGACAGACCTTCTCCTTTGTCCTTGTCAGTCCGCTGTAGCGGGGGCAGCCGCGTGCCTGACGTGGGCGTGCCCGACGCGGGCAAAGGGGCCGCTTTGGGCTGCACCCACGACACGGCTGCTCCTCCTGCTGGCTTCAGCCGGCTCAGAGCCGAGATATCGGCGGCTCGGCGGTGCTGCGGAAGCGTGCGGTGACGAGCCAATGGGACCGGTTGGGCCAAGGGAAAAGGGGGTAGTGAGAGTATCAGGGCACCAGAGGCTGATGGTAACACTGGGGGTAACTTAGGCAGGGTAAAGTGAGGTAGTGCGAGCGGGGGCAATGGTGGCACTAGGGGTAGTGGTGGCACCGAGAGTACTGGGAACACTGGGGATCACCGGAGCACCGGGGCACCGGGAGTGATGGTTGGCACCGGAGGTAATGTTTCTGTTCGTTTTCCCTCCGTCTTTTGTGCGTCTGCTTGCTGCTGCTACTTGCTACTTGCTGCTTGCTGCTGCTAAAATGTGTTGCTCACCCTGGAACCTAAGAAGCGTTGTAAAACCTCGACAGGGTAAACCCAGCTCGATAATCAAGACTTACCCGCCATCACACCCTCGTCTGGTCTGAGCCACATACCCCTCACCCCAGCAACACCCTAGGCACCAACCCTGACAGGTACCCCAACACATTCGCCATGTCGCAGTGATCAGCGGCACCGGCTGTCCCACCACCGAACACACGCACACGCACACGCACATGCACACGCACACGCACACGCACATGCACACGCACACACACACACACACACACACACACAATGTGAGGGAAACCAACAAACCAACGACCCAAAGCACCCAGTGTGGATGAGCACAACAGGGCAGGCGAATCACAGGGCACTGGTCTCCAAACACCTCATCAGGCCATCATGTTGCAGAAAGTCATGTGGCTAGGCGCCTTTTTGTAATAAGTCAGGGAGGAGGAGGGACGTGGGAGGATTTCCCCAATGTTCTTGAGTCACAGGCTTCCGCCCCTCCTAACTTCCAAACCAGCCAGGGAGAGGGAAGATGCACGACGTGTACCGCAGCACCAGTTATCATGTTGCAGAGTTCTTTGAGTCAGGTGTAGCCGCCTGCTCGCACACACACAAGAACGGATCAGGTTTCAATGAGGACACGCACACACACACACACACACACACACACACGCGCGCGCGCACGCACGCACGCACGCACGCACGCACACACGCACACACATATACGAGCAACGACACATAAAATACGGTGGCTAAGCAAAGAACCGTGGTGCCTTCCCCCAGGCCCCTGGTCCCATTGAAACTTCAGTTTGGCCGAGGCAAACTTTAGGTAACACCGGGGCAAATGGTGAGACTAATGGTGATAGGGGCAACATCGGGCCCCCGGGCGTGTGGGCAGCAGCCCCTTGACAGACCACGCCAGGCAATAAACTCCAGGTTTAGCAACCATCGCCTGCGCATAAGCACCGCGTTGGCAAAGCACTTTTCCTTGCGGCCAGCGGAGAAGTTCGCCAGCCTGATGAATCTAAAAGCTTTCGATGACACCGGGGTTCTAACTGGCAAGCTCTCCATCATGGTACATAGCAGTGCAGTGCCATACACACGAACACACTCGTCTTCGGAGGCGGTATGATGTGTCTTTTTGGGCTTTGTCTTACAATACGACACACGCTTCGCTGCTGACGTGGCATGGCAGCACATCCACCCGATGTGCAGCCAAAGCCCCGCTGCACACGGGGGGGGGGGGGGGTTCTGGGGCCCCGATCGCCAGGACAACCGTCACTCAGTGTGATGGTGGACTCTTCCAGTCCGTTCCTCTCATGACCTATTCGCTTTTTGGGCCTGTTATCATCTCGTCGGGCTCTGCAATCTGATCAACTAATACCATACCATACCATACCATGCCATGCCATGCCATGCCATGCCAGACCATGCGATGCCATGCCTCCCACAATCATTCCCCCAAAGACATAGCGCTGTACTGTATAGCGCAGACAAAGACAAACTGCAGCTGCAACCTTGTGCTTGTGCGAAGGCGTCTCGAGGCGTACGGGCTGAGTTGTGTGGAGTTCCGCATCATCGGCCTGGTCATGCACAAGCGGCGCGGTGTGGGGGCGGACGTGGCTGTGGACGGACTGCAAATACAACACAAGGGACCCATAGAAGGGGTTGGGGGCCGCAGGGGGGGGGGGCACTGACAGTTTGTGGCGCTCATCCGGCGGGGTGCGGGTCTTCTGGAGGCGCGGGGGCGGCGTGATGAGCCGGGATCGCTGCTCCTGGTCCATCTGTGACGAAGCGAACATGCGGCAATGCAGCTTTTAAGTGCTGTACTGAGGTTTGGCGCAGGGCGGTCCTCAACAGCAAAACAAACACGGCGTCTCTTACACTGAGCCTTGCGGTTGTATAGGAACCAACAGCCGTGGGAGGGCCACAAAAAGCGGTTGGAGGGTAACCAATGGGCAGTTGGCAGGTTACCGACGCCGGTTGGAACGGAAAAAGGCGGTGGGTATGGGGGTGGTCCTTAGCAAAATGAAACGAAACGAAACCGTGCTCGTAGGGATCCGCCTGGTGAGATGGGGGGTGGGTTGGGCCGAACTAGAGCTACGGTCCACCCTAAGCCACGCCTCTGAATGTACAAGGCGCACAGAAAAGGACCAGTCAACAAGGACTGAGGAAGTCTGTTGGTTGGAGGTCCAGCCCTGCCCCCTTACTGGCCCTTGCGCCATGTGTGACAAATGTCGACATGACATGAGAAAAATGGACGAATCAGGGTAACGAAGTGAGTTGACGCCGACCGACCAGCCACAATACAGAGGATGGCCTGTGCTGCCTGCAATTGGCACCTCATCCTCCGAGGGTAATGCTGCCCGCACCTCTGCATCAATCCCCCTTCTTTCTTTCTCCAGACCCCCCCCAAGAAAAATCGCGGGAAATTTTCACTAAATCCGGGCAACAAATTGCAAAGGCCCAGATTGAGGAAAATAGACGTGGACAATGTGAGGGCCACTTGGGTGAGCTTACATGCAAACAAAGCAGCAGAAATGCAACAGTACCGATGCCAGCACATGCGGTGCTCCGCAACGTACATGCCGTACACAAGTGCCATCATGCAGGTCTGTTGTAACGTGGTGCTGGATACTGTCCTCCGTAGAGGGTCAACCGTTTTTCTGGGAGGCTTGCATAACACTCTGTACGACCCGCACTTGCCCCATTTCTTAACCCATCGTAACCCAGCCCGTTCTCCCGTTCTCCCGTTCTTTGCACAATTTTTGCGGGCTCCAGGCTGTCTTGGTTCCATAGGTTTGGTTTGGCAGGAGCAACCGAGTATCTACGCTGACGACGTCAAACACTCGTCCTTCGGGGTTGTCACACCTCCGGTTTGACACGACACAGACAGACCGTGCGACGCATGCATCATATGTTTTGTGTATGAAGTTCATTGCGGGGTCCTTTTATCAGCGTGAAAACAGCTTCATGCGTGTCAGCCGGTGACATGTGCTGCCGCCGACACAACTCCATCGACATCGGCCGGTGGTGTGTGTGCCGCACACAACTGTGAAACATCAAACAACTGATGGCGGTCAAATTGACAGTTTCACCGGCCGGGGGTGCCCGGACAAGGGTGTGCCATAAGAACAGGGGGTGCATGGGCAGGAGATTGGTATTTCTGGTGCCCTTACGCCCGTACCAAAGCCATAAGCAACCCTGGAAACACCTGAATGCTACTGTAGGAACGGCTTGTGAACGTTTGTGAGCCCTGCGACACTGCGTCCACGTCTGAATAAGAGGATGAGAAGGAAGAAGTCCAAGGCGCATGGCTCCAGGGACAAGCACGGCCATCGCCGCACCTCTGTGGCATACCCCATCCCTCACAAAAAGGCAGGTTTGCTGCAGACATCGTTTATAAGACACCCAAGATCAAGGAACCCACCCAGAGCCCCCTCCCTGTCTTAGAAACATTTGAGGGGGCAGGTTGAGGAGCTCTCCCGGGGTTTAACGGCACCCTCGCCCCACCTCCCTCTGAGGTGATGCTACCATGGCTGCTGCAGCGCATGGTCCCGCCTTCTTCTTTTTTTGGGGACCTGAGTTGCCCCTTGTCATGCTGGTTGTGCTGTGGTAGTGGTACTGGTGCGTTGAGGGTGCACTCGTGGTAGTGGGGGGATTGCTACTACTACTGCTGCTGCTGCTGCTGTTGATGTTGCTGCTGCTGGGGATGGGCTGCGGTTGGTATTGCTGCTGCTGCTGCTGCTGCTGCTGCTACTGCCAACTTCTCCTTCTTCACAAAAAAAAAAGCTGAAAGCGTCTTTATGGTCTGCTGACTTTTCAACCATGTTTTTGCGTCGGTCACTTTTGTGCTCACGTTCAGCCTTGTCCACATTTGAAATCAATACTCCACACCCACAGCGGTACTGGCCAGGTTGCATAGCAAAACAAACCCAAAGAATGAGGTCTGTAGGAAAGGGACGCCAGCACAGAGGGGTACCCACACGAACGTTAAAGGGGGGGTCCTAGACTGCAGACCACCCAGCCACCCAATCCATTAATTAATTAATATTTGTGGTATCGAAATTTGAAGATGAAAAGGAGGGAAGGAAAAGGCTGTTGACAGCCACGCCATTTTTTGCCTCCCGAAGGGAAAACCCAGAGCTCGTCTCTTCAGAACAGGGCACACCGTGCCTTGTTCCGGAGCTTTGGTGGCGGGTTGAAATTTCAGGCACCTTTGGGGCCCTGAGGGCCGACTCACCCGCTTTCGCTGCCGCGGCCAAAAGACTTGTGGGAACACGTAAGCGAGTCGCCACCCCCCGCCCCAATGGAAAGCGGTGTTATGGCGGTGCAAAGGCACGTGCCAGCAGCACATGAGACGGATGCTCGTCAGTGACCAGCAGACCATTGGTACCCTTCTGCCAATACAGTGAGGGCGAATAGGTGCCGGGCAACAGGGCACCAGGGACTTTGCAGTCCCCAGCAGCGATATGCGCGGGCGGAGGGGGGTATGCACCCCCTCACCCCCTACATACACACCTCCCGGACAATGTGCATTTCTGTAGCGCCAAGCCGCCAGCAAATGGGAGGCCAATGGTGCGGCCCGGTGCCCAGCCTGTCGTATGCCGTGGGAATGGAATAGAAGACACGTGTGTCACGCACCGGACATGCATCCCATTGGGCGTGCACTCCGCGGTCCTGCTCCCCCAAAACCTCTGGGGCTGCGACACCAGCGCACACCCGATTTCTTTTTGTCGGCCTCCTGCGCCTTCAGCTTCGTCTTCTCTTGCTTCGCCGGAGGAAGGCACGAAGAGTCAACTGAGAGAACAACCAGCAAAACTGGAGAGGGAACCGCACAGAGCCAGGACCTTGGGCCACCTTCCACTAATACCGCCTCATTGGGACGGCGGAGTGCCCGTTGCACCCTCACCGACGGCCCACCGTTCCTTACTCAGGGAATCCCTGCAGGCCCCGAGTGGAAAGCTGTTCATGGCGGTGCACACGCACACGCTCGCGCACTGCCGAGGCCCTGCTCGGCAGTGCAGACCCATCCCCCCCCTCCATTTGCACTCCCTTTACCGGGCAGCACTGGCAAACCCGAATGTCCGGTGGCGAATCATCATCAACACAACAGCCACAGAACGGACCAGCAACGGCGCCCAGGCCCGGCAAACAGCGAGTACTGGCATGGCATTCCAAAGGACTCCCACCCCAAACTTCGACCATGCAGCCGTCGCCCATCATGTCCCCCTGTAACGCCACTCCCCCTCTCTGCCCGCAGCTCTACGGCCCCTGACTTATGTCAGGGCGCTGCGCTCTGCCGAGTCCCCCGCTCGTGCCCGACCCAGTGCCTCCAATTCCTCTTCACCCCCTATCCCCCCCTCACTTAACCCCAGCACGTCCTTGTGCATTACGCCATACGCCCCTCGGACGTTCTGGTCGACGACATCCTCTCCCTCTCCGCCCGGGCGGGTGTGCACGGGCGCCTGGCGCTCTTCGTCGGCCCCCCGTCCTCATGCCCCGTTCGACTCGGGCTCTCTGAGCGACTGCAGGGCACTGACGTCTGCGTAACCGCTGCCATTGGCACGTCACTCAACAACGCACCCATGGGGGCCGGCAGGTAAGACCACGGCCGTTGCCCCTCGCTGCGCTCTACACCAGCTCCATGCCCAACCTACGTCCTGAAGCATCCCGCACCTCCTCCCTCAAGCCCTTTACCCCCCACCCCGTCCTTCTCCACTTCCCCCTCTCCCTCACACCCGTGTTCCGCAGCCGACATCTTCGCTCCCTCCACCCCCTCCTCACCCCCATGTCCTGCACCCTCCCCATATGCCGCCCCCCTTGTCACACACATGTTCCGGCTCCCACCCCATATCCCCCACACCCCTTGCCCCTCCACTACCCTCCTCCCCCCGCATACCCCTTTCGCCTTCCCACCCGCCCTTCCCTCACTAAGCAAACGCGTCCCCCTTCCCCCTCATACCCATGTGGATCAACTTGGATTTGTAGAAGAAGTCGGTGTCGGTCTCCATCTTCTTCAAGTAATCCACGCCGTTGTACCAGTACACGACCTCGCCGAGCTCCCGTTGAACGGGGGCGCCCTTGCGTAATCCGAACTGTCCGCTCACAACCGCCTTACGCCACCTGCATCGGTGAAGGAAGGAAGGGGGGCCACCGGAACCTTCGCCGGCAACACACTGCCCGAGTACGAGGCCAGCGCAGGCCGCCACTTGAAGGACCGTCGGGCCCAGCATTGCCCACCGGCCGCATGACCTGGTTGACTCCAGGCGGACTGTGATGGGGGCTGTGCATCCACGCGCCTCTGATCGAGGGCTGGGGAGGCAAGGGTCTGGAACGCCGGCAAATAGTCCCGTCAGGTGGCAGGCGGTCAAGGCAGCGGTGGTGCGGTTGTAATTACGTCGACCTCGCCCCGGGAGCGCCGGACCTGCTCCGCCCTGCCCTGCCGTCCCTTGTTGTGGCGGGGACTTGGACTGGGCCCACGCCGACCATCCCTCCGGGTCGGCCCCCGGCGGTTTTGAGTGAGCACGGTGCCGGGGCACTCCGACTGGGGTAGTCCGCAGCGATCACGACAAGCGCACAAACAGCCGACCGGTGCGGTCTACGTGCCGGCTGGCGTTCGGAGGTGCGACACACAGCGGCGCGGCGGGGCGTGTGCTCGTTGTGTATACACCGGGCCGTTGCTTGGTGGCAAAATGAAGCCCACCTCCCTACGCCCCCCCCCCGGGGGGGGGGGGGCAAAAACCAATTTGTGCACCTGAAATCGGCCTCCCGTTTCAGGCCCCTCTAATATATTTCATTTATTTCCGAAGAAGAACGTTTTCTGATGTGGGGGTCGGCGTGGCAAGGGCCCCAAGTGACACCCCCTTTCCCCCCCGGCCACCCGCCCGTCCTGAAGCAGTGGCCGGGGTCTACATGCGGGAGGCACGCGGGAGGGATGTCGGCAGGCGAGGCAAAAGGGTGTGGGGGGCAGGGCGGGGGGAGGGGGGGGGGCTGGCGGTACTGCCTCTGCCAACTTGGCGCCGGCAATGCTTTACATTCACCCATTCCCATGATCATGAATTTTGGGGGGGGGTGTCAGCGCGACATCTGACGTGGGGACTGTAGCACAGGGCCGAGAGTTCCGGATCACCAAGTGTTAAACAGCATCAGTGCACAACGGCGGATATCGACGCTGCATCCCGCTGAGCTCGTCGGAGTGTGGCCTGCAGGCGCGTGCGCTGGGGCTGCGACGGTGTCATGGGGCTTGGGGCGGCCTTCAGCTTCAGGGCAGAGGGGTCACACCTGCCGATGGCCTGCGCCGTCTCTTGCGTCACTTTCTGGACTTCACTCAGGACTGCGTTTGCGGCGGCCCTCATCTCATCCACAAATTGATATTGAATGCTCCCTTCAAAACTGAACACAATCGGCCCGTGTGAAAACCGACTGTGAGACGGCCTCTTATGCATCGCGTGCCGTGATCTTTCGTGTGCCCAACCCGGGGCGTTTGGTTGGGGGTTGGATCAAATGAGGGGATGAGGGGTAGTGTTACTGCCCAAGCAGCTGCTGAACCAAATGGGAAATGTTGATGGGCGGAGTGCAGAGCCCTCTGGGTACTTTTGCCGCGAGTACACCTGCAGCGTCCTGATCGCTACCACCTCCCAAAATGGCCCCAAGGAGAGCAAACGCGTTGGCCACAAAACGTGTACAAACACCCCTCGGGAGAAAAGTGCTCCAGGAAGAGGGGGGGGGGGGCTCCCTTTTCAAGACTCCCCCTCCCGACCCGGTCGCGCGGGGAAAATAAAATCATGAAGGTGGCATTTTTGGAATCAGCACGTCGAGGGGTGTCAGAATGTCAACAGGAATGTCAACATCATCTGCCCAACTTTAGATGAAAATTCCTTTTCAAATGTTTTTTGCCTGGAATAGGCCAAAGTCCAGCTGCCTGACAGAAGAGCCCCCTTTCCAAGCCCCCCCCCCCCCCCGGGGTCCTGGGGGCTCTCCCAACCCTCCACCACCTCCTTGAGCAATTTCCCCACCGCTCTTCTTCCCAAAAACATGGCACAATATCCAAACGACGGCATAAAATCTTTCCCAAATGTCGCCAAATCGCCGCCCCCTGCGCGCGCCACGTCAGGGGCACCCCCTGGAATGCGATCCCATTGAGATTGGTCGTAGCACAGTGGATGCAGCCCCTTGTTCGCACGATGGCTTGGGGCTGAACCGGAGTGGGCAAGAGCACATGTCCAACATTCAGAGAAAAGAGTGCGTTTCGAGAGCCAATGACTGCGGTTCACATTGATCACATAACCAAAGACGGCTTGCAGTACAAAATCTACCCAACGCCCACAACTCGCAATACCTCTTCACAAATGCCATCAATTTTTGTATTGCCGCCTCTCGGCGGTGGATGCTGTCCGTGACAGTCAGTTTGATGTCATGTTTCGCACGCAGACGACGAAGTTCCTGCACAGACCGGTACAACGGTGTGACACATGTATGCGGCCCCCAAACAATGAAAATACTGCAACAATGGCACGGGGCATCACATGGAAGAGGGCATGCAAATGTTGGCGACCAATTGTGCCGTAAAGTAATTGCACGTTGATTTTGTGTGGAGGCAGGACTGTGTGGTGCACTTTGTGTGCTGTGCACAACAAAAACGCTAAATACCCCACGGCAGCAGTTGTTTTCCGTATCGCTCGGTTCTCACTTGTGGGCGTGTGAGCGCGCGACTGGGTGTGTGCATGAATGTTCTTGTCTGCCTGCGTGCGTGTCCCTGAAGGTGAACCTTGCAAATTGTAAAAATGTTGTCTTGGGCGTCACATCCACGGGCATGGGCACTGACACACATGCACATAGGCACAGGGCAGACACACACACACACACACACAGGGCTTACGGCTTAGCTTAGAGCTAAGGTTACAGGGCCCACCCGTTCTGCATTTTTCCGTGTGCAAGACATCCTGCCCATTAACAGGCACACACACACGCACGCACATCTACAGCATACACTTGAAGTCTGTCCGCAGCGCGAAGCAGCAGCAGGGCAACAATGGACGTGCAGTCCGGTGCTACACACGAGGAGCCTGAAAGGTAATTGCGGGCCACGGGGAGCTGGTAGAGTGAGTTTTCGACAGCCGTGCAACCGAGTCCATGGTAAAGCCCATTTGCGTGCCTTGGAGGTGTCTAAGCAGGCTCCAGTACGGCCTGGCTGCCCCAACTCCCACACAGCTACACGCACACTAATCGACTCTCCACAGACCACCAGATAAACCAGATGTATAGGCCTACGGGGTCGCGGCTTCTTGGAGCAACAAGACCCCGTGACGCCAAGAGTGGCCGCTACCAAACTGCCTGTCGAGAAACCTGCGTGGTCAGAACAGGGGCGCCTTCCCCGCAGAGTATCGTGCTCGCGGCCAAGCGCTGCTGGTTGGGTGGGAACAGGGGCCTGTGTCCACGGGCGGCGCGTTGTGGCGGCAGCGCTCCGCGTTTGATGGCCGCCGCTTGTCTTCGGGGGGTTGGCTTATTGCTGCTGCAGCCGTTCGGGTAGTGGCCGTTGTGGCCTTTCGCACGTCCTCTGGCGGCTGTTGCGGTATGCACTCCTGTGGTCTGCGCTGCCGTTCGCCCCCGGTCGCAACAATTTTCCCTCAGCCATGTGGACTTCTCCTCCTACAGCCACAGGTGCTGCGGGAGCAGCGCCCTCGCAGGCCTGCAATGGCTGATTGGGGCGATGTATTCGATCATCGTAAGCCCATGCACAGGCCTCACGCATACCGCCGAGATCTTGATCATAGCCCGCTCCGATGGGCCCTGTTGCACTTCTTCCACAGCCTCGCGGTCCTTCTGAAGATACCAGAGAGAGGGATGGGTTTGCACAGCGAAGAGCCTGGCAGTAGCAGGAGCACGGGCGCATCCATGCACCTGGGCCCAAGTGCTGGAGCTTGGGGGCCATGATCAAGCTCAGCTCAGACTACGACGTTCACAACTGGAGTTTGGGGGGGGGCACAGTGGGTCAGGTTTGCTTCAATGTAATTTGCTCCAAACGCGCCTGCCACCACCGTCTTCCTTGCTCAATATTCATGGTGACATCCTCAATGCCCATCGTTCTCATGCTTCGCACATGTTGGTTCAGCTGAGGTTTGAGACGAGCGCCTTCCCTGGTATGCTCTCGGGGGGGCCGCTGCGGCTCCAGACCAGCAGTGGTTCCTACGGCAAGTCAATTGAGAGCTGATGAAATGGCGCTCATTTTTGGATCTTCTTTCGCAGTCTGTATGAACCTGCTCCCTGTGACAACGTTCCCTTCCCCCGCCCCCAAAAGTACAATGCGCTGCAAAACCTGTACCCACTGGGCCCATAGGCCCAAGGACGACCACAATTTCCCAACATGGTCACCACGGCTGAGTGAGGCCAGCGTAAGCAAGTGATGACCACCTGATGACCTCTGATCAGCATTGACGCCCCTGACCCGATAGAGGAACGGCGCCAATTGCCCATCGTGGCAAGGGGGGGTGAGTGGCTGGAGGGGTGCTGGTGGTGGTGAAGGGTGTTGAGGGCTACGAGCTCCTGTCAGGGCTGTGGGGGGTGGGGGGTGAGGGCTGTTGAGGGCTGTCTGCCGCGGCCAAGGGTTCGTGGCGGGCTACCTCGCTGGTTGGGTGACTGTCGGGTGAAAAGGATTTTGGTGGGAGGGCCGTTGTGGGATTGTGGAGTATGGCCAGACATTGTGGAGAGGTATGGAGGGTTGGGGGGTGCGTTCCACACTGAAAGGGGGGGGGGGCAAATGAACGGTGCACACACGGTGCGGAAGGGATGGAGACCGTCGTCCCTGGAACCGGAAGTACCGTTCAAAACAAATCGCGAAGTGACGTGAGGTGACATGTCAAGTCAGGCCATGCAACGTTCTGCCGAGTCAGGGGTTTGGGTGGGCAAAAGGCACGGCTCAGGCACCTCATCTACAGGGACTTCTTCCCAAAGACGCAGCAACGCCGTTCTTGCCTCCTCGAAGGCTTTCTTGAAATTGCGCTTGGTGTGCAGCGCATCGCCGTACTTGCCGATCTCCATGCCACCAACTTGCCCGAAATCCCGCCCCACATCGATGCGGATGTGCTTCCTGAGGGCGCGTGAGCGAAGGCTGGGTCCATGAAATCCAGCAGCAAAGGAGGTCAGCGCCACGGAGGCCCGGGGGAGCACAATGGCCTCGTGAGGCCGGCAGATTGTTCCCCCGCAGTCCTATGGCTCTGCATGTGTCCCGTTCGAACCGACTTCGGAGGCGCCGATGGTGTTGTGGTCCTCAGGGTCAGGGAGCGCCTGAGGGAATGCTTGCCCCCCCTGTGTGACATTCCGTCGGGTTGTTGCTCCTTTACGGGGCCCTGGACAGTCACCCGTTCTTCCCTTCGCATGTTGCGCCGGGTCGCTGCTTTCGGTCGGCCGCTGCGGCCGGTGCTCTTGCTGGTGTCGTTTCCGCGTTCGCGGAGCCCAGTAGTTGGTGTGTTGGGGCTGTGCTGAATGTGGCATGGTGTGCCGTTTGCGTGTCAGCGGCGCCCAATAATTGGCGTATTGAGGATGTGCTGGTTGTTGCCGGGGACTGTTTTTGCTGTCCACACACCTCTGTCCACAGGCTGTCCGTAGCCTGCCTCGCTGTGTTTCTGTGCGGCCCAGGTGCCCTGTTCCCCCCGCGCGGGGCGATCACCTCCAGAACTTAGCCCCCCATAGAATGCTCCCGCGGTGGTAAACAATGGCACGCAAGCGGATGCTCAAAGCCTGCGCCCGGCAGGACAGAGTGCTCTGGAATGGGCGCTCCACAAACTACGAAGTCAGTTACAGCAGAACGCGGTTCAGTACCGCGCCTCTTCGCCTCCATGAGAAACAGTGCCCAAAAGGTGACCCGCGCGCCCGGCGCAGCAGGATTCCCTCCCTCGCCACCCCATCGAACTTGTAGAACGACGTCAGACGAATGAGTTCGCTCGCGGGTCCGAGCCCGTACCCGTACCCGTACCCGTACCCGACTGGACTCACAAACTACGGCCGCAATCGGCAAAGAAAATTCGGTCGACGCTCCAGACAACTCCGCTACGACACAAGCAGCACCACGCGGCATACAGTGGTCTGTCGCCTGTTTCGGGGGCGGTGCAGGGGCGTCTTTCCAGTTCATCCTTCAAATTGAAGGATCCGGAGCCGGAGGAGGCGGCAGTCACGGATTTGCGGCCGAGCGGCGCCGCAGCGAAGCCGGAGCGGTGCCTAGAACGAGTGGACACAACGCTGAGGACCCACGAGGGAGCACTTTGTGCGACGCACAGTCCGCGGCCCTGAAAAACGTCCGCCCTCTGCTCCCTCAGTCCACTGCTGCTGATCGGACTTGACCCACGGCCTTTCCCCCGCCGCCGTTGCCCGGGCGTATGAGGGCAAAGCGCGGCGTGCCTTTGCGCAGGCGCAATTCGCTGGTGGAGGCAGGAGGGACAGAAGGGACGCATGACGCCCCCTGCGTCATATGCAACTGCGGGTGGGTGGGGGCACAGGGGTCTGTCACGTGGAGGGCGGTGCCCTCCCCCCCCCCCCGCCGTGCGGAGTCTTGTGGAGTGCTAGTCAACAGTCAAGCACACGTCAGCACAACAAAAACCTCATCAGTGGTACCAGAGGATGTTTCGGTCAAAAAATAACAGACACTCAGACAAAAATAGACACCCCCCCCCTCCCACACACACAACAGCCCCCCCCCCCCCCCCCCCCGCCGCTCTGCGAGAGCAACATTGTCAGAGCAACAGTCGGTGTTGTTTCCGTCAAATTTTGGGACGTTAGTGTTGCTCTCGCAAAGGGGGGGGGGGGGGAGGCTATGATAGACCGCAGTGGCGTGGCGAGGCGAGGGCATGGGAGAGGGAATCCAGGGCACCGGAGGGGTCTGGACTCCAGCGGGGGTACTGGCGCCGCCCGCACGCCGTGCCGCGCACACCTCTTCGAGGCGGCCATCCTCAGAGCAGCCGGACCAGTTCAGACTCCGCAAAGCAAAGTGCACAACACATTGCTCACTCGGCCCGTTCCACTAAGGCCGGGTTGCCTGGATAGTCGCCCCATGCGCGGGGGTGACGTGTGGTGTGGTGTGGTCAGCACCACGACGGAGACCACTGCCGCGCAACGGTAGGCACACGGCCACCACGCAGCCCCCCCCCCAAAAAAAATGGATGGATTGGCCGTTGAGCCCCAACGGATGCATCTCTCAGAACTGCCGAACATTGCTGCACACGCATACCACGACGTGCATGTGTGGAGCGCTTTGTGGCGAACACGTACGTACACCCGGAAGTATCCACCGGCATACCCGTTCAGCCTTTGTGGCACCCCCCGCCCGCCCGGCCGACCCCCTAATGGGGGGGTCAGTTCAGTTCAGCCCAGTCCAGGTCTGGACCCCCCAACACCCACGGCGTGAGCAGGCAATGAAGCGTTCACCATCCACGGAGGTACCAGCGCCAGCACAGTCAATGCAGCAGGTGTCGGGGGCGGGGACGGGGGTGCAAAGCGATGTCAACAACACAGCGGGGGCTGCCCCAGGGCATCGGCGTTCTCGAAAGGCAGCTTCTCCGTCCCGCTCCCCATTGCTCACATCCGGCCTGGGGGGGGGGGGGGAGGGGGTGGCCTTGGTGACCCCCAAGAATCGGTCATGACAGAGCAAACCTTCAAGAGAGTATTGTGCCTTCCTGCTGCTTGTGCCCACTAAATTTGGGTGTAAGAGGGGGACAGGGCATTTCTTAGTGGACAAGTGACCGTGTCATGGGCGTACCCCAATTTGAAATTGGGCTCGCCATGCGCGCTTTTCGCCCGTGGTCAGGCCGCTTTACGGTGTTGTTGCCTTTCTTGAGACAGAGAGGGACATACTTTGCCTTCTTGCTCGGAGTTGGGTGCAAAATAGAGTGGCATCCCCCCCTCTCCGAAGAAGCGGCAGACCGGAGCGATCTGTGAGAGCAAAACATTGGACTTTGTGTAAAACCGAGGAATCGAGCTCGGACAGCTGCGCGGAAAGACAGTCAACGCATCCTGCTAATCCTGCTAAACCTGCTTCGTAGTGATGTCGCAAGTTAGACTTACCAGATGTGCATCTGATGGTCGTTAACGACAGTATTGGCGCCTGTGTGAGCAAAGGTTCTCTTCTTGTCAGAGGCAGCAGACCGGACTCGCCAATGAGGGCACTTTTGGAAGCCAAATCCAGGAGAATGGTGCAACTCAACCTCATCAGAGGTCATGTTGATTCCGTTTGGCATGAAACATTGCATCTGCGCGCGCGCAGGCAGCGCCGTGAACTATTGGGCAACAGTACATGTCAAGAGGCAAGTGACGCTGCTGGAACCAGATCCGGCAGAGAACGATGACAGACGTCGTTGACAGCTGACGCACGGATGCCATGCCTACTTTGTCCTTGGATTGCTTGGACCGCTCCGGACCCCCTGGTATCTCCTTTGTACCGACCTGAGGTTCGACCGACCTCCGATGTCTGGGGCGAAGGAGTGGGGCAAAAGACAGAAAAAGTCGAAAAGATTCGCCGAATACTTTTCGCATGGGGTGCAGAATGGATGGGCCACACGGTTGCAAACGAGAAGAGGGACGCACAGAAGAGACTTCAGGTAGAGAGAGAGAGTCCAAGCATTCTCTTCCCTCGTTTTTTCTTCTTCGATCTGGCGAACCTTGTTCCCAAGGAAGCTGTCGGGGCACCCCAGAAAAAAAGCCCATTCCCTTTTTACGCACAGAAGCATACCCTCGCATTGCTGCTCAACGCGACATCGGTGCGAAGGTGTCCAACCTTATGAAAGTCGATCACATGCTTTCCGTCACTGGCATTTCAAAGCAGCTGTGAAATAGCGAGAGACATCATAATGCGACGAGGGTTCCTTATCATCCATCAAAACGTCACAGTCAACCACCCCGTTGCCTATTTGGTGAGGTCGTCATCTGTGTCTGAGGCGTGCCTCGTGCACTGTTGCTTGCTACGGGTCACGCCACTTTTTGCAACTATGTATCCATTGCAATTCACTGTGAGTGTGATGCCCAGGGGAGTGGCCAACACTTCGCGCAATCGCTGTGGGCACTACGTGGAACAATGCAATGCAACAGGAGCTAGAAGCCGCGAATTGGAGAGCGACGAACGTGGCACCCCCCCCGTGCACAAACAATGTATAGGGACATCAAGAAACACAATGAGCACCTTGGTGAAGGTGGTACAAAGCGGAAGCATGCACGCGCAGCGATGATACACTGATTTCTCTATGAGCTTTGAAACCTGCGACAGCTTGCCAACACCAACAAACGAACCATGTGTCATTTTGAGAACCGAATCGTATGCGAGAGGCTTAAGTGCTAGATAACCATGAACACGTTTCCGCTTTTTTTTTGTGCCTCTCTTCAGATCGGTGTGGCCATTTGGTACGGTGTCATCCACACATCCTCATTATTCGTTTCTCGTAATATGGGTTAGCCAAACATCAAAAATGTTCATGGACCAAATTTGTTTGGCTCAAATGCCATCGTGGTGACTCTTGCGCTGTTCTCGTGTCGATGTGGCTCCATATGGTTTCCTGGCATATAGAAACACCCGATCGGGTTAAAACCCTCATTTGCTTCGGTTTGTCTCGATAGATGTGATTGTATACTGTCATACCAACCAAGAGAGCCTGATTGCTCATGTCCAATTAATTTCATATGGCCACACCCGCTAGGTAAACCGGCGCAACAGACACACTTCACTTGGCATTGCCACCCATAGAACTAAAGGGCCATGGAAACACATGGGTTGCGTAGATAGTTTCTTTTCCATTGTCACCCAACGATGGCAAATCTGGGGGATTGAAGAGTGGGTATGGAGAAGTTTGCTTTGCCCCTCGAAGACGCACCCTTGCAGTTTGTGAAGTCTTCCATGTCATCAAAAAGCTCCGCCTCCATGTAATGCACAACCGATGAAGAGCACAATTAAAATCTAACTTTCCAAACCCAAGCGCATGACTCATGACTGTTGGTTGATCTGTTCCCGCTGTTCTTGATGAACGCTCTACTCCTTGTAAAGAAGGATGGAACGAACCACAGAGGGCAAGGACACCGTACACTGAAGTTGTGGCGACAGCTGCAATGGTGGTACAAATGCTTGGAGGAGCAACAAATGGAAGATTACCTGGGAAAAAGCAATGTTCAACTTGCATGCCAGGCCTGCTTTCAGCGAAACGCAAACTGCAGACCGTGAAACTGCAATCAGCAAATGCAGTAGCAAAACCCCAATACGGGACAGTGCTATGCCACACTTTGTACATTGGGTGAGGCAAGTAGCTCAGAATGGACTGTACATTACATGGTACCTCAAGGGGCGTAAAGCGGCACTCATTCCGCCATAACCCTGTGCTTCAGCTATTACCTTACCTCTAACAAATGCTGGGATGGACACGAGGTTTTCACTGCTCCCCTTGGCCCCCTCAAGCTGGGATTGTCGCCACTCAAATGTGCAAAGGGTGCAAGAGTTCTTGAGCCAGGGCTGTCCTTAACGCAAAAAAAAGAAAAAAAATCCCGTCCAGAACCAGGTAATTTCAAAAGAGCCCGCGGGCACTCCATGTGCTCAACCATGGTTGTGGCAGTTGGCGGTTGGCGGTTGGCGGCAGTTGGCGGTTGGCAGTTGGCAACTGGCGGTTGGTGGCGGTTGGTGGTGGTTGGCGGCGGTTGGTGGCTGGCGGTTGGTGGTTGGAGGCAGTTGGCAGTGGTTGGCAGTTGGCGGTTGGTCGCCGCTGGCGGTTGGCGGCGGTTGGTGGCTGGCGGTTGGTGGCGGTTGGTGGTTGGCGGTTGGTGGCGGTTGGCAGTTGATGGGAGTTGGCGGTTGGCGGTTGGTGGTCCCTTGGGGCTGTCCTTAAGGGCTGTCCTTAGCACAAAAAAAAAAAAATCTCGTTCCTTAAGGACGCCCCTGTCTTGAGCTATGTACATATAGAGATGCTGTCGCTGGCACATTGGTGGCCTTCTCCATCTGCACTACCCTCGCCCCGCTGTGTCCAACGAACAATTTGGTCCCAAATTAATACGGTCCGAACGGGAGTGTTCATTGGACACGCCGTTCGGTGCGCAACAAAATTGTAAAATGGCAGTGACACGTCCCTAGGCACAAGATACCCAGCCCATTCAAAGCACAATGTGGTAGAGGCCTCCAAATAGCACTTTTCAGAGTAGAAGCCCTTGTTGCTCCCCGGGCTTGGGGCCCTTCTTGTTCTTGGGGGGAATCCTTGCACTGCGCGCGCGCATTGCGCGCTACTTTTAGACTATGTTCCCCCCGAAGAGCCCCCAGGCACACCCATTGGAAACGCCCTTAGCAGCAGGTGACCCAAACTGCCCCACAAATCCACACGATGTTGCCAAGGCTGTCAATGGCAAACGTAACTTTATATACGCACCCGGCGTATTTAGGATGAAATAGGACATCACAAAGGATGCCTCCTATGGAAGCAATGGGCATGCTATCCACACAATGCATCACAAAATAAGGAAAGTGTGGGATTTGGTTCCACTCCGACAATCTTTCCGCCCATCGAATTTCAGCGACAACACCATTCAAGTAATAAGAACGAACACGATGCACACTTGCCCACCAAGCCTCCTCAGAGCACCCCGTTGCTCCACAGAGGAGATGAGCACACCTATGAGGTGGAGTGTGCTTAAGGAAGAAAAACAAGCGGAACAAATGTTCGTGTGGAAGTATCTCATCATGCCCATACTTACGCTCCCCCCTAGAAAAGAGTGGATGTGGTGGGGATGAGCAAAAAGCTGTGAAAAAGGGTGGAAATGGGTGAAAATAGGTGAAAATCCAAAAATGCCATATCCTCAATGTGGAAAAAGCATCAAAACCTACGCCACGGGGCAACAATGATGCCCCTAGTATCTCAAAGCATGGGTCTCCAGTACGGCCAGACGCCCAAATATTTGCACTGCGCTTAAGGCGCCCCCTTGGCACGGGCAGAAGTGGCAACCCGATCTGGCTGAGGCACCTTCAAGACGGACAGATTTGATAGGACAGCACTATCCTCCATCAAATCACGGGTTAGGTAGAGGGTGCTCTCAAAAACATGGCACAAACCCCACACCCCACGCCCTGCCTTGGCCCATATCACGTCGCACTCGTCATCACTATCACTATCGCAGTCACTCACACCACTACTATCATCGGAGACCCGTGATTCGTCCGTATCAGTTTGTGACCCATCATCAGAGTCGGAATCAGGGTTATGCTTACGGAAGAACTCCGTGTCTTCCTATTGGGACAGTTTCAAACCACTTGGAAAATAGGCGGTACGGCATGCTTCACGGATAGCATCATCCGAAATAGCCGCGAAAGCCCGCACAACCCAATTTGCAACCTCTTTACGAGACGGTTGCGGTCTAGCCTTTCGCCTAGCGCGCACGGAGGAGTATGATGGGGGAGGTTCCTCCCATTGGGTTTCCCGTTTGGTGTGGTTCACATAGAACACACGACCATCGGGGGTTTTACATTGTTCCCTACTAGGCAGAAGCGAAGGGTGTGTTGGGGGTGAGGTGGTGCGCCCGCGAGACGGGGGCTGCGGTGCCCCCTCCGATGATGTTGATGACATAGGTGATGCCGAACGCAAAGGGAACTGCACAACACTAAGAGGGGCGGCCGGGTTCCCATAATCACGGTCATTTCTGGTGTACTTGAGGCGTGCAAAATCATCTCCTTGCGTGGAGGGCCCAAGAATTGTGGCTGGTACAAGCTCACCAGTGTGGTACCGTTTGTACAGCACCTCCCGGCCAGGTGCAAGGAAAGAAGCAGTCATGGTGGGCAATAGAGGGCCTGTAGTTGAGGGACACCATTCCGTCACAACCTGCTTTACAAATTTGCCCACCGATACTGCAAGATACATCACAACAACTCCTCATTTCCCCGAACCTTTAGCCTCACACCACGGTTATGGAGCCCGGTACCTAATTAATTGGGTCCCAAATTAATACGGTCCGAACGGAAGTGTTCGCTGGATACAGTGTTCGTTGGACACGGGGGGGGGGGTATGTGCTCCGTAACTCTTCTGAAACCTAATCCTTATCCTCCTTCCCTCTGTAACCTGGGGACCTAAACTGACGTAGTATGAAAAGGAAAGCATGGGTGTGCGGTCAGGGTGGGGGATTTGTCTAACAAATGCTAGGGCACACTGGGGGGATTGTTTGCCCGGCGCGCGCCTGGCGCATGCCTAGCGCGCTACCTTTGCATTAAGTATCCTATCTCTAGCCCCAAGTTTATCCTCACCTAGGGGATCAATGGTCGGCTCTGATAGACTGAATGTTCCCACCATAGACACTTTCAGCCATTAGTTCGAATGTGCAAGGTCCCCATCACAGATCAATGTGTCCCCTTCTTGGTAGCGGTGCTCCAATATGTATGTACACAGATATGTACATCTCCGACTGCTGACATCTTGTTGCATATACCAATTCCACTCATTCATTCATGAGGCCCTTCAAGCACAATCCTAAGCGTCGTGGGGAATGCTGACTATATGGTACCACGAGCTCACTTCCCTGGGTGCAAAGCAAGGCACTCCTTCGGCTTGACCCGGGTTGTGGCTGGCAGATTAGTTTCGAACAAGGCTAACATACAAGGAAGGTGCATCAGGGGTGCGGGGAATGTGGGGTTTGCTAATTGTGGGTGAGTGTTTGCCCTCCGCGTGCCCTCGGTGCGCCATGCGCGCGCCCTGCGCGCTACTTTTATCATGACTCTTCCAGATTCAGTCCCCAAGTTCACCGGTATCCAATGAAGCTTCGGGATGGGGAATGTGATGACAATCGTGTCGGGGAGCGACTGCGAACAGGGATCAACAAGGGGGTCCAAAAGGAACTTCTGGAGAGACGTCGATTGCGGGAATTGATGGGGATGGTGGTGGAGACTCAAGACTGGGGATACCAAGGGGGATGGAGTCCACGGGGCATCGATGATTGACGACCTGCACACCACCTTGATCATACTCCAACTCCACATGCGCATCGTGGAAAAGGCCAACCACCTTTGCGGGCACCCGAAGCCCAGTAGAGTTGGTGTAGAACACCCTGTCCCCAATGCTCAACTACATAACAAATAGCAAAAGAGGTCTGAGGACACGACGGGTGAAAACCGATACTCCGCAGCAGACACGCTAAATGTATCACCATGTACCCAGCTTAGTGGGCTTGTTTCAAAATACACATAGATGCACCTTCTAGCCTTGAAACGCATCCGACTGGGCGAACTAGGGGACGGTAGGTGAGGGAAAGGGGCCGGGATCCCCATCCCCAACCGGAAAGGGGAAAAGGGCAAGTCCATGAAGAGAAATCATCCCAAATTGCCCAATCCCACCCACCCACCCACTCACCCATCCACCCCCAAAACACAGGTAGGAATCAAAAGTAGCCCAAAAAGTTGCCCTGCGCGTGCCCTACCCAAAGCTCCCTCTGTAATTAAGCGGCCGTGTCCGTCTCCAATTCTGAGGCGGCCGTTGTGCAGTGGTAGAGCATCCTCACCTAGGGAAGTCCCCCAAGTAGACTGCACTCGACCGCAAACCTTCCCTGCAAGGCACCTTGCATAAGCCGAACTATGGACCAAAGTGTTGCACTGTGTGCGCACTGCGTGGGCACGTGTGCAGTGCCCACACAATGAAACCTAGCAAAGGAGGAAGGGAGGGAACCACCTTGCATTTTTGCAAGCGGCACAAGGGTCTTCATATCCTTGGTGGTTGGTGGCCGTGGCCAAGCGCAATTTGGTGTTGTGTGAGTGTGTTGGAAGATGGTGGCGGCCTTCCGGGGACATGGGCATTCTACCTTAACCCGATTGGGGCCCAACTTGTAGCAACATGTAGCACTATGTGGGCCATTACTCATAAGCCATGCTTCTGATTCGTGATGATCCGAGAGTGTGGATGCAGAGTTCAAGTAGTGGCTCGCTCATAAAGAGAAACCACAAACAACATTGCTCCCGGAGATAGCAAGGCAATGGCCATGAAGGTTGGAATCTGCTTTGGAGTGTGTAACAATCCACCTGCCGATTTGTTGCGTTGTGAACGTACACAACGTCCGGTGATTCCCCATCATCATAATCCACTTGTAACAAAAAAACATGCCACAAAACCGGCTGAAGATGGGCCAAAATGGCTGAAAATGGGTGGCAATTCAAAATGTGCCACAGCCTCAATGCACAAGAAGCGTAAAAAGACCTAGTATGGAACAACAAACTTGTGAACAGGGGCCAAAATTGGGGTTCAAGTAGTTGCCAACATACAAAAGTGTATGCACTACGTGCACAACATTCCCATGAAAATTCAACAACACAAAATGGCACTGCCACCACTTCCAACCACACCCTTGCCATCGTCATAAACTGGGTGCAAAAGATGGGCCATAGTCTCAGACACAGCGAGAAGGTTCTCCGGATTGTTTGGTGAGGGGGGGGCAAAAACCGGCTTGGGTGGGAAAACGTCAAAAAAAAATGCTTGGTGCGCGCCCGGCACACCAATACTCCCCCAATCATATCCACCATTGCAAAGGTTCTGAGTTGTTTGAAGCCTAATAGCAACTCAGTACCTCGACATGCTTGGGTGCCTAGATGAACTTTTTTCACAAGGACAATCATCATCATCAACCAAGTCATCATTCGAGATCCTAGAAGCCCCCAACAGATCAGAGTCTGAATATTTGCCGGGCATCTCCTCTAGCCCCAATTCAGTCCAAATGTCTATGACTGTCTTGTGCGCCATCAATTGTTGTGGTGAAAATTCTATTGCCTTGCGCACGGCTCCTCGAAGAGAGGCCGACAGTCAGGCAATCATTCAGTCAAGCCGGCAAGCAATCAATTCGGCAAACAGTGTGGCAAGAAGGCAGGCAGAAGCACACAGTTTGGCTTTTTTTTCCAGTTGTGGACTACGACTAGAAACAGTGGGAACACTTAGGAACACTCAGTGGCGGAGTGGTCGAACACTTAGCCGATGATTCGCCTAGCGCCGGTTCGATTCCCGGCCGGCGGTTCGTTGATCGCCGGCGCGGCTGATCGATTGACCTCGAGCCCTTATTACACTAGACACTGGTTTAAATCCTTCTAACCACAAACTTTTTACCCCCCCCCAACCCCACGCCCCAAAAATGGTATCTAGTTTCAGGGGGAAACAGGTCTCAAAATCAAAGAATCCATTGGGGGATTGTTTTGCCGGGCAAAATAATGATTTTACAAAAGGTTGGACATCCAATATCATGCATTGGGGTATGCTACGCGGATGATCCCCCACAAGGTGTATGGCGTCCGCGCCTGCGCTTGATCTAACAACCTCTCCTTGGGGTCTGCATCTCCGGAGTCCGCGGGGAGTCCCAAGCGTTGCGATGTGGTGGAGGAAGTGGTGGTGTTGCGGAACGGGTGGGCATCAACCTGCTCGTGTGGGACTTGCCCTAGGGTCCGACGGGCGGCAGCTTGAAACCTAAGGCCATGGGTGCCAAGGCCCCTTGGCAGCATACCGTAGTCTGTACCCGCCAAGCAAGCTAACCAATATCGTGTGGCAGGTGGCCGTCCCTTGGAGAGGAAACTAGACCACATCTTGCTCGGCCACACCCTCTGAGTGGGAGCAGAACCTAGCCGCGTGCCACGGCTGAGTACGCAGCTCGTACAACTTATATTTGGCAACTACTTCTTTGTAGTGGTGGACCCGTCTTGCTGAAAAGTCCCGATGAAGGTTGGTGAGGGTCACTGATGCTGCCATGCAAACTGAGAGTGATTTCTAGGTTTTGGGTTCTTGGATACCTCTGCGCACCCAAGGCCGGTACCAAAGCTCCTTTGGGGCCTCTTGGTCCGAGACGTTGCTGTGTTGTTGTGTCGTTGTCGTTGTGAGGGGTGCACAACACATTGGCCTCGTCCAATCATAAGACTAGATCTCCGTAGCTCTCGCTGTGTTACAACACCCATTGTGCGAGGAGCCAACGGCATGCCAATGCCAACATCCTGCCTGACGTGACCAGCACAGAGACCAACAACGCGAGCCCACCACACCCACTATCAAGCATCCTCACCGGCGACCCATTGGTGACAGCCGTCTCCATGTTTCAGTACGTCGGCTGGTTACCTGCCACACTCAGCTCTGGTGGCTACAACAGAGCCCCACTTATACACAAGATGAAGTCTAGCTCGTCGTTTCAGTCGCTGGGGTCCATCTGCACCACCAGCTACGTGATGTTCATTAGCAACGCCACATGGCCACAGCAGAGGTCTAGGGCCTGCAAAAGCAACCCCATGCGGAATGCCTCTGGGGTGTCCCAAAAGCACATCCCATCCAAGCCCACCTCCGTGAGGAGGCAGCGTTTCGTGGGCTTCATGCAGTGGACCCTGTGGGCTGCCATAGTTCAACCCTTGCGGTTTCTACTGGTCCATCTGCACAGCACCGCAGGTGTTGTCCTATTGTGCCTTCAACTGTGCCTACATGGCATCATGCCCACCACACAATCCAGTGCATGGCCAACTAGGAGGATGTCCTTGTCTAGGGGTTGGTGAGCATCATGTAGCGTGAACCAGAAGCTCAGCATGGTGTTGTCCCGGGACAAGTGGGCATGGGTTGATCACCACAAGGCCAAACTGGGCCCTTTCTTGTGGGTGTAGCCATGGCCTGGAATCCACCAGCGCCACAGCCAGCACAACCACACAGGTGTGCACCATGTGATGTTGCCCCCTTGTAGCATGCGGCGGAGCAATGGGTGTAGTGGACTTCCAGCGCCCACAAGTCGCCTGAGGGCTTCAAGCACCTAGTGCGGGCCAAAAGCCGCCCGCGGCTTGGACGGGCGCGCCGCGGTTTGATGCCGCCTAGACAGCGGCTCATCCCTAAAGAGATTGGAAAAGACGCTTTAGTGCCGGCGCACAGCACCCTCTTGTGCACAGACCAAGTGTAGCACCTTGCGTTTTTGAGTTCCCTAGCTTCAAAACATCGGACAACACCCAGGGGAAATCAAATAAAGGCATGCTAGATATTTTACTGTCCGCTGGGCGTAGCAGTGGGAAGCCAGCATCCGCAAGCTTTGACAACACATTGATATCTAGTGCTCCTTTCAGCCAACATGTGTGCTTGTGCCAGCACGAAACCTGTAACCCAGCCCCTCAGCACACACTCAACACTGCTCATAAAATACTTTTGTGCTGGCTCTGAAGGAGCACAATGCAGCTGTGATGATGGCAGTTCAGACTAACTGTTGTCCTTTGATTGGTGCCAACCAGCGGCAGGCCGGCTGCTGCAGGTTCTGAAACTGACAAGGGAGCCCCGGGAACGAGTGGCCCAGAGCTGGCAGCCAGGCTCAGCAACACTCAATGTAGAGGCGGGTGCTGAGGCTGCTCGTCCATGCCCAATGTACACCCCTACTTGTGTCGGCACTTGGCGCATGGTCCTGCATCGGAGGGTCCGGCATGCACGTCAAGCATCAGAGCCGCTGTCAATGAGTTCAGCAGTTGTGGCACTAATACTCCACAATAGTTTCGGTCGCTTAGAAAAGACGTCACTACACAGTGCTCCTGAACGGTCAGCAGCTGTTGCCATACACCACCGGTTCACAGGCCCATAAGGCCCATCAGCGCAGAAAGGAACAGCATCAGGGTGGTTTGGAGAATGGAGAAGGAAAGCGAAGTTGCTCTTGACGGTCTCAGTCGTATGCTTTGCGCCCTGAAGCAGTGCACCCTCTGTTTGATCGGACTTGGGCCAAAGCATGGCGCCGGTTGCGTCCCTTTTGGTGCTTTCGCTGCCTGCTGGCATGATAGGGCCCCCCCTCCCCCACCACAACGGGCTCAAGTTAGTGTGATGTTGCATTCCAAAGCTGAAGCTTGCCATACGTAGACAAGGCCCCGACTCACTGGGCAGGAAAACGTCCTGTAGCCTTAACGCCATCTACAGCCCCAGACCCCTTGCAACACCCTGCCTAAGATCCCCTCCCCCCGCTTGTGGACGTACGGGCAAAGCCAGTTCAACAACGGGATGATGGGGTCGTTCCTATTTTTTTTTGTTTTGAAACAAAACTCCGGAAATCCAACGCCACATGACAGTGGCGGAGTGGCACCACCCCCGGAAACATGCAGAATTTGCGACATCTGGACCACTTTCCCTCTACAGTCCGCACACCCGCGTTACGGTACATAGCTGACCGCAAAGACTGTGGTCAGCAACAAGGCAGTATGACGGGGTCAAGGCTCTCAGACAACGTCGTTCTTGCGCAGGGCCGGAGGGGGTACAACCGACGTCTGCAAGTTGCAATGCACTGAGTCTTCAACTTTGCAGGTGAGGCGTTGTCTTATCATGGGCTTGCGGGCATGGAAGGAGGCTTCTGGCTGTCACGGTCCCCAAAGCTGGGATGGCCCTCCCCGCCCAATAGAATTGGGGTGACTGCCCAACTTCTGGTCCCGAGGGGTATTGGACTGCTCACAGTCCCCAGACTGTGACACACACACCTGCGTGTGGACGGAAGATACCACCATGATTCTGTGTATCTTGAGAAGGGTCACAAGTGGTGCACCGCTTCAGGCCAAATCAGCCTTGAGAGGGGCTTCAGGGGGAATTAGGGGGATTGGGATGGGATGGGCGTTCACAGCACTTGAAGCACCTTCCAGGAAGGGACTATAGACCTGTCAGGGCGTCTTAGGCTCCGCCGCGCTGGAGTTGGGGCTACAAGACCACTGCAGACCCTGGGCGATCCACGGGCAATGACGCGGGACACATGCACATGTATCCCCAACCCCTTGTCCAGGCACGGCAAAGGTCAGAAAAACAACGGTCACACGGGCTCTTTGTGCTTCTACAAGCCCATGCTTCGCACAACACAAAAAGACACTACATATAGAAAACCTGCCGGTTCCCCACACCAAGCACAATTCTCACAAACATGGCACTAGAACACGATGTGTAGGCAAAGATCTGCATGGTCCTCGTGAAATTACTGCCCATCAACAGGTGTGGAATAGAAGCCTTTTCCAACCTTGCGCTTCATCGGAAACAGTTGCACATGCTTCCCCTCTGGAGCAGGCTTCGGAGCAGACTTGGCTGCAGGTTGTGCCACCCTCGTGTTGGTGAGGCCTCCGAACCCGCCTCTGATGGTGATGGGGATGGGCTGCAAATTGGGAAGCAATTGCAAATTGGGTTGCAGTACCAATCAGAATGTTATTGTGAGCAAGAGGAACCATCACAAACATGACCCAGCCCCTCTTTCCCTCTACAATCAGCACACAATCACCAAGCGTTGAATTTCTGACCTTCAAAACCATGGTCAGAAAAAACCATCAAAACAACGGTCACACGGGGTCTTCGTGCTTGGACAAGCCTGTGCTTGGCCATAAATCGACGATGGTCATGACCCTCCAGAAAGCCTGTGGCTGGACAAGGCGGGGGAAGGGGGGGGTCCCATACCCATGTCAATTCATGGTCCTTCGCGGGGGCACTGGGGCCCTACGCAAAGCAGTCGGTGGGGTGCCTGCGCTCACCCACAAGCAGTGGCAGCCATTGCATGCCCTGTCGACGGCCAAGGTGTCAGAGACACCGGGGCAGTGGTGTACAGTACGAGACATGATGCATGAGGTCAGGGCTGAGCCACCAGACCACAGCACCGGACGTGCTTTGTAGGGATTGTCAGGGGTGAGGCTTGCCAGGGGCCATCACCCTCACCACAGCTCTGCAGAGCATTCGAAGGGGGTAGAGGGGGTGATTTCAAGAGAATTATTAGCATATGTGTAAATTGTGTTTGCCAAACACCTCAACAACTACCGAACACCCTCTCTACAACCTCCTTCTACACAGATTCGTATCACATGGATGCCATAAATAGAATCAAACTCACTTTCCAACCAAAACGGCCAGTAACTTATGGAAAAGGCCCCAAAATCAGGTTTGGGTAGTTGTCGTGTAGAACTATCACTTTGCACTGAATGCGCACTACGTGCAAATTCATCCCTGTTGCCCTCTGGACATTTAGATTTGACAACAGGACCAGCCGGGAACACGTCAATATGATCAACATTCATGGCTGAAATTGCAAAAAACTGAGTGCTCTGCATGATACATGGATACGTGCATTGCTTTGGATGCAGCACTTGCACCGCAGTGCACAGAACGTAGTGCCATGGTCAAGTGCAGAAAGTTTAGGACAAATCTGAAAACCCACCATTCTTGTTTAAATTGA
Source organism: Eutreptiella sp. 'Long Island Sound 2002' (assembly GCA_964036045.1). Taxonomy (NCBI): domain Eukaryota; phylum Euglenozoa; class Euglenophyceae; order Eutreptiales; family Eutreptiaceae; genus Eutreptiella; species Eutreptiella sp. 'Long Island Sound 2002'. Next base: position 13,818,209 of record OZ038385.1, read on the forward strand.
AGGGAAATATACGGGCGGTGCTCAGTAAGGGCGTGTGTACATGCAGTGGGGACAGGGGCACAGGGTCAGGAAGAAGGGCGAGTAATGAGTGCCTGGCGCTCCGGGGCACATGTGGCGCTACTAGGTCAGACAGTTGCTTGGGGACGAGGTGGGGGGTCGCAGGGGTGAGGAGGATTAGGGCGGCGAAGTGGGTTCAGGAATGGGGGGAAGGGGGTCAAAAAATGAAGCCCCCTTGTTGGACGAAGATGAAAGCAACCCCCTGCTGTTGCACGGGCCCATGGCCAATACCTGGAGAGGGTGTCGCTGTGTTTGTACTCTATGGGAGGTCGTACCTCAACCATGTGGAGGACCCCTGCTCAGCAGTTTCCTGCAAAGGTGTGCCTGCAAGCAGCATGGTCCTACTCCCCCGGTAAGAGCCACAAGAAAAAGACAACTGCTGGCGTCCGTCAAACGCAGCATGACGGTTGGATGGTAACCGACGGCGGTTGGAGGATAGCCAATGGCAGTTGGAGGGTGACCGATGGCGGTTGGATGGAAACCGACCGTAGTTTAATGGTAACCACAGCGATCAAGCACCAACAGTCCCCAAGAAAATTTGCTGCGCTGCAGCATGCTGCGGCATGCTGCGGCATGGCACAGCATGCTTCAAGCCGTTGGTGGGGGTGTAGGTCACATGTCCAAAATTGCATGGGCACCAAAAACCATGCACTCCTCCTCCCCAAAGACCCAACAACCACCTGCAAACACTGAACACCATGCAAACAACTGGCAGCTCTGCTTAGTGGTCCTCCATCTCCGATCGCTTCGGCTTTTTCTCAGTCTTGTTTCACATACATAACTAGGCAAATGGCGCAATGGGTCATTTTTCATCAGACGATCTTGTGTCAAAATGTGGACCATCAGACTGAATGCCCTTTCCACATGACATGCAGACCGAGGGCGTCGAAAAAAAAAACAGCAAATGCCCACTGCAAACAGTCAGCAGTATTCCTGGTTGTCTTCTTGTTCCTCTTGGGCTGTGTCGTCCCCTCCTGAGTGAGTTCAACAGTGGACATCCAAAGACAAAGTGAGAAAACAAATGCCCTGTCAAAGGAGGAGGAGTACCAACTGCCCATCAACTACAAAGGGCCAAACTTTGCACTGCGGGCGCACTGCGGGTGCACTGAGGGGCACTGCGGGCACATGTATCAAAGACCGACCAAAGGAGAAGGAGGGAGGAAACGTCAAGCATGCAAATGTAGCAACACAACACAACAATCTGATTCTGAGATATGTGAAATCCGTTGTTCTTACAGTTACAAATCCAAACTGCAACTATGTTAAAGCATACAAGAGGGGCACATGTTCAAATGACATGTGCCACAGTCCGATATATCTTCATGACAGTGAGCACATAGTTGACAACAAACACCGTCATCGTTTTCTTCATCATCTTCTGGAGCATCTTGTTGAGCCCACACAGACTCAGGCACATGAGGCCAAGGTCCATAGGGCTGATACCTAGTTTGTCTCCTGATACAAAACTGCGTCAAGTGCAACAAAACACGGACATGCTAGTGCAAATCTCTGGCGGAACCCATCCACACATTGCGGACGATCTTCCAATGCCAAAGGCGTGCAAAGACGTGTTCCACCCGTGCGCAATAGAAACCATGCACATCATTATATTCTTGTTGGTTGTCACTCAATTTCTTACGACCAATAAATGGCACGGCGGTATGGATGCGGCCCTTGTAGGTGCCATCATTCACGGGGTCCCCAACAAAGGGGACAAAATCAGAAGTGGCTACCTCACCCCTGCCTTCTCGGGGGCCCAAAAGAGGGCGGAAGTGCTATTTTAACCCCTGCATTCTCGGGGGTCCCCAACAAAGGGGACAAAATCAGAAGTGGCTACCTCACCCCTGCCTTCTCAGGGGTGACAAGTAAAATATGGCACATCCCAAATGCACAAGAAGCGTTGAAAACCCAGTTATGGAACAACAAAATTGTGGAAAAGGGCCAAAACTAGGATTTGAGTACCCCCCGCCCTTGCATAAGCTACGCCAATGTACACAAATATTACGGTCCCTAAGCCTACTGTAGCTTGGACAAGGGCAAGGCTTGCACGCAACACATACAACTACTGACACACACGTGTGCAGGCCACATGTGCTGAAATTGGCAATTCAGGACCTATGGAATGACGCAAACTAATAAAAAAAATCTTGGTGCACTAGCAGGGGGCCACATGTGCTGAAATTGGCAAATGTGACAACAAACCCATGTCTTATGTGGCCACACTACATTTGGTACGTAACTAAATCACGTACAAAATTATTATGGTCCCTACGCCTACCGTCGCTTGGACAAGGGCGTAGCTTATACAAGGGGGGGAGGATTTGCCGACAGACAAAACTTTGCACTGCGGGCGCACTGCGGGCAAGGCATTCCCAAAAGAGCATCAAGATTACAGTCTGTTGTGCCATGCCGCAGCCCCCACCAATAGTCCCAAAAACACGGTGCTGCAGCATGCTTCAACCGTTGGTGCTTGTCAGTGATCCCGAGGGACGGGCCTTAAGGCCCCGCACTGTTGCCGTGCCTGCCAGATGCACATCCGTGAAGGTACGGCCGCCATTAGGGTAAAGGGAGGGTCAAGAACAGAGTCGGAGACGGCTGTTGATCAAACGTTCTTGGCTGCTGGAATTGGAGAGTGAAGACGGGGAGGGTCAGAGTGGAGCCTGCCTGACACACGAAAACAAAAGCATCTGAAGAGGGTGGCAGGGATCAACAACAGACAAGGGCGGGGACGTGTGCACACGCTACAATGGGTCAATGTGATGAATGTTGACATGGAGGAGAACACCCATGAGCCATTCTGCAAAAAAAATCGCCACACGCTCCCCCGATGGGTGGGCCATCTCTTTGATTTTTTTCTTTTGCACGACAAGTCCAACGTCCGCCAATCATGTTCTCAGGCGGGTCAGCCTGTTGTACATGATATGACCCACATCCCCCATGGTTGGTGCAGCCACGGGCCATGGCTTGGGTGTATCGAGCAACTGCAGAGTAGTGCTTTCTGGAGTAGGCCAGTAAGCAGAGGGCACCAGGCAGTCAAAACAGGCCAATCTGAAGGAGTTTTGAAGGCGTTTAGTTTCATTGCAGAACGAGAGGTAGGGCGGACTGCAGGACGGAAGGCGTGGGCCGTCGCCCTCAGTCAGTGGGCAACAGTGCCCAGTGCCCTCCGCCCCCTTCCTCTCTGTCTTTATGTCCCCGCCGGGCCTTGCACGTGACGCTTGGTCTGCGGGCAGTGGCATGCAGACGCAGTCCTCCTTGGGCTCTGTGGTGCAGCACACATCACGGCGCTGGGGGGGGGGGGGGGCGGCGGATGGCGGGCAAAAGCGGTTGGAAGACATAGAGCTGTGGCCGGCACTTGCATGTACCCAGATGCACTGCTGTGAAGTTAAGTATGCGCAAAGACCCTTGACGCCTCGGTGGCAGAGCCGGGTGGCGGGGCAGAAACGAGGTGTGCACGATTGCAGCATCGGGGCTATGCAGTCCAAAATCGGCCCCCACCGCCCCGGTCACGGTTACGGCTGGTGGTGCAATGTGCGGACGTGGTCACTGCAAGATTCGCTGACCGATGATGACGGACCCAAATGCATCTTCTCCAGACTACAGTCCAGTGAGATCCCGCGTGGATGCGCAGTCCCCCTGTCGCAGCCCCCTAACACTCACACACCGCAGCACATCACCTCTGCGCTACACCCCCTCAGTGCAGAATGGGTGAGGGGTCCAGAAGGAGCCTCTTGGACGGGGGGTGGGAATGGGGGTGCGCGGTGAGCGATGGTGCTGTGAGGTCAGGAGGGCCCCGCCTGCGCTACGTTTGCGACCGTGCACGCCCCCCCCACCACCGGTGGTGTACTTGTAATGCCCCCGAGTCACAAGTGTTGCAAGTGCGACTCCCCCAAGATCACAGCCGTCGTACGTCTGAGCGTGTTGGGAGGCATCAACAGCCGGTGGTGCCCCCAGTGGGTTGTGAGGGGGGGCATAAGCGCCTCGGGCAGATCATTTGCCTCAGCGTTCATCTCCAAATGTGATGGAAAGGGCGTCGCAGAAAGAAGCGATCCTGCACCGTTTGCCAGCAGGCAACATCCGTTGGGACCAAGAACGCGCACACGCGGTGTCTGTCGTGAGTATCATTGACACATCCCTTTTGTCTAACCGACAGTAACCGCCCTCAGCGGCTTTGGCAACCTTCTCCAAGCACATGCCTAACCGCTTCTGAACCCCTTCTGAGGTCCCTTCCCTTTTAATGCATCCCTAATCATGCGATCTGCTTTTTGGAAACAGTTGATAACATATATCATATCATTAAAATAGTACATAACAATTACACGCACCGCAGTCAAGCACCCGTGCATGGTCTGCACGACATCCAGCCCCGCATGATACAGCAGGCAGAAGTTGTGCACACCGTCGGTTGTAGACGACGCTAACGGACCTGCGCTTTCTGAACTAGCACTTTTGTATTTCATTTGCCGCCAGTGTACAGCCTGCGGACGTGTGGAACAGCGCCACCAAATGGCAAACGCCGTTGATGTGCGGGCACTGGAAACCTGTTGGCCCCATCAACGACCACGAGGAAAGGCGGCACACCGCTCCCTCATTCATGTGCATGCAGCGCCAACTTTGTGAGAGGGCGCATTCCGTGGCAACAGCCAAACAAAAGATGGCAAAAATAGAAGCATAACGATGGCAATCGGCCAACCAGAACACGACCTGCAGACCAGGAGGGGAACAATTTCACGGTTTTTTTTTGAGGGGAGGGCCAAAATTAGGAGGGGGGGATTTGGTACTACTCCCGAGAAATGAGGGTATATTTGGTACAAGGTCCCTTGCGACTGTTTACTAGTGGATGGTTGCTGTTGCTTCCTGGTGGGTTCTGGATGGTTACTATTATTTCCTGATGGGCTCTGGATGGTTGCTGATATTTCTTAGTGGGTTCTGGATGCGCACTGCATAGAAAGCCCCCCTGCAGTCCGTCTCCGGTTCATTCTGGCACATAGTATCCCCCAAATCGAAGGGAATGTTTGGTAGGAAGGAGGGTTTCCAAGTTTGTCCACATCAATTTTCTCCTCATCTACATTTTTCCTCTCCTGGTAGTCTCGGTTATAACTGTCGAGGCACGGCATTTACGCAGGTACAAAACTTCGGATCCCGGCTGCCCTCACAATCCGCAAGCACGCAATCAAATTGCTGCCGCAGGATATCATTTCCCACCGGCGGGCCACTATCTTCATGGATTTGCGGGTTATGCCCAAAGCCACTGCTGGGGCAGTTTTGCGTTTTCCGTAGCCTCGTGTAGCAGTGGCTTTGGCCTGGCCGTGTCTTTCGCAACAGGGCCGGAGCGAAGCTTGCGGAAGTGCTGCTTGAGGACCGAAACCCGGATGACGCACCCATTCTCGTTGGAGAACGGGCTGCGTTGTGACTATTGCGACCCTACGGCTGTGCACGGGAAGTCGCCCCCGCCTTGCGGTACCCGTGTGGGAACAGGCCGCACAAAGAATGCAAAAGCCCCCGCCTGACGGTGCGCAAATGGCATCCGTCACACGTCCCCCACAGGCATGAGGGGCAGCTCCGCACCCCCGCGGCTTTTCATTGACGTGTGAAGGTGAAGCTTCGGGATTTGCACGTCCTCCTCGTCGACCTCTTCCATTGCGGGGGCCCTGGCCGTGTGGGTGTCCACGGAGTCCGTCGCGGTGACGGGGCTGCTAGGGTCGTCCCCGCCGGACGGGGCCGGGCACACGGTGGTGGGCGCGGGCGTGGGGCTCACGGTCTGGACGCGGCTCCCGCTCGGGGACTTCTCGTGTGCCTCTGCGATGCTGTGCATCATCCACTGCAGCAGGCGCTGGTCCTGCTTGGAGCAGCCGAGCACGTACGACAGCAGGACGGGGCTGTAGACGGGCGTGAGGAGGGTCTGCAGCGATCGGCCCGGCCGCTGCGCCACAAACGCGCAGAAGTTCTTGACGATGTCGTGCAGCTGCTCCCGCTCCTCCGCGTCCATCGCGAGCACGAACTCCCAGAGGCCCGGCAGCTGCAGGAGGTGCCGCAGGACGGAGCTCAGGGGGCTCGAGGAGAACACGGTGACGTCCTCCTTCAGCGCGGCCACGCCCGCCGCCAGCGTGTGCCACGCCGGGACGACCTTGTTCCGGTCCTGCGGGGACATGTGCGGGATCTGCTGGGCCCAGCGCAGCAGCGGCAGCCCGTGGAAGAGCTGCCGCAGATTGAGGCTGCGCTGGCACGTGGCGAACGTGGTGCCGCGGCGCCGCAGGCCCTCGCGCACCATGACGAGGGCGACGCTGCCGATGGGCCGGATGCGGGACTGTGAGTCGCCGTGGGACTGTGAGTCGCCGTGCCCGGGGTCGCCGCGGGGGGCGGGGAGGCGCTCCAGCTCCTGGAGGAGCTGCGCGGCGACCCGGGCGTGGCGCTTGCCGAAGACGTTGACGAGGAACGTGTACACGCAGAGGCCGAGGACGGCGAGGGTGACGACGAGGAGGAACACGGAGACGCCGAACTTGGCCCACAGGTCCGTGTGGCACCTGCGGAGGAGATCGGGGGCTTGGGACCAATACCACATCTTGCCACAAACTGCTGAGTTTGGCACAACCCAAACAGTAGTAGTGATAACAAGTTCGTCGAAAGAAGTGATGATGACAATAACAATGACAATCAAAGTCCTCCTGTCGTACTGGCAGTTTCGTAGAACAACAACCAGCAGCAGCAACTACGAGCATCCCAACATTTCTTTTCCATATCGAGAGGCATATCATGAGGCAACTTTACCTCACTTGGCACCCATTGGCGTCTTTTCGGCCAAAAAATGGTTTTAAAATGGCCATTTTCGTCACCAATTTGCCCTTTTCGTCCTGAGAATCCACGACAGACACTACTGCGCCAAGCTGGTGCTGCCAAATGGATTGTGGAACCATATTCAAGGCGTTGGCTGTTTACTACGGTCACTTTCGGGGTGGAAAAACGTCTGCCATTTGTAGCCAAATTCCAATATTCTATCCAAATTGCAAGCTTTGTTTAGCATTGAGCGGGTTCTATGACCTTTGGGATATTCAAGGAAGAAAAATGAGCCACCGGGGACATTGGGAGGTTGCTATGCCCATTGAAGTCTTGAAAAACAGCTAGTTTCAGCCCAAGAATTCACGATGGATACACGAGGACTTCCAGACTTCACAGGATCGCATTGCCTCTAAATTCTACATGGCACCTCAATCAAGCGCGTATCACATGCGCTGCGACGCGGAGGCAGGAGGGCTTTATAGGGGAGGAGGAGGGGGCAGGAAAAATGATGACTTTGCAAGATCACTTTGCGTCTGCTCCAGTAATAATGATATTGATAATAATATGAATCGTATGATTATGGCATGATGAAGTTGGTACTACTACTTGCGAAAACAATAACTGACCCGATTGGAAGAAGAAGAAGCAGCATATCATTCCTAACGGACAGTCCTGCCCCCAGGCACTAAGCCGGGTCACAGGGGTCCAAGACCCCAATTGATCTCGCCCCTTGACCCTGTGATGGGGCGCTTTCAAGTGGGCAAGCACCAAAGCACACACCGCTCCTCGCTCCCCTCCATGCCCTCCGTGCATATGAGGCCTTGGGCGGCCATGGTGATGGAGGGGTAGAACAGCATGCCGCACAGCGCGTAGAGCATGGAGCCCGCCAGGCTGAAGATCTCCAGTGTGTCGATCTCGTCACGGGCGAAGGGGCGGGCGTGCACGTGCAGCACGAGCAGCACGAGCAGGAGCATGACGGTGAGTGCCCCCTGGGCCATGGAGATGTCGAGGGTCGCCGAGACGAGGGCGACTGCGAACCTGCGGGGGGGGGGGGGGGGCAGATGCGGGGGGGACGCACGGCACGGGCGGGCGTTGGACCAACGGCGTGCAGGTCCTGAGAATATCCGGGAGGACCCCCCCACTCCCACCCCCACCCCTGCTATCCGCTATGGGATATAGAGCCGTGTGCACTACACTGCACTGTGCATGCTGTGTTGTTCTGCACTGTGTGCGTTGTGCCGCACCGTACGTGTGTGCTGTGCCGCCCTGCACTGTGTGTGCTGTGTTGTGCCGCAGCGCACTGTGCTGCGCACTGCACTGCACTGTGCGAACCGTGCTGCGCTGCACTGTGTGTGCTGTGCTGCACTGCGCGGCATGGGACCGCACGCTACGTTGCACTGCACGGTGCCGGCTGTGCAGCACTGCAATGTGCATGTTGTGCCGCACTGCACACGTGTGCTGTGCTGCACTGCACTGTGTGTGCTGTGCTGAGCTGTGCTGCACTGTGCGCGCCGTGCTGCACTGCACTGTGTGTGCTGTGCTGCACTGCACTGCACTGCACTGCGTGAGCTGCGCCGTCCTGCACTGTGTGTGCTGTGCTACACTGCATGGCACAGGACTGCACACCCCGTGGCACTGCACGGTGCTGGCTTTGCGGCACCGCACTGTGCATGCTGTGCTGCACGGCTCTGCGTGTGCGGTGCCGCACTGCATGCGTGAGCTGTGCTGCACTGCACTGTGTGTGTTGTGCCGCACCTCACTGTGTGCGCTGTGCCGTGCAGCACTGCCCTGTGCGCGCTGCGCAGCACCGCACTGTGCTGTGCACTGCATTGCACTGTGCGTGTTGTGCTGCACTGCACTGTGCTGCGAACTGCACTGCACTGTGCATGCTGTGCTGTTCTGCACTGTGTGCGTTGTGCCACACCGCACGTGTGTGCTGTGCCGCCCTGCACTGCGTGTGCTGTGTTGTGCCGCAGCGCACTGTGCTGTGCACTGCACTGCACTGTGTGTGCACGATCAGTACTGCAAAGCACAAACGAGTGCTGCAAAAGCAAAAAGTCAAAGACAAATGCTATTTGGGCGCCTTTCACTGCAGTGGACAGGTAACGCAAGAGATAGAGCGTACATCCACCACACGCACCGACTTGGGTTCAACAGGAGGTGTCGCACCCCAACCCGGTGAAGTGTCAAGTTTTGCGATTAGTTTCTGCGGAATTCAGTTTTGTAGAGCTGTTTTTGATTGACCAAGTCAAAATGTTGTTATTCTTGCGGTTTTTTTTTTAGCGTTTGGCCTCCTTCTTTTGGGGCGGGGGGTTGTTTTATTCAGTTTGGTGTGCCACTGGAAAAGACCTCGGGTACCTTGGACTCTGGAATTGCAGCCCGTTCCTACACAGGCATACAAATGTGGATGAGTTGGACTCTGGGATTGCAGTCCATAGCACGGACAAGCACCAATAAGCAACAGTTTCGGATGGTTCAGGCCTACCAGTTTTTCAACGAATCAGTTGGAAATTCGTTCGTTTTTTTTGGTCTACTTTATCACACTTGTTCCCAACAACGAAGAAAAGGGATGCACCATGCAGCACAAGTGTGTTCGAGTCAGAAGGGGGGGTGGCGGCAAAAAAAAATGGTTTTGCGATTTTTTTGCGGATACAATTTTTGCGAAGGGCATGCAGCGAGAGGAAAAATTTTGTGCGGTTTGTGTTTCTGTTTTGTGAGTTAAAAAAACAACACCTTGTGCTTGTGGAGTTCATTAATTTCGCAAATGATTGATACTTGTACGGTACACACGAGACGACGCGACGAGCCACAGCCAATCAGTGTCATGAATGGCGTCCAAAACCCCTGGCTGACCCAAGACCCCCCTAAAAAAGACCCCTACCAGTTGTGCGTGGCTTGCACAACTGATGATGCATTGTGTGACAACACACAAGGCGTGGTATGTCCATGAACCATACGGTCTTCAGCTGTGAACGCCGTCAGTCTTGAGTTCCTACAGAGAACACAGTTTCAGTTGACACCACGTCCCATCTCTATGTTGCGCATTCACACTGCGTGCACCACGCAGAACCCCCACCCCACCCCCTGCAGCCCGTGTCCGGTGCATACATTTTGGCACACAGCACCCTTAAAATTGAAGGAAATAGCTGGCAGGAGGGAGGGCTTCCAAGTTTGTCCACATCAATTTTTTCGGCCGCTAAAATTTCCCCCTCCCAATATCTAGTTTGGCAACAAAAAAAAGCTCAACAGTGTACCGGACCCACACACCACCACCATTCGTTTCCACCTGCTTTAGGCAAGCCTATGCTGAGAAACTGCTCTGCCGCCGATGCAAAGGCGCGCCAATCGATGCTTGGAATCCCAGGAACGGATTTCACAGCGGGGCAACGTGAGGCCGACATAGGCTATGGCACATGCGAATCCCATCCAGCACAGACCTGCGCAGCAGCAGCATGCATTCCCACCACTCGTACTCCGGATCGTAGCGCTGGTAGACGAACGCAAAGCGCTCCATAAACATGATGTGGTGCAAGATCCCACGCCGCTTTCCCCGCTGGATGCTCAAATACAGGAACAGCGGCATGCCGATCAGCACCACTACCATGTAGATGCAGGACATGACCATCGAGGCGACGTGACGCCATGAATGGCACAGCACCTCGGGCGCCGAGGACATGTGCAGCTGCCCGCTGGGGTGCATGGTGCACCTGAACACCTCGAAGCACTTGAGGCACAGCGTGTGGTACACGACGATGGTGAAGGACAAGCCCTGCACGAACGTCTCGGTTTTGATGGTTTCCCACCGCTCAGCCCAGGGCAGGTGACTCCCCACAAACAGCTGGACAGGGGTGGGGCGGGGGTACGACCGTGGCATGGGCAGCAGAGGCATGGGCAGGGGCAGAGGTGGTGTGGTGTTGGGGGGGGTGCCTGGGCGATCTCCGTTCGCCGGCGTACAGTTATCATCCCTCGCTCCGTGCAGTCTACCGTGTGCAGTCACCGAAACACCGAGTGCCTGGGCAGAGGCACGAAGGGGCATGGGCAAGAACAGATACAGAGGTGTGTGTGTGTAGGGTGGGGGGGAGGGGCAACCACACGCAGCGCTCGAGGCCGAGATTAGACAGGGGCTGCGCAGCTCAAATGAAGGGCCCAGACGCGTCTCAGAGCCAACACCCCCCCCCCAGGCCTTCTCCGTCTCATATTCCCTTGGCCACGTTCTGCTGCACATTAAGAACGTCCCACAACCTCCATATTTACTGCTTCCGCCCCTGCCCCTACCCCTGCCTTTGCCGCTGCTGACTTCTTTTGGAACTGCCCCGGCAGAGGCGCGCTGGAGCCAGGAGTACAGGAGGGGCTGGGGGGGGGGGGGGGGAATAGGGCATCAACGGAGCGAGCAGGCGGCCAAAAAAGCACCGGCGAAGCAGAACCTGGTGGAGGGAAAAGTACATGCCGTAGCCCACCGTGAACAGGAAAGGCAGGGCAAGCTGGAGGCTGAATGAGTACAGGGGCCCCCAGGCCCCTTCCCCCAGGATGCAGTCGGGGGTGAGGAAGTCCACATCGAAGTTGATGAGGGACAGAAATGTGTTCAGCACGTGGAGGTTGCTGTGCCAACGAAGCTGAAAGCTGCTGATCATGCCGATGATCTGCAGGTACAGCAGGGCTGAGTCCAGGGAGTCGTATTGACCGGAAGCCACTGTAACAAATGTAAGCGTTGCATGAGATACGGGTCGCACTTGCTACGTGATGAGCTGACTGCGATGAAAGAGGTTTTAGATGTCGAAAGACTTCAAAGGCATGCTAAAAATTTACACTGAACTAGACCATACAATACTGCACTCCACAACACTACACTACACGACACCACACCTCACCACACCACACCACACTACGCTATGCTCCACTACACGACACCAGCCCAACAAAAATAGCAGAGGATCGGTAACAAATCATGAGACATCACCAACACATATGTGAGAGAGTCTGCACCGTGCAAAACTTGCGTGGCAAAGCCAACAGTCACAGGACATCAAATAAACATTTTATGTGCAATTACCATGTCGCCTATACCACAAGGCAATACTGCAAGGTACGTGCTGTACAAGCGGTAGAGAAAGGCATCCACCAGGGCCTTATCAAGGCCTTCCGAGCCGCACTGTAGCATGGACAAGTTGAGGCTGCCCGCAGCCTTTGCCCAGGCACACGCGTCGAAGTCCACATCGCCCCCTACAATAGCCCCCAGAGCAGCGAAGCCTCCTTGTCAATAGAGGTCACCCGGAGCACCGCGCACCAAGCCGCACTGTCCACGCCATATCCCAGCCCCCCGAAGGTGGTTGGTCGGCACTCCTCCAGTGGGTTCAAATCTTGACCCCCGCCCCCCCTCTTCTAGACCCCCCAAAGTTTTCGAAGTCGTCTTTCTCCAATGTGAGATTTGGGGAAAAGTGCTGGTGCCAAAGGCCAAAAGACCTCCAAAAATTTTTGCACATGGTTGGGTGTCAAGACTCGGACAAGCTGCCCCCTTGGCTGGGACCTCCCCCGCGCAAAGCCCTGGCGTGCGCTCCTAGGGTGACTGGAGCGCATGTGCTCGCTGGGCCAGAGTATTGTGGTGTGCAGACGGCGCCCGGGCATCGACGGGGGAGTTGCGCTGCATGCAAGGGGTCTTGAAGGGCAAGATTTGCACAATGTAGGGCCGCGAGGATGAACCGTGTTTGGGGCTGGTACCCAAGCACGGCTAGTGGTGCCGGGATGTGCCGGAGTAGACGGAGCCCTTGCACATGGTGCAAGAGTCCATGCTGGCCATCTAGCAACGAGCGACCCCCCTTCGTCTGGCCTTGGGTCGGGCCTCGTCAGCCAGCGGAGCACTTCCCGTAGGTGGCCCACCAGCCGGGAGATGAGCCACACCTCCTCGTCCGACTCCCACGGGAGGGCGCGGCCTGATGATTGTCAGCACGATACATTGGGGGGGGGGGGGGGGGGACTTCGCCTGGGGACAACTTCGACAGGGAAAACTTTGTCACACCTCCAGTTTTGATGCAGGGCCATCAGACACCGGAGGGGAAATGTTCGTTAGGGGAAATCTCGTCACACCCCCAACCCTTGGTTCCTTGTGGACAATATGGAGTTCCTGGGCCTTGCTCTTTATCTTTTCAGGTGTGCAATTGGGTATTTTTTGCAGTGCCCCCTCATTATTTTCATTTCATCACTGGTGCACATGTCATAACGTACAGCTGCCCAACATCCAATGGCTGGGACAAAAAATAAATGGCATAATGCCATAGCTCTGTACCTAAAACACAGAAATCATAGGCAGGTAACACTTGTGAAAGTCAGGGAAGCAAACCATTTGGAGCATCAAAGAGAGCCCGAGATGGGACAAGCAAGACAACCTGTCAATGTCACTGTCAACCATTTGTCAAATTGCGCCAAAAAAATTCCGTAAGGAAAATTTCGTCACCAATCTCAAAGGCGAAGTTTTCCCCGTGAAGTTGTCCCCTGGCGAAGTCCCCCCCCCCCCCTGTAGCAATTTTGGGGCTTTCGCGGGGCCCATGGCCTGGGCTACATGGGCGTAGCAGCCACTACTTGGGTCCCCATGGAGGCTCAGACACCCGCACGATCACCAAATCGTCACCCAAACCGACCCGAGTGCCGACGAAAGGGTTTTGGAACACCTCAGCCCACCTCATACCACACCACTCCACCGCACTCCACTCCACTCGCCTCACTCCACTCCACTCCACTCAACTCAACCCCACTACAGCACTGCACTGCACGACATGACACCACTCAACATTACAATCTGCTACACCACACTACACTACGCCATTGCACGCTCCGCTGGACCATACCACGGGCAATTGAAATGCACTGCATGAGATTCCTGACATTATATCACTCCCGTTACATCAGCAACCCCAGCCACAACACGGCACACCTTTGTTGATGCCGACCCAGATGGCAACCACTGCCACAACCGCCAGCAGCGTCAGCAGCATCTGCACAGGGCGCACGCTGCTGAACACCTTGCAGCTGACCCACAACTGCCGCCCCACCACGAAGTACCCGTCCGCCGTGCCCTGGCACAGCCGCCCCGCGTGCCCCACGGAGCACCGGAAATCCCCGGCGCAGGACTCGTGCAGCGGGCACTCGAGGATCAGGTCCCAGTGGCTGCAGTTCCGGGTGCCGTTGCCGGGGAGGTGCCCCGGGACGCACTCGGGCTGCCCCCAGTAGCCCCGTCGCGGGATGGGGCGCGCCAGGCCCCCTTCGCAGAGCGCCCCCGTCGGGCACGGGACGCAGGCGGTGGGCTCGTTCGAGTAGTACCCCCGGTAACACCGGCAGCCCTCCGCACTGAGGCCGGACGTGCCGGGCGCGCGGCCGGAGTTGTTGTAGCAGGGCTTGCAGCGCGCGAGGCCCTCCTCGTCGGCGTAGCCCTCCTGGCAGGGGATGCAGGCCCCCCGCAGGCCCTTCACGGGGCTGTAGTGGCCCTTGGGGCAGGGGACGCACCGGGCGCCGTCCGCGAAGGTGCCGGGGGGGCAGGACACGCACGCCGGGCACGGCACGCACGACGCCACGCCGGCGTCCCACTGCTGGTCCGCCCGGCACTCGTCGGCGCGCTGCAGCCACGCCATCGGGGCCGTGCCGGGCGCGGCGACGAGGCGGCCCTCGAGGGTGTGATTGAGGGCCCCGCGGTGCCGGAGGTATGCGGCCACGATGTCTTGGATGAGGTCCCCTGTCAGTCTGAGAGGGCACGGGGGGGGGCGCGTGACGGGGGTCCGCCGGGTGCTGCTCACGGCGGTCCTCAGGCAAACGTCCGGGCGAAAGGTGTCCACTGACAGAACCGTGAACAGCAAATCAGACTGCCACCCGCCGTTGGGGACTCCCGGTTCAGCAGGTCTATCCCCGGCTGGTCCGCACTGTCTTGGGGCCTGAAGGGCCTTCCAAAGGGGGGGCGGGAGGCCCCATCCCGAATGCTGCCTTTCGGCTGGTCACCGTCCTGTGATCAGTGGTAGCCCCGGTACCACCTGCACTCCGCGCACTCTTTGGGAGTGCACACCGTCTGGGGACGTCGTCCTTCAATCGGTCACTGTCCTTGGGCTGGTGGGGGGGCAAACCCCTGCCGTCTGGCAGACACGAAAAAGGGGGAGAAATCAAAGTCGCTGCCTACCCCCTGCCGTTGTGGGGTCCGCACGTCGGGGGAAGCGGTGCCCCCAGGGTCTCAGCCAAATGGCACTATCCTGACCTCAGAGGCCCCTTGGGCGCAATCATCATTGAAACTGCAACAGTTCTTGTGTTCGAGAGGATGTTTGATTGTAGATATGGATGTAGCTTTTATGACGGATGAATACATTGTGCTTCATCTAGATTGTCCATAGCATATCCTCTCAGAGGCCCCTTGGGGGGGGGGGGGGATGTCAGAAGAGTGAAGGGGGGAGGGTTGGGGCCGGACCCCCCCTCCTGCGATGATTAACTGGATGGCGGCTGTTGTAGGTTTGGGGAAGGGGTGGAGGGCAGGGGGGGAGGGGGAATAGGGGTTGGTTTTCCCGTATCTGCCTCACCCTGCGAAGCATGGGGAGGAGGGGGGCTCCTCCGATGGTTGTCAGCCGTTCCAATACATCCTTTTGGGGGGGGGGGGTCCTTGGATTGCCTATTGCCATCACTGCGATGGCCGTAAGGGGGACATCGATTGCCGCCAGGCACGATTGCAGTTGCTCAGCGGCTACAGTCTTCCTGCCCCTCCCACATCACTCCAGAACTCATCACGGGCCTCGAGTCTTGGCAGGAGCTGGTGGGGGTCGGTTGTGGACCGCTGAGGGTTGAGAACGGGCATTGTGGAGGGCACGACTGGCACGTTGGGGAGCCGGTCTGGTGGCGTGTTGGGGGGGTTGTCACGGGGAGGGGGAGTTGTGGCGGATGTGGTGGCAACCAGGGGCTTGGGGGGAGAGGGGGGTGCGGGTCTGTTCAGGAGTTCTCGTGGGCTTTTCAGGGCAGTTCAGGGCGAATCAAGACGGGTGAGGGGCACTTAAAGGGCAGCCGGGGGGGGGGGGGATCCGCCGGCGGTTGCTGGTCGACGCCTTCTTGGGGTCTCCATCGCACGACAGTCGATGGGTTTGACATGACAGACCCCTCTGCCCGTGCAATGTGGTCCTTTGATGGACGGCGATTGATGTTCGATGACATGCCACTACGCCGGCGCGTCGAGACCCCGTAACACGCCGGCCAACAAGGAAACCTGGTCCACGAACGCAACAGCGTACCCTGAGCACGGGCAGGAAGGCGTTTCTATCCCCCGACGACGACTGGACTACCCCAAGATCCCCGGGGGGGGGGGGGGGTGGAGGGTGAAAGCTGAAGGAGTATGCCGGTTGGTACTTCCGGGTGTACACACATGTTCTCCTTTTGAGGAGGGAGCCCTCTGTGTGGCTGACGTGTAGCTGGGGAAAAATCATTTTTGCTGAGTGAGATTCAGACAGTTGTCCCTCTGCTCACAGGTGCTGCTTCTGCCCCTTGGCGTCCCTCCCACCCCGGCACCAGCAATGATCCACACAAAGTGTTTCGCAAGACAGCGGCGTTCTAAGGATGCTCACCACCACATCTGATGCAGGAAATGTACCACAGGGCCAGGGGACTCCGGGTCACCAAGTGTTACAAGTAGTGCGCAGCATACTCAGGCATGTCGGCAGTTGTTTCGGGGGTCTTCTGCCTGGGCAGTGTGCCAGTTTGCTCCACCAAGGCCCTTCGGTGGGGCCCAGGTAGGCAGTGGGGGGCGGGGGGTGCAAACGGGAGAGGGGCAGAGCCCGAAAGGGGGCAGACCGAAAGGCCGTCTGGGAGACGATTTGGGGCGCTGACTATTTGAAACACGAGGACTGCGCAGCACAAAAAGGAAACAGTGGAAGAACCAAAGGGAAAGCCGGGCACTGTGCAGGGCCCTGCAAGTCAATGCACGGAAGACAGGCGTGTGGGGATGGGTAGGCAAACCGCTTGGGGGCCTCGCCCGTGTACTTGGCCTCCGACAGCGTGGCATAGGGCTCCATCGCCGTGCACACGTGCCTGTCTGACGCGAAGCGGTACAGCCGCAGGCGGTCCAAGGGGGCCCACCGTCCTGCCGCGCGGTCGAACACCTCCACCGCAAGTAACCGCGTCCCGGCGCGGAGGTCCAGCGCCGGATTGTACGTGACACGGAGGCCGCTGACCTGCACCCGGCGGAGGCAGAGAGGGCAGGATGGTCCCACTCAGGCCTGGCTGAGCAGCAACCAGAGGGGCGGCGGGATCGGCTCTTGCAGCGTTGTAGTACACTGGACCGCTTCATCGCCCACACGCCCAGTCACCCACGAAGTGCGCGCCTGCTCGCGTACCTGTGTGCCTGACCTTGCGGGCCATGTGCTTGGCAAAACCTTGGCTGGCGCACTCACCTTCTGCTGCCCCCATCCACAGCAGTGTCGGAAGCCCCTTTGTATGAATGTGCACCGTGCACATGCAATGAGCCGATATGTGTGTGTGTGACACCCAATCACTTCAAGCAAAGCAATAGCGTTCACCATGATATATCACCACTCTACAGCTCTGTTCGCACTGCAGCAATGTTTGCATTGTCGCCCGGTGCAGCCTTTCCTTCCTCTCTGCACCACAAGAAGACTATGTACACCGTACATGCTACTACCGTACAAACGCCCATGCACGGCCCCCTGTGCAAGGGCCCCTTGTGGGCGAGCTTGTGCGTGTGTGTGTGTGTGTGTGCGTGCGTGCGTGCGTGTGTGGGTGGGTGGGTGTGTGGGGGGGGGGGGGTGCCATATCAAAGAGGGAGACCTGCATGGGTCTACGGGCCGCTTGCTCTGAAAAAGAGGGAGGGGTGCCCGCAGATGAGCCCCCGCAACTGACGGTGGGTGGAGAGAGGGCTCCTCTCCCCCGCAGGCGGCCCTCGCCTAGGCCAGAGCCTCTCTGAGGGGTGTGATTATGTCACCTCACTGCCTGCGCGGCCGTGGGCGTGGGCGCTTGCCGGGTCTCGCCGGGGGGGGGGGGGTCTCCCGTTGTCGCTTCATTCCCCTCACCCTGCCGCTGGGGGCTGGTGAGTGGGCTGGCCCGTGGCGCGCATGCAGGCCCCCGGGGGGGACCCTCCCCACAAGCCGCTTGGGTGCTGGCGTACCCCCCGTTTCCGGGTTGTGCTGGCTGGCCAGCCGCGCGCGCAGTGGTGTGCGTCTTGGTGTGCAGGGTATGCAGACGCCTTTCAAGTGGCCGTGGTGCCCCCTGCCGCAGTAGTGTCGCACTCCCCTGTGTGTTAGCGCACACGTCGGACAGGGGGGGTTCCCATGTCGCTCGCAGACCCAGGACTTGGTCGGCCGCCTCCGAGTTTCCTTCTTTCTGGCCCCGTTCCGGGTTGCCGGTGGTGTGAAGATGGGTGCCGCTAGCCTGCCACTGCCTCGGCCTCCCACCGCGCCGCCCGCCGGCGCGAAAACTTCGTTCTTCTGCTCGGCTGGAGCTTTCTCTGGCTTTGCATGGAAGTCGGTCGCATAGTGTTTCAGCGCGCTTTTCGCTCCACCCTTTGCTGGGCATCTCTTCCTCTCCGGGTTCGCTGCTTCTCCTGGCCGCCTAGCCGCCGGCTGCTTGGCTGTGCCCTTCGCTTTGGCCTGGTGCTTCGCCGTGCGTGCTTTTTGCTTTTGTGCCCATCTGGCCTCCCCGTACGTGCGGAGCCTCTCCAGGTGTTTCCACACCGCCGTCGGTCTGGTGAATACGGGGCGTCCCTCCAGCCCCATGACCGTGCCCGCCCCCATTGACATGAGGGAGCAGAAGTGGTGTGTCATCCTGACCGGGAAAATTGGTTCTCATTCTGTGGCCCTGCCCACCAGTGTGACGATCAGTCGCAGCACCCTGCCCTTCTCCTGGAGGGACATGTCCCCCCCGACGAACTTCGACTGTGGGGCCGGCGGCAGCGGCCGCCCTGCGAATGCCTCAAAGTCCAAGGCCAACTCCATGAACAACACTTGCCAGTGCGCCCGCGGGATGCGTTCGTGCGCCAGCAGCATGTTTAGCCACTCGAGCTCGGCGTGCCACCGACACCTATGGATGGACCAAGTGTATTTTCACCCCCATTGACGGGTGCCAAGCAGCCAATTTTCTTGCACTTGAAGCGAATTTTGGCCTTATGTGTGAGAGATGCCGATCCATTTTCAAAGAGAATCATAGCATCCACTATCATACACCACATCTACAACTCTGACCGAGAGGATCATGCACACGGGGGCTGCATTGTGTGGTTGGGATGCATGGATTGTATACATGTATACATGTATACAATCTTGCTATTGCGCTGCGAGGCATAACCAATTAACATGGCTGCAGTGTGAGCAAGCGAGCATGTGTGTGTAGGTGTGTGTGCATTTTGCTGCAGAATTACGCCGGACTGGGCTCACACTCACTGTAGCCAAGAAATCGAATTCCGTAAGTACCGGATGAACCAGAACCCCAGATCGACAAGATCCGCAACGTCTACCACATGCACCAGAACCCGCATGACCACCAGAGCCACTGGGGGTCCACCATAAGCACCACATCCAGCAACAGCCCAAACAAAGTTCAGTCACCCGTCGCTGTTCCATGAGCAGTGACACTGGTTGCCATCGCTAGCACAGTGACGCAGCAAACGTATCAACGGTACACAACTCTCTAAGAGAGAACTGAGCACAGGGCTCTCACTGCATGAGGTGCCGAAAGGATTGCTGGTGCTGGTGCCCTGGCTGTGCTTGGAGAAAAGGAGACCTCAGACGAGCAGGCAAAAGCAGTTACTGGCAGTTGGGCATGCAGTTTGGGGCACAGCTAACGGATACAAAAGGTTTGAAGGTTTTCTTCGTCAAAGCATGACAGACCCAGTTTGCAAGCAAGGAGGTGGGGAGACAACATGGTGGGTTGGTTGCTGGCAAGTATTTCGGGGGTTGCATCCCGTGGGCGCATGCACCAGGCTCTGACGATTTCCCGCCCTAGACCCAGCCATGAGCGGTTGTGCTCACGGACTCGGCGCACCCCCCCCCCCCACCCAAAATGCACTGAATCCCACAAAAGCCATTGTGGGCTCGGCTGGCACATTTAGAGGGAGACGTACGCACCGCACACGCACTGCGCTTACTTTCCTACTAACCCTTCCGTGGATTTTTCACGTATTTTCAAGGTGGCAGGGACCCGGTGGCCTCAGGGGTAAGCATTCAACAACGGAGACCTCCACTCAATCCTCCTCACCAATGGCAGTTGTAGCCGCCCACACTCCCTGCCAGGGGAGGTTCGTAGGAAGAGGAAGAAGAAGAACCAGAACTCTCCAGTACAGCTGCTCAGACCGAAGAGCCTAGTGCCCCACAGGGTGCCCAAGCCTGTGAAGCCGATTCGCTATGCTCAATGCACTACTCATTTCGGAATGTGAATTCGTGAGGTGCCCAATCCCACGATGCAACCGTATGGATTCATTTCGCGTTTTGATGGTAACAACGTTAGCTACGAGGAGGGCTCCTCTTCCTCCTCATTAGCAGATGTAAGCGACGAGCCCAAAGAAGATGACGATTCCGAATCAGATCGAGATCGGAATCTGAACCACAACGCTTTGAGGGCAATTGTCTGCCATCGCAACAGCCATTGCAACCTGGCTTGGTGCCCTATCCCACAGCCACGGTGCACGGGCTCACCACTAGGGGGGGGGGGGGGGATGGTGGTGAGGTGCAGCAAAAAGCACAAGTGGGAATTAAAGGTTCTCTGCACACATGAGAAACTTACGCACCACGCGCGCACCGCGTGGTGCACCGCGCGCACCGCGCTTACATTTGCCTCTTAGGCGAAGAGGCCCCCGCCTCAGCGCCGTCCGACCGACATGGCTGGGGCCACTCTCTGGACTCTCTGGGCCCAAGGAGAGAGGGGATGGGAGGGAGACGGAGGAGGGGAGACATGGGTCTCACACAGGGGGCCCAGACCTGCATTAGATGATTACCGGTGCTGCTGTGCTGGTCTGTGAAGGTGGCGAGGGCCGTGGAATGGTTGAGGTATTCCCAGAGCTTGAGCCCCAGCACCGTCCCCACGCAGCCCTGATTCACGAAGGGGAACGACGCCCATAGGTCAGACACCCGGATGGGCCCCGCCGCCCACCCAGGGCCCCGGAACTCATCAGAGTTCAGCATTGACACATCGGCCTCATAGTAGTATGTCAGCGCATCCGCGAAGAGATTGCCGATGGCGCACTCTCCGGCCGTGCACAGCCCAGCCCGTGGCACCGGCATGGGCGTCAGGGCGGTGGCGAGCACGGGGTCGTTCTCTGCAGCCTTCGCGGCTTCCGCTGCAAGGCTGCGCTGGTGCACGTCCCAAAGGCTGTCTTTGTACGTCACGTCAAGGGCCTCGAGGTCTACTGCCTCGTCTGTGATGTTCACAATCTGCACATGGAAAACGGAGGGAGAGCCGCGAAGGGGAAAGCGGAAAGCATGCGGTTAAAGAAAGGCAGGTGGCCCCACCGCAAAGCCGCTTGGTGCTGCCAATCCGCTGGAACCAATTGAGTGTCAGGCCTTGCAATGTACCCCACTGACTGCCTCTGGCCGCCCTTTGCCTTCCACGGATTGAGTCACTCGGGGGGCTGGGGGCGGGGGGGGGGGGGGGGGGGCAAGGCGCACGCACAGCGCCGGGGGTCGGGGTGACTGCAACGGAACCGACCTCCAAGCACCAACCACTCAAAACACCACATGCGACGCGCCCAATGCGCCGGGATTTTGTGGTCCTCCCAAAGGTCTGGAGAAATTTCATCCGACTCCATGGTCCCTCTCACTTGCATGTGTCCCTCCTCCTGCCGCTCTTCCACAGACACAAGGCCACACGGTCAAGGCGCCGACCGAAACGCCCCCGCAGTAACGGGGCATTTCAACGTGGGGGAGGGAGTGGAAAAGCGGCAGCAGGAAGCGGTCAGAGGGGGGCAAGGGGGAGAACGGGACGGAGGAGGTGAGAGGATTCAACACCTGCAGACCATCAGTCTGGATAGCCAAGACCCCGAGGGACGGCGGCGCTGGGGTGCGGTAGATGTGTGTGCGCCGGATCCGCTCGTATTTGAAATTCGGGGGCAGCGACGGGCCATCGGTGCTGGGCATGAGCCACACAACGTCCGGGGCATCCGCCAGCGTGGCGATCTGCTCGGCCTGCCAATACCGCAGGGTGTTCGCGGCGACGACAGAGAGGCGTACCTGTGGATGCTGGCGCCGCAGGATCGTCATGGCGGTGGTGATGGAAGGAAGCACCGCGTCGCAAGCCTTCTCCTCCTGTTTGGGCGGGTCGAGGTGGAGAGGGAGGGTCGCGGTGCAGAGGGGACGGGGACACCCAGGGACACCCATGTCTCTAGTTGCGGATGGTGATCTACAGGTATGTCGGATTGGCTGAAAGTGGTCGACTGGCGGGGGGGAGGGGGGCGTTGCCCCTTCTTGTCCACATCCCAAAGGTCCAGGTGACGTTTCCGCCCCCCCACCGCCCCGCTGAGATGAAAAATAGCGCGTGACCGCGGGTGTGCACACAACGTAGCTCTGCACGCCGCTGTTTTGGCCCACGGTCTCTGTTTCTTCATGCGGCGGGTCGTGTCAGCCAAAACATTAAGGATCCAAACGGCATTCACCCCCCCCCCGGTCCCAAGGGAATTCAGGGCGGCCGCAGACTTCCACCCCTTTGTTATGCATGATAACCCTCGGTCCACCGAGCAGTAAGCCCCCCCCCCCCCAGCCCCTTGTCCTAACACGGGCCAGGTTCTGGTGCAAGGGGCAAAAGTGCAGAAACACGGGGTGGCCGTGTTTGAGTAGGCCTGTGCCACCGCACGGCACGTACTACGGAACACATGTTGCAGACATAATCCAACCCTACCCTTCAAAACAGGACAAAAGAAAGCAACAGGCCAGCATACACCCCAGAACACAAGAGCACATAGAATTGCAGCTACAACAACACTTTTCCACCCATATCGACCCTTCCTGCAGCCTCCACGCTACAAACCACATTCTCTATTGGATTGGAACGCCAGAAACGATGGTTTCAAAAAGGGCCCATGGGTGCGGAAACACAGGACCACCGTAGCCCATGTTGGGACAGGGGGGGGACAAGAACTGGGCCTGGCATCACAGAGACATCATATCGGTTCGGGTGAATGCACATGAGGAAAAGGACATCCGGGACAACTGCAACTTGAGACCAACTGGAGACCAACGACCTGTTGCAGAAGGTTTAACGGTTGCACAGGATGTAGACCCTTGTAGAGAGCTGTTGACGACCATGGAGGAGTCAGAAGAGGATTGCAGAGGGGCATCCAGCACTGAATCCTCAGCACCGTGAAGGAGTACATGCGTTGCAGCATTGGTGGGTTGCACAAGGGTGGAAAGGGTTGTAAAGGAGTGGAGTGGGTGGCGAAGGCGTGTGAGGGATGCAGACGGCAATGGTGGCTGCAAAGCGTGAAGAGGGGCATGTACAAGGTGTGCGTACAGCTGCAAACCACTATGCAAATAACAAGTAAAAGAAAGTAGAGACCAGGTACGTTCGTCGAAACGATTTCCTAACCCCCCGCCCAGATTGCGAGAGCAACACCAAAGTCCAAAAATTTGACGGAAAACACCTACCGTTGCTCTGACAAGGGGGCGCATTTGTAAAGGGCAAAGTAGGACACGGTTCCAACAACTGCGGAAACAACACCTACTGTTGCTCTAACAAGGGTGTTGCTCTCGCAAGGGGAGGGCGGGGGGGGGGGGGGGTAAGTGTTAGCGTTGAAATTTACTCCGCAGATGGAAGAAGGTGTGACCCATGTGCCTGTTTTTTGTAACCCACATACACTTTTTTTTCGATGTAACCCGCATGCACTTTTTTTTCCAGGAAATAAAGAGGATAGCAAGAACAACCCAACAACTGCCATTGCTACCGTAGGAGGTAGAGAATATAGCCCCCACGGACATTTTGGGTACCTCCGGCATGGGTAAAGCAATGGAGCCGTGGCATGAAGGGTGACTTGAAAGGGAATATATACTCATTGCTTGCAGATGGCGGAAATAAACAAGAATGTCGGATCAATACCAAGGGTTTTTGCAACACTAGTAGTTGCAGGATGCCCTCTTGTAGATAAGTCGATACATGGTGTCGGTAGACTAGGCTTGGCACCGAGGCTTGAAGTCCGTGTACAAGCGTTAAAAATATCCTTTTTGAGCTCGGCATCAACTTGTCAACTCGAGGGGCCACGCTGAAGTGTGGGGTCCTTACCCCCAATCCAAGGGGCCACGCCGAACGCTAAGAGTCCTTAACCCAAACTTGAGGGGCCACACAAAAGCGTGGGAGTCCTTAACCCGAACTCGAGGGGCCACACCGAAGCGTGGGAGTCCTTAACCCCCAACTCAAGGCGCCATGCCGAAACGCGGGAGTCCTTAATCCCCAACTCAAGTGGCCACGCCGAAGTGTGGGAGTCCTTAACCCCAACTCGAGGGGCCACACCAAAGCGTGGGAGTCCTTAACCCCCAACTCAAGGGGCCATGCCGAAGCGTGGGAGTCCTTAACCCCAACTTGAGGGGCCACAACGAAGCGTGGGACTCCTTATTTCCAACTTGAGGTGCCACGCCGAAGCGTGGGAGTCTTTAACCCCAACTCAAGGGGCCACAATGAAGCATGGGACTCCTTACCTCCAATTCAAGGGCCTCCAACGTGGAGAAGAAACTGAACCTATTATCCTCAATAGCACTAGAAGGTTAGCGAATCCGTGGGAATCAGTAGGAGGAATCAAAAGAGCGGGTATCAAAATCAGAAGTGGCTACCTCCCCTTTGTCGTCTCGGGGGCCCAAAAACGGGCCCTTGCCTTCTTGGGTACCAAAACATGGGGAAGAAATACGAACATGAGTATGAAAGAAAGCGTGACTGATGTCTTTTTTTTATGCAACCCGCATGTGAGAAAAAGTGTAAAAGTGTAACCCGTGTACTTTTGTTTGGTGTCACCCACATATTGGAAGGAAAAATGTAACCCGTGTACTTTCTTTTTGTTGGTGCAACCCACGTGTGAAATAAGCAGCAGTTTACACTTTTTTTTTACTTTTGCGCGGGTTACAGCCAAAAAAAAAGTGCACAGGTTACGCTTTTTTCCGTACGTGGGTTACAGCAAAAAAAAAAAAAAAAAAAGGGAGTACCCGGTCACAGCAGACACAGTGTTAGCGCACACCATTTGCTGACTTGGTGACGCATTCCGCGAGGGAGGAACCTCAAACGGACTGTTGTGTGGGAGGAGGAGAACCCTCAAGCGGGCCATTTTGCACAAGGCGGACAACCTTCAAAGACCCATTGTGTGGGAGGGCTAAGTGGCGCACAGGCAAACCTCATCGAAGACGTACGTGACCGCGACGCCAACATCGGAGATGGCCCATTCCGTGAGCACGGACCTGAATGGGTTGGAGGGCAGTACGTGGGCATTGGCAATGGCGATGCCGAGGGAGCTGTTCAGTAGGCGCTCAATGCCGGGCCGCCGGTCTTGGAACACGTAGGGGCTCGCAAACACGTGCGTCACGCCCATGAGGTCGCACACGAGGGCGTTGACACCCCAGGACAGCGGGTGCATCTGCACGAACGGCGTCTCCGTGACGAACCATGGTACTGTCATGACCTTCTTCCCGAGTGCTCGTCGGGCACGGACGTAGGCCAGTTGCGCGGCCAGCCCGCCTCTGCAGGTTGAGGCATTGGGGGTGGGACAGCCAGTGATACCTCCCGACAACAAAGGGACGACGACGGACAAATGCAGCTCCACTTCCAGGGGCATCTGGCACATGGCACATGTGAACATGAGCAGCCAGACACCCCGAAAGAAGACATTGGTCATGGCCTTGACCCGGGTGAGCACGACAATGACCCGAGGAATCTGAAAGTGTAAAAATATAGGCGTCAGTACACGTTGGGCACACGTTTGATAGGGCTGCAGTCGTGGGGGCATGACAGCAGCCGGTCACATATCACAGGATCACAGCACATGGCCCTGAGTCAATGAACCTTAAACTGCAGTGCAAACCGATATAGCGGATGGGGGCAGGGACGGGTTGCAGCAGGAGACATGGGGCAGGACTGCAGCAGGGCACACGAAATCAGGCCACAGGAGGTTGCCTGATACCACTTGCATCTGCTACCTGCCAAAGGCAGCCTTTGGCATACATGGCAATAGCATTCATGAAGACGGCACCGAACATTGGGATGGGCTGGTGAGGACAGCAGTATTGCGCATGTAAACCATGTGCCCCCGTCATTGTATCAGGGCTTCTAGTTTTGTGGGCATTTGGAAGGGGGGTCAATTTCGAGGCTTTTTGGGGGGAAATACGTTCCAAAAGAAGCGCTTGCATTGCAAGGACTCCCCCCATGTTGTAATCCATGTAGGAGGACCGGACTACTCATGGAGTTTTAGGTTCTGGGTCACGGGGAAGCTGTGCTTCAAGAGATCGTGAAAACTTATCAACTGAACATGTCTGTTTCGGACATGAATCACATGGGTGAACTTATGATTGTGTCACATTTCATGCTAGTTCTTGTTGCTACTTGCCGCTACTACCCTGCCTTCCACATTACACCAGCAAAAGGCTTGTAAAATCTCTTTGGTGACACAAGCTTGGTAACCCTACCTGGGACTCATCAGGACTCAGCGATTGGAGAAGGTGCATGTTGAAAAGTTTGGCATGGTTACCACCCTAGGACATGTGACGTGACACGCGAGACCCAATGCCATGTGATGGGGTAGGGCTTTCGACGGGTAGGGACCAAGGGGGAATGTTTGCCCGGCGCGCGCCCGGCGCGCTACTTTTGTATTAACTATCCCGACTTCAGCCCCAGATTTACCCTCCCATGGAGAAGCCCCCCAAGTAGACCACATTGCACTGCACACCTTCCCTACAAAGCACGTGGCAAAATAAAGCAATATCTGTGACTTCAACCACTCCAATTGTCATTTGTAGTGTAATTAACAAACAACATTGGTCCCACAAGTGTGGGTGTCAATACATTCATTACAATAGTGCTCCTTACACTCATCACAAACTGCGACGGTGGAGCGCCTTTGGCAACACAAAACACACACTTCCGCCTCATCCTCTGCCTCATCTTGCGTGGCGGCCGAGTTGCTTTGGTCAGTCCAAACGTGAGGCGGGACATGCTCCCATGGTCCGTAGGGGGGGTGACGGACTTGCCTCCGGATGCAAAACTGAGTGAAATGCAACAAAATGCGGATTGACTAGTGCAACTCATTGGGGCCGCCACGCCAGATGTTCCTAATGGCCGTATGGCCAGCTACCTTCGCAGGTACGCGAAGCCCAGTCGACCGAGTGTAAAAGACGTTGTCCCCAATCTTCAAGTCCATATCGAAAAGCAAAAGAGGTCTGAGGACGCGAACAGCAAAAATTGATCTCCCGCAGCAGACACGCTGAATGTATCACCATATTACCAGCTCAGCGTGCCCGTTTCAAAGTGCACATGCACGCATTTCAGGAACTACGCAACAAAACACAACGCAACGCAACGCAAAGCAAAGCACGAGAAAGCAAAGGAAGAAAGAAAGCCCCTGAATGCCTCCTTCTCGAGCCGGGGAAAAGCTCGAGGCAGGGATCTCCAAGCCCCTGAATGCCTCCTTCTCGAGCCGGGGTATTAAAGCTCGAGGCAGGGATCTTCACGTGCCGGTCTCGGCGAATTGGCTACATCTACATCACCCCTGCATTCTCGGGGGTCCCCAACAAAGGGAACAAAATCAAAACTCAAAACCTACGCCGGGGGTCACCATGATGCACCACGCAACAAAGCGTGGATTCAAAGATTGTCCCGGTTTCCTCAATAGCACCGGACGGTTGGGGCCCAAAAGAGGGCGGAAATGCTACATCACCCCTGCATTCTCGGGGGTCCCCAACAAAGGGAACAAAATCGGAAGTCAAAACCTATGCCGGGGGTCACCATGATGCACCACGCAACGAAGCGTGGATTCAAAGATTGTCCCGGTTTCCTCAATAGCACCGGACGGTTGGGGCCCAAAAGAGGGCGGAAATGCTACATCACCCCTGCATTCTCGGGGGTCCCCAACAAAGGGGGACAAAATCAGAACTCAAAACCTCCGCTAGGGGTCACCATGATGCCCCTAGGGGCCCCTAGCATCTCAAAGTATGGGTCTCTAGTACGGCCAGACGCCCAAATAGTTGCACTGCGCGCGCACTGCGCTTGAGGTGCCCCCTAAGTGCGCCCCCTTAGCGCACCCCCTAAAAGGTCACCGGTGGGGCACGGGTCCAAAAAGATGCCCGGCGCGCGCCCGGCGCGCTAACGTTCCCCCCAAGGTGCGAGCACGGAATTCTGATTTTCCGATCTCATGTGTGCCTATTGCTACTGTCTGTTGTTACTGCTTGCTGCTGCCAGAAATGGCAGCTGTACCCCACCCCCTGCAAGGTTAGTAGAACCTCACTGTTGTAAGCAACAGCTCAGTGACCGGAACCACGACCAAATTCTGGGACCAAATAATTGGGGCAGCAGGCAGGGGCAGGCAGGGGCAGCACCCTATGACATGTGCTTGGGTAGGGCTGTTGACAAGCGCCAGCACGGAATATGTAATTGGGTAGGGCTAGGAGGCCCAATAATCTCTGCCAGGGTGCGTCTGATTGTGCAGGGCTATGGGCGTCTGCACCCAAAGACTTGCGTTGGGGTAGGGCGGCACACGGCACCAAGCAAAAATGTGAGACGGGGTGTAAAATTGTGGGGGTTCAGACTGTGCTATTGCATGCATCCATGCAGGTGGTTATTGTCTCAAACGTGCTTTTGGCTTCATCTTGTGCAGCAATACGTAAAAGATGGTCCAAGTTCATAATCAATAGATACTGGAGCCAAAACAGCAACTGAAATTGTACCACCGTGAGCAGCAACAACCACTAGCAACACTGCAAGCAATAGCACCCCCCCCCCCCCCGTGTCCAACGAACAATTTGGTCCCAAATTCATACGGTCCGAACGGGGGTTTCCGAATGTGAAAGGAGCATCAAAATACCTGTTGTCAAACAACAATAATGCCCATAGTATCACAAATTATGGGGTTCTAGGACGGCTAGACATCCAAATAGTTCCACTGCGCTTAGTGCACCCCCTAAAAGGTCACCGGTGGGGCATGGGTCAAAAAAGATGCCTGGCGCACGCCCGGCGCGCTAACGCTCCTCCAGTGTCACTATTGGAGTCATCCATGCCACTACTTGTACGGCAACTCCCAGCCAAGTGCAACCAGAGAATCAGTCATGGTGGGCAATAGAGGTCCTGTAGTCGAGGAAACCATTCCCTCACATCCTGCTTTACAAATTTGCCCACCAATACTACAAGATACATCACAACAGCTCCTCATTTCTCCAAACATTTCGCCTCAAACCGCGGTTCTGGAGCCGGCACCTAATTAAGTACCTAATGAATTAGGTCCCAAATTAATACGGTCCGAAAGGAAGTGTTCGTTGGACACAGTGTTCGTTGGACACGGGGGCTACCAACGACTGCAAAATAACGCATTGAAGTGCACCTGAGTACATTGAAGTTCGACATCTCAGGGCGCCCATATCTCTTGCGTTGGACCATCAAAATTTGTCTACCTCGAAGCATGCAAACCGGAATACAGTTGACAGCACAGAGGAATGCAAATGTGTCGCACTCAAATCAAGTAGTGTGGAGTAGTGAAATCAGACACCCTAGAGGTGTCAAATTAGGTGCTCTGATGCGGCCAACTCAAGTGCTCATGAGTGGTCTCTGGCCCTCCTCTTGAGGCACAACACCAGATCCACAGAGACACCCTGTCACTTGCGATTACGTGAGCGGAGCTAGGCCGACCCTTTGGATGCCACAATTTACCAACTTCTGAGGTGAACCCAAGAAGCCGGTTGAGTCTAATGATTCACCCACCATGGGGAACTAGGGAACACTGGTGACTGTGGAAAATGTGCCATGCACTCCGGACCGCCCATTTCCCACCCAGGCTGATCCCCCAATTCACTACCTCACAGCGACTGTGTGCCTGGCGCACTACTGTTGTGCCAAGTATCCCAACTTTAGGTCTAGTTTACGGCAATTAAATCGTGGGCACATCAATGCTGGAACAATGCAACGACTTCTGAGGGCTGCCCACCGTCCTTTGTATGGCTAAGTGTTTGCACTGCGTGCGCACTGCGTGCATATTGCGCACACAGAGGCTAGGATACTCACCCAAGAATACCTGTCACCTGTTTACTAGGGGGAAGACTGAAAGGTGTCAATACCATAGGGTTGGCCCGGTGTCCATCGATACTTCTGCTTGTAGTTATAACCAACAGCATCGTCGAAGAAGAACTGTCCGGCCCTGGTGTCGACTCGCCACCATCGAGTATCGGCGATCGAGAGCCTTCGAGCAACGATGACCACGTTGACTTCTCTGCAGTTGTGGACGTGGCCATACCGATCGATGATCTCGAGCATCTCGGTTCAAGAATCACCTTGAAGTCGACCAAGGTTTTGGTGCACGTACTATCTGTCGGGAAGAGTACTCTGTAGGGCGAATCGAACCGCCTCTACGGATACGAGGCTCGATGTAGTGTCGACAATGACGACGTCGAGATCCGGGTCGTGTCGACTGTGTACACTATGCCGATGGGCCTCTTCTAGGAGGAAATGGTTGACAATTCAAATATGCCACATCCTAAATGCTTGGGAAGCCAAAAAAACCGTGGTACGGAACCAAAAACTTGTGAAAAGGGGCCAAAACTAGGGTTCGAGTATTTGCCGACATCCAAAACTTCGCACTGCGTGCATGGCATTCCCTATTACAACAATGTCGCAAACAATTATGTGCTCGCACTGCTCATAAACACGCGTTTTACCCTCCCCTAGAGAACCCCCTCCCCCTAAAGCAGACCAGAATCAACCCCAAACCCTTCCCCACGGAGCATAAGACCAAATTTGTGAATTCCGTTTTGCACAACAAATGTGACATGCGCCAGGCACACACAATGATAGTACAGTGTCTTTCTGCCTCCTTCCTTTTCACCTTTCTGCTTCCTGCCTCTGCACCTGCCACTACTTTTGGCCAGGCTATGCGCCAAATCTGCCTCTAATGTCCCGTGCTGGGGCGCCTGGAAGGATGCCCCTCAGGTGGCGGTTGAACCTGCCAACCTGTCCGTTGTATGGCCCTGCAGGACAACGGGGCCCATGAAGAAGCATCCAAACCCCCTTTGCAGCGACAAAATGCACTGGTTGGGACTGGCACCCTTTGACACCGTCCCCCGCGCGCACTGCAACCGCGACGGATAGGCGCACATATGAGTATGCGTGTGAGTCGAGCACCGCCATCAATGCTTCTCCCAACCTCTTGCTTCCCCAACGCGTACGGCACCGCAAATGAAGCCACTCTGACGCTTGGTCATCGACACACACGTGGGGCACACATGTGGGGAAATGCCCCCTGCATTCGCCTTCATACAGCACACCCCTGATCTGCTTGCCACCACCCACCCCGATCCAACCTTCCACATGCTACCTGACCATTTCACAGGGAAACAACCCCATTACCGCCATGCATGAGATGAGGCACACGCCGCAGGCACAAAGCGGGGAGGATTGACGTGGCGACACAACCCCTGCTGTATCGCAGCCCGTTTAGAACAGCGAGAGGACTCACTTGGATACATGCAGCATGATCATGGATAAGAAACATTCCACATAATATTTGGACCCCCAATTGGCCCCAGTAGTTCCATATTGCGGCAAAAGAAGCTTGAAAATAGGGCGCACTGTGGGGAAACGCCTTGAAATTAATGGCTGCCTGGGGTCTCCCGCAATTTCCGTTCTGCAGTAGGAGTGGCTGGACCGGGGGTCTCGAGGTTGACACTATGTGGAATTGGACATGGGGGGAACACTTAACGCAGTGCATAAAAGCCGTTGTGAACTGATTTAGAGCAGTCGACCGGTAGCCCAGAGGCCCCAGGGCCTTCTGATGCTGTGCAGTAACAAAGCCATTGTACTCAAACTCACAAGCCAAGAGGAGACGTCACACACACCAAAGAGGTCCAGAGAGGTGCAGCCATTGTGCTACCAGCTATGAACTGCATGGAAATGACCCTGGAGCATCACCTTATGTTCTCCTGCTCGTGCAAAGCGCACAAGCGCAGATAAGACAGGCTTAGAGCAATAGTCACAATACCAGCACACACACAAACACACACGCACAATTAACGGAAAACAGGCACTAGCGCAAACACCCATGAGCGCGCACACATGATGGAAACTGGACAAAGCGCGCGCACACACATACAATCATACTCAAATGCCCGCCCGCGCACAAACACATACCACGACGGAAACCGCACACACGCCCCTCCACACATACAATCACACACAAATGCGTCCGCGCACGCATGCACACCATCACACACAAAAGCGCGCCCGCGCACGCAGTGCCACCGGTGCAATCGGCAAATGGTTGGGGTCCCTGTCCGCACAGAGCGATTGAATAGGTCGGCCATGCAACGCCAAGTGGAGGGCCACCGATGACTGGGAATGGAGCCGTGGAGGCAAGAAAATGGGGTTCGAAGTACAGGTCTGCAGTCAAAAAAACATCCCAAAACCCGAAAATCAGAGGGCCACATGTTGGGGCAGTGCGTGCGTGGCCAACGCTGCTCCCACGAAGGCGAGTGGGCTCCCGTGCCAACTGTTGGGGCAACTCTGCACTGCACGCGCACTGCGTGTGTACTGCGGTCGCACTGCGTGTACTGCGGTGCACCGTTTGTTGCTGGAATCCAAAGTGTACGATGACCTCCCTAGAGCACCAAAAATGCATCAAAACACAAAAACACAGTTCATCATCGTCGTCATCTTCTCCGGCGGCATCTGCACCCGCCCATACCCCATGACACCGGTTTACACCCGGAGCTGAGCGAGGCTTGCAATGGGGTCCCGGCACTTCCGGCAGCACAACGACTTTGCACTGCGTGGGCACTGCGTGCAAAAGCGGTCGCAAAAACGTTCCGGAATCGTCCCGACGCGGAGATCATTGCGGGGGTTATAAAGATATGTGAGTGTGTGACCAAGGCCGAGCTCCGGTGACAAGTGCGACGGGCGGCACAACACGTCAGAGAGGCTTGGCTCTGCCAGTCCGACAATGATCGGTTGCAAGAGCTGCAGACTGCCCGAGTTGCCGGTGGATCCGCAGCACAACCGGGTGTGTTTTGCCGTGACTTAGTGACAGAGAACCCGCCTGAGTGTGTGCATGACGCCGTTCTGCGCTCAGAGAGCGAGCGCACACCCAAAACACAGAGGACGACGGGGGATGTCAGACAACCACAGCAAAATAGCCTGATGGTCCCCTGCGGCCCCGGTCACAATGGCAGGGCTACTCACGGCCACCACAGAGGCAAACCGCATCATCAGAGAAAGCGGCGTTGCCCTGCCGTTGACTTCTCGCGATGGGTGAGGACCCTGACCGTTGGGGCCTCCCAAAATGGCGCCCGACGACGGTACAACCGGTGCATACCGAGGGCTAATGACCGCAGCAGAGGGGGCAAGACACGCGCGCGCGCATACACAGACATGCACACGTGCACACGAGCACATGACACACAGGCATTGGTCGAAGCGCAGGCCGAGTGTCCAGGGCTCAGGGGGTGAAACGTCAGACATCACTACGCCGCGCTGAAGCAGTACAACCGGCAGGAACAGAGGGCCCATTGTCCCTCCGCAGACTGCAAGTCCCCAGGGGTGTGGCCCAGTGCCCAGGCGCCTGAGAAACGCACAACAGTAGCCTCTTGCCCAGTCCCAGAAACCGGGGGCACTGGCACTTAATTGAGTCGTGTCTGTTACAAACCACAGCAACGCCAGCCGGCCGCCAAACTGACCGTCGACACTGAGCATGCCCCAGGGACGCTGTAGTACCGAATTTCAGTTCCAGGCCGTCTTCCCTCTGAGACTGCGGCTTCAGGACACACACACACACAGAGAGAGAGAGAGAGAGAGAGAGAGAGAGAGAGAGAGAGAGCGACACCGGTTGTTCTGGGGTTGTGGGAACACTTGATCCGTATTGAATACCCAACGTCCAAAGAGGAGTTCAGGGACTTGCAAAGGCTCGGCTGCAGTGACAGACGGGACGCAACGGTCGCCGCTGCACCGCCGAACATGCCGTGTCCCGACTGGCGGTGGGGGGTGACTGCACGATGCACAAGGGGACAACATCTGCGTCCCTGCAACCGCTGGACCATCAGACCGTCACGGGGCGCACTGCACCACATTGTCCAACTGCCCCCATGCAGTCACCAGGTGTCCCCCTGTGGGAACGAAGTGTCCGCCTGGTCAATACAAACCGTCCCATGGTCAACAATGCGTCCCAATGTCAAAACAAAGTTTCCCCCGGTCCATACAAAGCGAGACCCAAAACAAAGTGTGTCCCTGTGAATGCAACGTGTCCCACTGTAAACACTGTCCCAAATGCAAACTATGCCCCCCCATCATATAAAGCGTTCTCTGTGGTCAATACAAAGTGCCCCCGGGGCACTGTCAATACAAATTGCTCATCATCAAATACAAAGTGCAGCCCTGCAACAAAATAGTCGTCTGCTGTCGATACAAAGGTGCCCCCCTGTAAACGCAAAACTCCACCCCCTCAAAGTGCCCCCCTGCGACCAGCTGCATTCGCCGCGTCACACAATGGTCATGGGGACGACTTTTGCCAATGAAATACGGGGCACGCCATCCTGAAGCCTCCCCACAACATGACCGTCGCATGACACCTCCTCTCCCTCAATCTGCATCCAATGCATCCGTTCGATGCAAATTGCGTCATCGTGCAAAGCCGTGATGTGCACGGGGGTCACCAGCACTCGCTTGCATGCGCGAAGGCCGTACACCGAATCCGGCGCCGCCTGAGGCACCTCTTGAACCTGATCAGCGGAGACGTACGTGGCCGGATCTATGCTGACGTCAGGGTTGTCCCTGAACGTCGCGGGGTGGACGTCTTGGCTGCCCGCCACCTCCTTGACGTACCAGTTGAACACCGGACCAGACAATTGGCACGACATCGCCTCAAACAGTCGAAGTTGCCTCCGGAACCCCCAATTGGGATTGACAATGGGCCGGCAGCCCTGCACCAATTTCATGGCG
Source organism: Eutreptiella sp. 'Long Island Sound 2002' (assembly GCA_964036045.1). NCBI lineage: Eukaryota > Euglenozoa > Euglenophyceae > Eutreptiales > Eutreptiaceae > Eutreptiella > Eutreptiella sp. 'Long Island Sound 2002'. The sequence goes on from OZ038385.1 coordinate 13,853,141, forward strand.
GCGTCCAAAGTGCATTGCTTCACCGCCATGAGGTAGGCCACGCAGATTGTGGCCGAGCGGGACACGCCCTTGTGGCAGTGAATGAGGCAGGCTGTGGAGGAGGCGATGAAATCAATGGCCTCTGGGAAGCATGACAACAGGTCTTCGTAGACCAGGTCCTCCTTCTTAATGCTCTTGTACTGGATTTCGTGATGGCTGGATTGGGGCCCATCCATGCCAAGGGTCAGCACGTGGGTGATGCCTAAGTCCCGAATGTACTGGCAAGCCTTCGTGCCCAGCTGCCCAGAGAGAAACAAGTTGTCGGAGATCTTCGTGATGTCCTGTTGCTGGGCTTTCTCCTCCTCGAGTTCATGCTGCGACTTGTAGTCCTCCGGCATGACACTTTTCCGCTGCGACTTGGGCACCCATTTGCCAGTCATTGGCCAAAAGCGATCCTTCGTCAGGGTGACCAATGAGGCAGAAAGAAAGACGCTCGCATGGAGGGGCAGCCGGACGCACGCAGACACACACACACACACACACACATTCAAACACCCACTCAATCACACAGTTCCTCATTTACGCATTCAGCCACCAATAATTCACTCGCTCACCCACCCACTCAATCAATCACTCACTCGCCCACACAGCCGCTCGCTCGCTCACTATTCTCACTCATTCGCTAACTCAGCAACTTATTCACTCACTCATTCACTCATGCGATCAGGGGGGGGGTTGCGGCACTGCACACACCTTCTTGAGAAAGACGACTGACATACCCAAAACTATCCCCTCCTTGAATGATGCTCATTGACTGGTCCAAATTGTTACCACGTACAACACATTGCTGACACAACCTCCCTACAATGAAGTCTTTTGTAAAGCGGCCTGACAGCTACTTGTTGCCACTGATTTCTGCCCAAAGGGGTGAACGTAGGGAGAGGAAACATATTGGCAAACACAGGTCTAGAATGATGTGAAGGAACACAACTACAGGCCCATGCTCGGCCTGGACATCGACCGGGAGGGTGAGGTGGAGTGACATCAAAACGCAAGCGTGACACCGAGGACCACATACGATGTGACTGATATTGAGGGATACTGAGACTGTGACTGTGACTAATATTGAGGGAGATCACCCATGGTGAGCTGGCAATGATTCTGGCATCGCTATGCCACAAAACCAAGAAAACTCACTCTCTCATACACCCATGCGCTCACACTCACTGTCACAAACCACACACACACACACACACACACACACACTCACTAACTCACTCACTCACTCACTCACTCACTCACTCACTCACTCACTCACTCACTCACTCACACACTCACCCACCCACCCACCCACCTACCCGTGCACTCACTCACTCACGAACTCTTTAACTTACTCATTCATGCACTCGCCCTCACTGACTCGTTTGTTTGCTCACCAACCCACCCATTCACTCACCCACCACTGACACACCTACTCATTCGCTCGCTAGCAAGCGCACGCACCTACCTGCCCACCCACCCGCCCACCTACGCACTCACGCACACACTCATGCTCGCACGCACGCACGCACGCATGCACGCACGCACGCACGCACGCACATTCACTCACGCACCTACGCACTCACTCAAACACTCATTTAGTCCCTCAATCATCCACCCACGCACTCACACATTCACTCACTTACACACTGATTCCCTCACTCATTCACAGACTCACACACACATGTTGCTTGCCCACCCGCTCACTCACTCACACACTAACTCACGTACTCACTCACTCACATGTCCACACACTCACTCACTCAGAACCGCAAATCGAGCAATGCCGCGGAGCACAACAGAATGGGCCGTACACAAACAGCTGCACATGTCTGCCATTTTGGGCTGGAGTATATGATGCGCAGAAGTCGTGCAACTGCACCAAAACAAAGACTGCGGCATCCAGTGACCGTTATTCATTCATCTGGACCAGTTGTTGCCCCTCCTCCCTACCTCAGGAGACCTAGGCAACCGCAATCCGAGGTTGTGCCTGGCAATAAATTTGTGATTTGGCCCTGCGTCTAGCCAGGGAATCTTCTTGGTTGCCAAACCCCAAAGGCAAAAAGAGGGCTTCTCAGTGGACTGTCGTAGGGAGGATGGGGGGTGTAGGGGTTGCAGAGCCGCGGTCTGGCTGGTTGCAAGGCTTGTCATGCAGTCAGATGCAGCCACCCACTGTCCAGAATTAGTTGTGCCGATCCTCGCCCGCATGCCTGATCCCATCATCGACTGTCAACAAATCGCTGTGTGAGTCCCAACTTGCTTCCTTCATCCACAGTGTTGGTCCACAAGATAGCACAAACAATGGCTGTGTAAGCCCCCAGGTGTCGTGTAAATTATAACAAAAAATTGAAAGAAATGCAACTTTTGCAATACATGCGCAATATGTACACTTGCCGGTTTCGTACGGCACCCCATAGCAACCTTAACGATGGGACGCCGAGTCCACAATGCACCTAGTACTCTATGTGGCCACCACTTAGTTGGGACTCGGCCAATATAACATAGTATCACATGGTGTCATTGGCACCAAGAAAAGAGTCGTGACAGGGCCATGGCCAACATCTAGTGTGCCGGCACTGAGAACAAAATCAGTCTCAAGAAAAGAGTCTTGACAGTGCCATAGCCAATGTTACTGCCACCATTATAGGCCACCAAGGCACTGGGATGGGGCCAACATGATAGCATGCTTATATGCTCCACCATTGGTACACCAAACAAGTGGAGGAAAATATAGCCCACAAAACATGCACCCGCTACAAGTAAATGCAGAATGCACGCTTGTAGGTCAAGTCAAATTTTGTGTTGCTGGACTTGGGCTTCGCACCACGACAGATGTTAAGCTGACAAGCAGCGCAAAACTCCCTAACCTGGCCAGCTCATTGATGAAAAGCTGGTCATGCTCCAGCTGGCCAGATGCATCTTTCGGGTCGCCATCCGGTACCTTGTGCCACTCTACGCGGATGAGGAGGTTGGGATGGGTGTCCTCCTCTGTGGGAGTGGCCATGGAAGGTTGCGCCTGAGCCTCCGGGCCTTCCACGCTTTGTTCGGCGGAGGCATCTTTGCCTTCGAGTGTGGTGGGAGTGGCGTGAACACTCTCCTCGATCCCCGAAAGTGCACCTTCAATTTGGGTGCTGGGGGGGGGGGGGGTCAGGAGGGCAAGAAAGCTCAATCACGCCCTCCAAATCATCACCAAGCGGTTCAATGACCCGCACGGCGCAATCGGCATTAACAATGCTCAACTAATAGTCCACAAAATTGAAACCCATTGGGGTGAGGAGAAAATCCAAAAAAGAACCCCGGTGATCCACCACTAGGTTTGTGATGTGCAAGCTCTGAAAACCACAAGACCAACCGAGCCTTGGAATCCCAAGGCCCGGTGCTTGGTGGTTAAGCAAAGCTGTCAAAGCTAATGTCCCGCGAGCGAGGGTGGTTCCCAAAAGCATAGAAATACTGGAGCATGCCGTCCGGCAACCCACAATACCCAATTGATATTGTGTTCTAGTGCACACGAGACCTTGTACTCGTGTTTTCCCCACGGCCGTAGGCAGCAACTGATCACGCGACATTAGAAAGTGTACCTTAAGAGCTGTAAGGGACGGAAGTCGTATGATGCATGGAAATGGAATTGCACAAAGGGATGCAAAAAGAGCACCAAAATGCAACAAATGGCGCCTACTCCGGTCGCACTGCAGCGAGTGTTGACCTCGATGCCTACTACATTTCATCACGGGAACCGCCCCCGCGACCACTTACCTAAAAAAAACACATGCATACGAGCAAAAGAAAGGGCAATACGACCAACAAAGGGAGCAACCTACTACATTTCATCAAGGCAACCGCCCCTGCCACCATTTACCTAAAAAAAACACATGCATGCGAGCAAAAGAAAGGGCAATACGACCAACAAAGGGAGCAAAATCAGAAGTGGTTCCCAGGAGAAGTGGCCCACAAGTGGGCAAGCCGGCTACATAACCCCTGCCGCCTGGGGGGTCCCCACCGCTTCAGAGAGGGGGGCAAAATCAGAAGTGGCCCATAAATGGGCAAGGTGGCTACATCACCCCTGCCGCCTTGGGGATCCCCACCGCTTCAAAGCGGGGGGCAAAATCAGAAGTGGCCCATAAATGGGCAAGGTGGCTACATCACCCCTGCCGCCTTGGGGATCCCCACCGCTTCAAAGCGGGGGGCAAAATCAGAAGTGGCCCATAAATGGGCAAGGTGGCTACATCACCCCTGCCGCCTTGGGGATCCCCACCGCTTCAGAGCGGGGGGCAAAATCAGAAGTGGCCCATAAATGGGCAAGGTGGCTACACCACCCCTGCCGCCTGGGGGGTCCCCACCGCTTCAGAGCAAGGGGCAAAATCTGAAGTGGCCCACAAGTGGGCAAGGTGGCTACATCACCCCTGCCGCCTCGGGGATCCCCACCGCTTCAAAGCGGGGGGCAAAATCAGAAGTGGCCGAGACCTGGGCAAGGTGGCTACATCACCCGTGCCGACACGGGGATCCCCACCGCTTCAGAGCGGGGGGCAAAATCAGAAGTGGCCCACAAGTGGGCAAGGTGGCTACATCACCCTTGCCACCTCGGGGATCCCCACCGCTTCAAAGCGGGGGGCAAAATCAGAAGTGGCCGAGACCTGGGCAAGGTGGCTACCTCACCCCTGCCGTATCAGGGATCCCCACCGCTTCAGAGAGGGGGGCAAAATCAGAAGTGGCCCATAAATGGGCAAGGTGGCTACATCACCCTTGCCACCTCGGGGATCCCCACCGCTTCAGAGCGGGGGGCAAAATCAGAAGTGGCCCACAAGTGGGCAAGGTGGCTACATCACACCTGCCGCCTTGGGGATCCCCACCGCTTCAAAGCGGGGGGCAAAATCAGAAGTGGCCCATAAATGGGCAAGGTGGCTACATCGCCCATGCCGCCTCGGGGATCCCCACCTCTTCAGAGCGGGGGGCAAAATCAGAAATGTCCAAAAAAGGCCGGAAATGCAACGTCACCCTTGCATTATGGGGGGTCCCTAGCGAAGGGGACAAAATCAAAAGTGGCTGAATTGGGGGCAAGGACAAAACTTTGGATGTGCAGTCCAAAAGAATACCACCAAAAAAAATTCGCACAAATGATGTGTCTGCGTCGAAAAACACCCTTAAAACCCCCCCTCGGACCATTTTTAAAAAAAGGGGGGGGGGGTTCAAAACCCCCCACACTATCGGATTTCTCGGAAACCCCCCCCCCCCTGGTGGCATGGTCAAAACCTCCTCAACGTCTACCTCCTTACACCAGTTTTGAAACGGCCACGTGTCCATGTTAGGTTGGGCCCTTCCACGAAATGGACACTCCAAAGTTGGCAGGCAAACCCCTCACAATGCATGCACCATAGGTACACGGCCATGTGACATTGGCCACACACATAAGGGGGCCGAAAGAGATTTAGGCAATACCAATTCTTCCAATGCACCTGCTTGGTGTCAACTTTTTGGGGCACAGCAAGATTAGTAGACTCAGACCCACCATCACCCAGTGCCTTCTGAGCAGGGGTGGGGACATGAGCGTCGCTATCTGTATCACTACTGGTCACCACGTTCCCGGGTGGCTACATAACTCCTGCCGCCCGGGGGGTCACCAATGCTTTAGAGCGGGGGACAAAATCAGAGGTGGCCCACAAGTGGGCCAAGTGGCTACATAACCCCTGTCGCCTCGGGGGTCCCCACCGCTTCACAGCGGGCGCCAAAATCAGAAGTGGCCAACAATTGGGCGGGGTGGCTACATAAGGCTTGCCCCCGGGGGGGTCCCCACCGCTTCAGAGCGGGGGGGGGCGGCATCAAAGGTGGCCCACAAGTGGGCAAGGTGGCTACATAACCCCTGCCGCCTGGGGGGTCCCCACCGCTTCAGAGCGGGGGGCAGCATCACAGGTGGCCCACAAGTGGGCAAGCCGGCTACATAACCCTTGCCGCCCGGGGGGTCCCCACCGCTTCAGAGCGGGGGGCAGAATCAAAGGTGGCCCACAAGTGGGCAAGGTGGCTACATAAGCCCTGCCGCCTGGGGGGTCCCCACCGCTTCAGAGCGGGGGGCAGCATCACAGGTGGCCCACAAGTGGGCAAGCCGGCTACATAACCCTTGCCGCCCGGGGGGTCCCCACCGCTTCAGAGCGGGGGGGCAGCATCAGAGGTGGCCCACAGGTGGGCACATTGCCTACAAGCCTGCATTTTCAGTAAAATTGGTAATTCTTTCTTTGCGGTAAGGTCGTGTAACTTTTTTTATTTTTGCGGTAAACGCGTGTAGGAAAAAATCCTCACATCGTGTAATTTTTTTCGCGGTAAGTCGTGTAATTTTTTTGTGGTAAATGCGTGTAACAAAAAAATTGTCACGTCATGTAATTTTTTTTCGGTAAATCGTGTAATTTTTTTTGCGGTAAATGTGTGTGACGGGCTTACACGACTTACCGCAAAACAAAAATAATTACACAGCGTGACGATTTTTTTGTTACACGCATTTACCACAAACAAAATTACACGGATTACAACATTCACAGATAACCCATGCCGCCTAGGGGCTTGCCAATGCTTCAGAACGGGGGCCAAAATCAGAGGTGGCCCACAAGTGGGCTAGGTGGCTACATAACCGCCTGGGGGGGGCGCAAACACATTCAACAACAAAGAGCGGGTCTACATCAGGGCAATAGTGTTCTCGAACCGTAGATGCTCAGTCCCGTTAGAGTCAACGCTCCCAAACATCTCTGTTATGTACATCGGGCTCATTTGTATGTACATTGCGTAGGTACTTGATCTGTCATTGACACTTCCCTCTCTCATCCGGCGTTGTGTTGCTCCTTTGTTTTGTCCGCCCAAAAGGGCGTGCATGCACATACTGGGGGCGGAGGCACCCGGGCTTCTCTTGTGGTTGTGCGTGATGCTGACACCCTTTCGGCCAAACCAACAAGTGTCCATCCCTGGTGTGGTTCTAAACTATCCCTAGCCTATCCCTCCCTGAGTCACCCGCTCTGAAGTGGTGAGGACCCCCCAGGCGGCAGGGGTTATGTAGCACTGGATGTTGGCCATGGCCCCGTCAAGACTCTTTTCTTGGGCCTGATTTTGAGTCTAGTGCCAATGACACCATGTGATACTATGTTATATTGGCCGAGTCCCAACTAAGTGGTGGCCACACAGAGTACTATGTGCTTTGTGGACTCGGCGTCCCATCGTTAAGGTTGCTATGGGGTGCCGTACGGAACCGGCAAGTGTACATATTGCGCATGTATTGCAAAAGTTGCATTTCTTTCAATTTTTCAATTTTTTTTTAACTTTACACGACTTCCCGCAAAAAAGATTACGCGCCCTTACCGCAAAAATAAAGGAATTCAATTTTTTTTTCATAATTCACGCGACTTACCGCAAAAAAAAATTAAAAGCATTTATCGTGGGGAAAAAAATTTCACGACTGGACGATCTTTTTTGTACACGACTTACATTTTTCACGGGTTATCTAGCCACCCGGCCCACTTGTGAGCCCCCACTCGACGACAGTAGTTTGCTGTGAGCTAGCATCTCGTAAAATGAATTTTTGGCCGTGCGCTGCAGCGGCTGTGCAGCCGGCTGCTGCCCTCAAGATGGCAGTTCGAATCCCCCAAGGGGAATACAAGGAGGAGATGCGGCTCCCGTCGGCCGGCGGTACCGGTGACGGGGGGCACTGCTGCAGGTGTGCTGTGCCTGGTGCCTTGTTTTTTGCTATGTGTTAAAAACTTCTAGGCTGGAGTGCAAGCAAAAAAGATAAAGGAAAAACTATGAGGACAAGACACGCCACCCATCCACCGGCGGTACCGATGGTGGAGGGGGATGCTGAAGGGGGCGGTGGCGGGGACCTCGCCAACGGGCCCCTGTACGGACGGATGAACCGGGGCTCGAACCCCCGACGACGACGAGCGCCATCCATGGCGCATACCACTAGACCGTCCATGCCTCTTACGATATTTGACGCAAAGCACCTTCAAACCTTACACCTTGGGGGGGGGGGGGGGACGCTTCAGAGCGGGGGACAAAAATCAGAAGTAGCCCACAAATGGGCTGGGTGGCTACATAGCCCCTGCCGCTTGGGGCTCCCCAACGCTTTGGAGTGGGGGACAAAATCAGAGGTGGCCCACAAGTGGGCCAAGTGGCTACATAGCCCATGCCGCGTGGGGGGTCCCCAATGCTTGAGAGTGGCGGCCAAAATCAGAGGTGGCCCACAAGTGGGCCAGGTGGCTGCGCAACCCCTGCCGCCTGGGGGGTCCCCGACACTTCAGGGCGGGGGACAAAATCAGCAGTGGCCCACAGGTGGGCACATTGGCTGCATGCATGCATTTGCAGTAAAATTGGACATTTTCTATCTTTGCGGTAAGGTCATGTAATTGTTTTTTTGCGGTAAATGCGTGTCGAAAAAAAAGGTCACACCGTGTAATTTTTCTTTGCGGTAAACACATGTTAAAAAATTGTCAATCCGTGTAATTTTTTTTTGCGGTAAACGCACGTAAAAAAATTGTCACATTGTGTAATTTTTTTTGCGGTAATGCGAGTAAGGGTTTACATGACTTGCTGCCAAAAAAAAAATACACGCCGTGACAATTTTTTTGTTACACGCATTTACCAAAAAAAATTACACATATTACAACATACACTTTCCAGTCCACAACTAAGGGGTGTGTCCGTGCTTCTATCATTGATCCTATCCCGGGCGGTCATCAAAAACTTGTCCCTCCTTGCATACTTGACCAGTGTATGGATAGGAGTACGAATCCCTCCCTGTGTCCCAGATTCTACGAGAAATTATCCACAAACAGTTGTGCGGGCCCCTGTTGGTATCGTCATTCCTATCACTCGGTGTGTGTGATTCCTTGATCCTTCTTCTTCTGCTTCTTGATCCTCCGTGTTATCCAGAACTTTGCACCACAAACTTGTGTCAGTCCTCACTTGCACCCTTAGTTCTAGAACCAACCCGCCCACAAATAGATTTGCCAATCCCTGCATCTAGACTTGATCTTGTGCTTTGTGAGTCCTGGCTTGCATCCTTCATCATGCCCTCAGTGTTGGTCCATACAAATGCACCACAAATTGGTGCTTGGGTCACTTTTGCCTCTAGAATCCCGGCACCAACTGTGCGATTCCTTGCTTCTTGATCCTCGGCATTGCCTACAAACTTGCATCACAAATAGGTCTGTGAGCCCCTACTTGCATCCTTGGTCATACCACCTACGGTCCCTTTGCACCTTTGTTCGGGGGCAACTGACACATCAACAAGCTCCCACAAACAGCTGTGCCAGTCCCTTGGTCCTACTCGCACCACTAGGAGGTGTGTGAATCCCATTTCGTATCTTCGGGCCTGACCCCAAGTGCGAGATTCTTTGCTTCTTGTTGATTAAAAGGAGGATGGGGGCGGAGAACAAAAATGCAGTTGAAAATGAGGACGAGTCTTCCGCGGAGCTCTCGGTAACTGTAAACGTCAAGGTCAAGGGCCCTTCTTCCTTTGCACAACAACCAGCAGTGTTCTGCCGGCCCACCTTTTCCCAAGTCGTTGAATAAGCCGCGATGCCCAGCATGTCAGCATCACTTCGCTCCTCCCACAATGCCATTTCCTTCCCCACCTCCACACCTGTTGCCTCGAGTACTGCTGCCATACCTTCGTGTTTGGTTGTGCCGCGTGTCAGACATACTCAGTACAAGGTGTCATACGTCTCTGCAGGCTCCTCTGTTCCTTGTGGAAAAGGAGGGGGGGGACTGTCACAAAAAAAGCATCGGAGGCGACACCGGCCTTACGTCATGTATGTATCTTGGGCCCGACCAGCGCGCAAAAAGGGCACCAGAAAGCGGACGCTTGGCAGGACAGAAACTCCGGGGGCTGTTCGGACAAGCGGCCGCTCATGCACGAGAAGGTGGTCGCACTGTAGTGTGTCATCCAGCGCCACACGCCGGCAATTCGGTCACGTGCAAAAGAGCCGCGGTAAATGGCACATGGAGGTAGGCCTCGGTGAATCGCGTGGGCGGCAGGTCGCAATGGGACACGATGCTGTGGCCCACAAGTCCCGGCACCTTCACCTTCGCCTGCCGCTGGACGATGACGCCAGCCCAGGCCCGACGGATGGCAGATGTGACTGCTGCCACACAATGGCCGGTGGGCAGCGGTTTAGTGCGCACCAATACCCCGGTCCTTGTGCTTCCTCAGGTCTACATCAGAGACCCCACGCCCCCTTATTTCTACCGCTCAGCAGTGCGATGCCCCGCGCCCTGCACAATCGAAGGGCTTGAGCATGTGGAAGTCTGAAGCCGCAGACATACAAACAGTGACGGAAAAACTCAAAGTGAAGAATGCAAAGCCTTTGAATGCGTGTGGCATGGCGGGCCCAAGACTGGGGATGCGGTGTCTTTGGGAGGCTCAGCAAAGTCAGAAGGTGGGGTGGGGGGCAGTCGGACTGCGACAGGAGCGCAGCGTGTTATTGTTCGACTGAGGCCTCGTATGTCCCGCGTCAAAAAAAGCTCAAAAAACGGCTGACAACGGAAGCCGCATCCCTACCCCCCCTTTACACACGGACAGGCAACGCTTGGCTGGTCCCAGAGTCGCGGATTCATTCAGCACGATACCATCGGCAACCTCCTTGCGTTCTGGGTCACTGGTGTGATGGTTTGAGTTCATTCTTTTCTGCGACCAAATCAATGGGCTGCATGGGGACTGAGAGGGAGTCATAGCATCTGTTGAGTTCTGTTGACCCCTTCCCATTTAGAACGAGCTTCTCCCAAGGTGAGGCCTGTCCGTTTGTATTGGGTAGGGCACATGCCATTCGATCAAAATGTGATTTTGGTGGGTTCATGTTAGACAATCGCGCTTGTCAGCCAGAGCACTGCCTCTGTACAGTCCACTAGGGCGGCATATGGAGGCCATCATGACCACTTGCTGACACTTGAAGCAACCGAACCCAGAACCATTGGCGAGAAATGGTTAGTCATGTGGGATGGTCGTTGGGTCATAAAACATGTCGTCCCGCGTTGCGGGAGGGAAACATGGTCCCAAAACGTGCGACAGGACATATCACAGGAAGGCTCAGTAAGCTTGCCGCTTGGTATTTAAGGTTGTCTGCACTGCTATGGATTTCTAGAAATAAAGTGTCTACAGACTGTGGGGACAAATATGCTGTTTCCAGATTGGCACACCCCCGGCAGCATGGCTGAGGGGCAGGCCCTGCCCCGTCAACAAGTGCTGTCCCGCAAACATCTACACTCACCCGCCCCCGCCCCCCCCACCCCACCCCACCCCAACCCATCGCCCCCCTTTTATCACCCGTGATCCATCCGATGTCCCAAGTGATGTCAAGTCCACTTCGCCGTTGCCCATGTGCTATCTTTCGTCGCGGTCGGTTTCTCAGTGAGTGTCACTCAAATGCCGGACCTGAGCTCTTGCGCTGGGGGGGGGGGGGCTTCCGGCCTCCACCGGCTCCCACTTCCTCTGATTCGGCCACAGGTCCCTTCTCTGGCCAGCGTCGATTCGCCGAAAGGTCGCCCAGTGTGACGCACCCTGCTGCTGCGGCCACCTTCCAGCCAATGTTTATCGGTGCGCGCCAACATTTCCCAGTGATCACCGGCCTGTAGCAGCGTACCGCTTCACCAGCGGGTGGTTGTTGGACAGTGTTTGTGGGCACAAAAGCGCCGTGCAACTTGATGGTGGTCGTTGGATACGACCGTGGGCGCTTCCGCAGCCCAGGACACAAATTGTCCGGCGCACTGCGCCGGAGTTGTGTGACCGAATGCACTCTGGGGCCCAGCTTTGGTACCGCCCTTACGCTTGGGCTCTGGAAATGCTTGGGAGCTACCTCGTCATCCGTGACGTCGCGTGTACAATGAAACTTGCCATTGAACCAAAACACGAGGCTGTCATAGCCCAAACAATATATGCGCATTGGTCAGTGTCAGCCTTCAGTCATGCCTCAAACATTTATTTTACAAGAAATTCGTCCCACATGCCTAAATGTTTGTCCTACACCCGCCATGACTCGTCCACACCCAAAAGTCTGTGAAAAAAAAAAGTAGCATCCGAAACAGCGCCGTTTAAGCAGGGAAAGGAGGGGGGGCGCTGTCGACCAGTGTCTACCAATGCTTAGCACTGCTTAGCACTGTTTACATTGACCCCTTGCTTCTGCACCGTGGGAGCAGACCTCAGATGGATGTCGCACCCCCTGGATGCTGCACGTGTGCGGCCGTCGACGTCCCCAGCAACGACTGGAGAACGTGGTGGAGGGTGCGTGGCGAGCGCACCCCCGTTTGGTTTCGGCTTCCCCACACCCCCTGCCCCGCAATCGGGACCTCATCCGCCAATCCCTTGCTCTCCCCACTCGGTCTGCAGGGCGGACGGCAAACATGCGGTTCCAGCGGGGCTACTTGATGAAGTACAAGCTCTGGCCCTCCCACGACGCGCTTCGGGGTGCCGGATGCGTGCGCTTCCGTCGCGATCAGAGGGGGGGGCGGGGGGGTGGAAGAGGGTCAGGTCTACGGACCGTGGAAGCGAGCAGCCATAAGCACCAGCTTCTAAACGCATGGGGGCTGTCCACAGTTTTTCAGGCACGTTGCCGTGCCAATCAAGGGACCGTTGTAAACCATCACAACGACCGGCACCTCGTTCTGCAAGGGACACATCAGACTCCCGGCTGACGACCAGTCCGGACAGGATCAAAGAATGCCGGAATGGTATCAAACCCTCGTTGTCGGTACAGCCGCGCTTGCCGGTCCTTCTTCTTCTCTGGAAAGCCCTTACGCCTCTGAGAGCGAGTTCGAGGCTTGCCCCTCATGCTAATTTTGGGCTTCTTGCCCAACTGGTCCCACTTCACGGACCTGGGCGCACGAGTGCGATTGGCTGGATTGGGTGGGTCGGGGGATGAATGCAAAGGCTTACCAGAAGCCTGTGTGCAGGGAAGTATTAGAGGGGGAGAGGGGGTTGGCTGGGACCCCCCTCCTCGTAGGGTGTCCAACCCAAAAAGGGAAAAGAATCTTGTTTCTGCAAAAGGGGGAAACTCTTTTTTTTCTGCACACGCGCATACCTCTGGATGGTGAGTCTGCAATACAATGCAGGAAGACGTTCATTCAGGTTGAGTCAGGTTCACGTCAGAACTTTCCTCCGAAGACGTATCACACTGTTCATCAGAGGAGCCAGAGTAATCGGTGCCACGGGTGTCAACACTGCTGACATCCTCACCACCGGACTGAGAGGTTGGTTTGCCTGTATCTGCCTGACAGGGTCCCCCCTTGCAGGGGGACCTGCAGAGAAGTGCAATATGACACGGACGTAGGATTTTTCAGCTCGACAAATTTACCACATTGGAAGGGGAGGAGGGGGGGGAGGGTCTATGGGGGGGGGTCGGGGGGGGGACCACCCTCCTCCTATGGCGTACAGCCTGTTCTAATGCTTCCCTGCCTGCATGGTTGTCAACACTGGGCACCATCATGCCATCCGACAACAATGCAGCAACAGACACCAAATTTCGGAGCATAGATGTACTGTTGCTCAACCTTGTTGTGTGCCTGAATCGCATGCGACTCAGCTCCGTAAATGTGTGCGTGCGTGCACGTGCACGTGTGCATGTGTGCATGCGCGCGTGCGTGCGTTTTCGCCGATTCGCCTCGCCTAAATGGCTTTTTAGCCTGCAACCCAGGTTAGGCCACAGCCACTACGCTGCCTTCTGGCGTGACGAGCCAGCCAAGCAGCCCTGCAACTCATGTGGCCTCCGGCATAATCACAGTGAGCACCAGCCCATTGTGCCCCCTCCCAACCCCTCGTCTCCGCGTGGCTGTGGGCCTGGCCCCAGCCGTCAGCTGTGTTTACGTGGACGACAGTTCGCCGGGACCTGGGTATCATTCGCCGGCTTGCTGTCCCACGCTCACTGGCACAACACCTGAGGGGGGGTTGCGCGCAGCACGCAAAGCAGTCGGTACTTTCCAGCGTCAGGTGGTCGACCGTGTCAACGATGCCCTGCAGGCTACTGCGCTGGCCATGCCCTTTTCGCCCCAAGGACTGGCGCTGAGCCCGCGACTGCACAACCCGTCCCCCTGCATACACACCCTGTGCACTGAAGCTCATCTACCGAGCAGGCCGCCTCCTTGCCGACAGGGGAAGGGATGCCTGTGCTACGCTGACCTACGGTTTCGCACCCTCCTCAACACATGTACACGCTTGCACCGTTTCTCCGGTATGGCAACAATGCCGTTTCGGCGTCCATACGAACTATGTGAGCACCCAGCCCTCTGCCTTTGTGGGCAGCAGTAGTAACGTGGTTGCATCAGTTTGGGGCTGTTAGTGCTACAATATTGTCAGGGGATCGCCCTGTTAAGGGCTGCGAATGAGTCTCTGCCCTGCCCTTTTGACTTACCGTTCCCCATCTCCTCCTCGGCGCCTGCCTCTGCCTTTTGCCCCTCAATCCCCCGTTGTATGTTTGGTCCCTTTGCCTATTTTTTGATCGGGTGAGTTTCGGGCCCCCGTTGCCCGGGAGGTGCCCTGCGGACCCCACCGATGCCCGAGGAAGACCAGGAAACGGGGACCTTCGGGACCCCCGCCCTGACCTCATTTTGCACTCCCCCCTCCTGTGGTACCCATGACATGGAACCATCTGGCTGCCTCCAAACGCCCGGTACCTCCGTGTGCTGCCCTTTCACCCGCGAGGGGCAGTGGGGCTGAGCACCCGCATGAAACCAGCGCTGTACTTTTGTTTTATACGTTGCAAGCCGCTACCGCCTTGCTCTGACCCTTGACCTGCCGGAATGTGGGTGACACGTTGTACAATGGGGTAAGCCATCCTGAGGACTTGTGGAACACCGGACATTTGTCAACAAACACCCACACCGGCCTCACCACAGCCCCAGCCACAGAACACCCATACCAGCCTTCTTGCTCCTCCATCTCGTCTTGGTACGGGGACAGCACACGCACAAGCCCGTCCAGGAACACGGCGCAGTATCGGCGCATCTTCCGCTTCTGGGCGAAGGACTCAAGAATGGCGTGCAGCATCGTGTGGGCCTTGAGGACCGTGTCCAGGAGCGTCGGCTGCTCGAAGCGCAGCGCGAGCCAGTCATCGCAGATCAGAATGGGGCCACCCTGAACACACGCCCGCAATGCGGAGCATCCGTCGGTTGCTTCCTCATTCAGCCACACGACCCTCAACTGACGGACGTGCGCAGACGTGTCGCTCGCCAAACGACAGAAGGTGCAGCCCAGGAAGCTGCAACATGGCCTAGACGCCCACGCTCCGGAGACAGTGCCCGGACGCCCATGCCCAGTACCGGTGCGCCTGGGCAATGGTCGGGTGGGTGCAACGCTCATTGCCCGACATCAATACGCTCGGGCAAACATGCGAGCTCAAAGTCTGTGCTGCGCAGGGGCCCGCAGCAGTGGGATCTCTGGCACAGTGTGCTCGTCGACCCACCGACCAACCCTTTGACTTGCCACTCACCGACGACCCGTTGCCCGGCGCATCACATGTGTGGACACCCGATGCCCTGCCCCCGGGGTCGGGCGGTACACCTGCAAAATGTCCACTGCGGGAACGGCGAAGACGGATCTGCAGGACAATACCACCGGCAGGACCCCCACCAGCGACGTGTTGTCCACGACCATTCGCTCCTCCGTCACGGCCCTTCGGTCCATATACGCGAGATAAGGCGTGGCTCCCCCGCCGGGATGCCCTCGACACAGCGAATCGGACCCGAGCCCTGTGCGCCAATGAGGTCAGGGGGTCGGGCCGCTGGGGAACCCTCACCCTCCGAGCCCAGAACAGCCCTGTGATCCTTGACCGCTCGCTGTCCCTGCAGAGCTCAGCCGCAGAGGTCGCACGGCAGTCGTCTGCGGAATTCGTGCACGGGACTGTGAAGCTACAGCGACAACAGTGCGTTGCTGTGGCATGCAGCTGCACTCCGCTGGAATGTGCTGCACTCCGGCCACAGATTCGCAAACGGGGGCTTTCTTCGCATCTTTGGGCGCTGTAGTGTCTGACGGAAAGCTCCAGGACCAGGAGCCGACCCACCACGAGCCAACCCAATGGGGACGTGAACCGACCTGGAACTGGACCCGACCACAAAGTGCAGGTCGAGTGAAAACCGTGTGTCTGACGTCAGCAGGACGCGGGGCTCCACAACGGTCGTACACGGGCCGTGTGACGGAGAAGGGCGTTCGAGCACGAAAACCGTCTACGGCACCCGCTGCACTTGTGCACAGGTGCGCACAAGCGCTGCAGATTCCAGTACATCAATCGCTCGTTGCGCGCGGAAACAGGCGACCCCGGCACTGCTCGGGTGAAGCTGAATGCGCTGAATTCGGTGGGATGCAGCAGCGACAGCCTCCGCACTGCAAACCCTTCGGCACTAGGGCCACGTTTGGCGCCGCCGTTGGTGGTGACGGATTCAATGGCCCGGCCAACTTGGCCACCGCTCCGAACGCCTCCCCCGCAGTTTCGCACGGCTCCGTTGGATCTGCCCGCACCTGCCGCGGCCCGACGACCCGACCCCCTTCCCAACGAACACCAAAGTCCCAAATTAGTGCGAGTGTTCGTCACGACCATCGGCGTTGAGTGCCCCTCGGGAAAACAGCAGCAGGACTTCCCTCCGCTTTGCGCACAAGAGCCCCAGCGCCCATCGCCCGTGCAATGCACACAACACGCAACGCATGGGACGTGGTGCCCGGCGCCTCACAGCCACACATCACCGCCAGCCCCCTGCTCTTTCTTTGTTCAACGACACTTCGTGTTCGTCTTGTGTCCCTCCGGTGCCCCATGCCATTGGGCACCGGGTGTAAGGTGACCGCCTTTTGGCTGTGGACTGCGAAATGCGGGAGATCCGGGGAATACGCCATTTGCCCTCCGAACAATCATCGTGTGACCAGGCCTGAGCGTGAAGGGTGGGAGAAATACACGAGCCCAGGCCCTTTTCTTCCAAAACGTCCGGTGACAACTTGAGTGGGCGGGCTTTCAACTGGGGGGGGGGGGGTTCGATACAGCCCTCTGTCTAGACCCCCCCCCAAAAAGAGGCTCAATTGACGGGCCCCCCGAAACCCTACCGAGACTTAACCCCGGGCCCCGGAGGTGACCCGGACCCAAAATTCACCAAAAAATGAAAATATAATTTCTTGGAATCAGTGCGTCGAGGGGATTCAGAAAAGTCATCATTTGCCATTTTGACCCTTTTCGATGCGAAAAAAAAATTTCGGCGCCTTTGGCGCCAGAGTTCATAGAATGACGACGGATTAATTATTAATCGATGAGAACAATCGAGCCCTTTTCCGAACCGCCCCCCCCAGTGTTGGGGGGCTCTACTGACCCTTCCCCCCAAGTTGAAAACCCGACTTCCCATTTCTCTTACTTCCCTATGGTACACCCCCTTTCCCAGGGATGCGCTTGAAGGGGACAGAACGCTGGACGGGAAGTTCAAAAGCGGTTGCCAAAGCGGTTACTTGACCTGGGAAAGGCGGTTGGGGGAGCAAGGGCTAGCGGTTACAATTCAACAAGTGGGCCATTGCGAGCAGTTGATACGGACCCCACTGTCACCGAAGGGAGAGGAGGTGCAGACCAACGGTTGCACTGCTGACCGGAGACCACCACCGCTTCCGTTTGCGGTAAGCCACGTTCGGGTACAGGCTCATGGCCACGACGGTGGAGATCAGGCGAGCGTCCGCGGCGTTGCGGTCATAGAACGGCAAATAGCCGAACTGCATCTCCTCCTGTGCGAACGATTGCGGAATTCGGCGTCAGCCCACCGCCAGACCTCGACAGCGATCCTGGTGCCCCCGGCCGTTGGCCGCACATGTGCACCCATGGTCGTCCGTGTGGGAATGCGTTGCAAGCAGTTCGTGCCAAGGCAAAGCCGAAAGGTCGCAGGAGAAACCGCCCCATTGCCTCACGGCCGATGCACCGGCCGTGAACGATTGTCTGAGCAATTCGGTCGTGAGCAGGGACTGCCCGCACGGGCCCCTTCACACACAACGTATTGTGCAGCCTTGGCCCGGGCCCGCACTTTCTAGAGCTCGCCGATCACTTCAGCCGGTTTGCAGTCCTTATTCGGTCGCGTGCCGCTCGCAGTGGCTCCACTTGTGCACTTTTCCCTCTGCCCTGCCCGTGCGCGCCCTTGACCCGCATGAAATCGTCGCAGGTTTGAAAAATCTCAATCACCCACCATTTCTTTGCAAAAGACCTTCACACTGAGTACAATGAGCCCTTTGCCGTGATGCCTTAGACACGCCACTCGCCATGACGTGAACGTGAATGGGTCGCCCACAGCAACAATACCTTAAAGGTCTGCAGATACTGCTCTCGGGTGTTGCGGATCTCAAGCATTGTTGTCTGCGCTAGTCCATACGTCTTGCAAACTTCTCCTTTGTCAATAGAGCTCTCCCTGAAATCCATCAAATAACAGCCACAAAACGCCCGCCCCTCGACGCAACTTCTCTGCCCCTCCCCGGTCCTCGACGCACCTCCTTCCACCACATTCCCATCGCATCCACCCTGGTCTCTCCTGCACCTTCTCCTGTCCTCCCCGCATCCTCACCGGTTTTGCCTGCATCCTCCCGGCCTCCTACACATCCACGCCGCTCCTCCCTACACCTTCCCTGTATTCCCTGCAACCAGGGCTTCTTTTAGGGGGGGGGGGGGGGGATGCGTCTAGGGGGAGTCGGGGGGGGGGGTCCAGCCTCCCCCCCCTAGCGGTGCTGAGTTGTTAACAGGAGCCCTGCCTGCGACCTCCGCATCTTCGTCCACATTATTTGGCAGCAGCAAGCAGCAGCAGTGGGGGGGCAGGGGTACTGGTGTTGCAGTCTGCATCAGCAGCAATGGGATGGATGCCGGTGGGAGGCGCGGGATGCAGGGAACACCGAAGGGGGGGGGGGGTTGGAGAGCGCGGGGAGGAGGCGGGGGCGCGGTGCTGGGGCCCATCTCATCCAATGCACCTCTCAATTCGTCTGGGGCCCAGAGGTTTCTCCCCTGGGCCGTGTGATGACGCACTTCCAAATCGGTCCGCACGTCAGCTGCGACAGTCCTCCGTTTGCTTTGGTCCTCCGCAGAACACGGCGCACACTTTGCCCCGGCTCCCGTTCGTCGGCCTGGCACCCGCTGTCCTGTCCGCAGTCCCCCCTCCTCAGACATGAACATCACCATCATCTGACGCCCCGCCCCCAAACAGGGAGCACACCCAGCCACCGCATGAGCAAAACGCTCAAAACTGCAGGGCACCGCGAATGTATAGCACTTGGGGATAAGGAGACCCCGGGCCTTGCGTTACACATCGGTTGTGGTGGGGCAAACCCCGTAACGCCACGGTTCGGTGACTGGCTGCCCGTCAGCGCTGGCTGGGGGCGGGCGCTGCCATTGTGACCGGCGGGACACACGTTGCACCGCCTTGCGCAGACCCCTGCCCTTGTCCCATTTCTCACAAACCAACACTCAGATCACTGTCGCTTACCACGCGTCGATGGCAGTGTTCTCCCGTGTGAGACGTGACCCCATCACTGCATGGCATTGCGGCAGCCATATGAAAAACAAACACTGATACCCATGTGTTAGCAAAGTGGTCCGCAAACATTTGCAACGAGCAGGGATTGGGCCTGGTATCTCCCAGTGTGCAGCATCTGCTTGACCCTATGCATCGAATCCGGAATGTAACGCGCGTATCTGGAAAAGAGACATACATGGGACGATAAAAATGTAGAGTATCAATGTCCAGTTACGGGAAAAAGTAACGCAAAGACCCCCGGACAGGGGGCGGGGGTTATCTGATCATCGAGTCGGATGGGCCGGAGCGGGCCCCCACCACCGGGACTAGCCAATACTGGGGATGGTGCTATCTGGATGAGGCAGAGGTACCACTGCCATACCACGTTTCCCAACCCAAGCCCCGTCTGGGTCAGTAGCTTCTCTACCGGCTGGGGCCCTCTCTGGGCCTCTGAGTGCGTGCGTTTCGGCCAGACGTCCTGCCGTCGGACGCTCAATTGCGGGCTGACGGACGGTGGTAGCTGGACCTGACCTGACCTGACCTGACTATCTGATCACGCCCCCCCCCCATGACCACACATATCAATCCGCACGACTCTGATCCGCTCTGATGCGCCATAAAGATCTCCCAAACAGAGCTCTGGGCGCATCTCGCTCAAGCCCCACCTATACCTGTGCATACGGCAGACTGCACACACACCATTCATGGAAAAGCCGGAGCAGCAGCATGTAATCGCTGTCTGGGGCTCGGCCATCAACTATTCGGTCTCGGGCCTTTCGCAGCTGCTGTGCTATTGGGAGGCAAAGAAGAGCGTCCGTGTGTCAATCCAGAATCAAATTGCACTCACATGAGAGCTGCCGCCCTCTGCACTGGCCAACCTCACCGCTCCCTCTGCATGAGCCCCTCAGCGCTCAGGTCTCCAGTTTGCTTAGTTTCGGGCAAGGTATTCATCAAATGCAAATCCATAAATCTGCGGTGCATGTCAAATTGTCTAGTGGCATGGCTTTCATGTGGGCTGAAATCGGCATCACAACTCTGCAGTGGAAGGGCATCGTGGGTTCATGATTTGGGCTTCATGCTGCACACAGCACTCGTGTGCATGCATGTGAGTATGCATGTGAGTCTGCTTTGGCCATTAGCCCTGGAATCTACAAATGGGGGGGGGGGGGTAGCATGATTTTCTGACCGCAAAAACGATGTGCTAAAATTTTCAAGAACACTGACAAGAGCACAGAGGGGTTTTTCTTCTACTACTCTGCAAGCCTTGTGCACTGATCACAACTTTCTGTTGCGCCACACCCAACAGCCAACCCAGGCTGCGGAAGATTGTGACCAGGTTTGTTCATACTGTCCTCACAACCGCTCCATATGCATGTGCTATTACCTCAACATCTCGCACCACCTCCATCCATATGTGCAGACTACTGTGCATGGGAGGTGGAGAGGGGGTGCCATGGAAGTATCCTGCATAGGTTATACCATCTGCAATCTCACGTCCAATCCACTTCTAGTCCACCACCACTGCAACTCCAGCCCACCTTGGGCCCACCTTAGTCCACATTCAGTAGCATCCAGTGCACATCAAGTGCAACCCTAATGTCCCGGCCGTCCACTTCCACTGCGCGCAGGGGCGGTACCACAGTACCCTAGCACATGCCCCTTAAAACAATGCCCATGACACGCTCGAGCTATATATTTGATGGGTTTGTTGATCCTAAAACAATTCCTCTTGGTCACTGCATGACCTGATTGTTGACCCCTTACCGGTCCTCAAACTACCCTTTCATTTGCTGTGATCCAGGAAATTCAGCAAATCACTGGGTGTCACCTTAGCTCATACACCTTCTCCACATTTGGCCGGGCCACCAATGACGCCATACATTAGAGTATCGCTGTCTGGCTGCCAACTCTAGTCCATTGGACCAAGGGTTTGCCATTCTCATTGAACACACGGCGAATGATGTGAAGGTGAGGAGCCGTTGAGCACGGACTATGAAATGGCACAGCTCCTCGATACACAAGACTTGTGGTTTGAACTCAGGTGGTGCCACGGCCTGATGATTGGAAGCTTTGGTTGAGGAATGAAACGGCTTGAAAGTTGAACCGGCTGAATTGGATGCAACCGTAGGTTATGTGTGTGAGTATGTAGCGACAAAAGCTGAAATACCCCTCCTCTGTCACCACTGGGGGGGGGGGGGGCAATGGCTGACCTCGGGTTTGAATAAGAATTCGGCAATTGTGGGAGCCTTGGATGTGGCGTGCGCGCAGCGAGGATATTTGGCCACCTATCCCGGCCAAGCAACCGTACTTACCACCAAGGGGTTTTCTTGCGCTCGCGGTGCAAGCACGGCGCCGATACTCCCCCATTGGGCTTCATCTTCACCACGATTGAGTACACCGATGTTCCAAGTGCCAAAACCGGCCGCAATACTCCATTTGCACCCTCTACGCACCTCCAACATGCCTCCTTTTGTGCCGGCATATTATCTACCCTAAACATGTGCCTTTGCACCCCACACCACCCGGTGACTTGCCCCCCACCACACCTTTGGGTTTTTTGAGGTGGTAAATAGTGGTTTGACCTCTACCATCTTGGGGTCCCAACATGGGGGATTCAACATGGTTGCTTTCATGGGGTCCTCAACATCCCAAAATACAAATGGCTAAGTAATCCATACCGTTTTGGGGTCTTGAGAGCCACATTGGGGTGCCCAAAATAGGGATATCAAATTTTCTAAACACGCCATGTTGTCTCTAGGTGCCAAAAGTTGGGGGTATCCAAATGGCTATATTAGGCATGCCTGTTTGGGGTATGCAACAACGAGGAAAGAAAATGCCTCAACCGCCAACGAGGTATGCAAGCGCTGCCACATCTTGAAGTTCCCTAGCGCCCAGCGTGGGGACTAACTCACAAGTGGCTCCCGAACCCCTACAATCTCACGTGTATGTATGTGGCCACATTTGCTATACAATTGTTGCCATCTCATGCGTCCCGGATGCCCAATGGAAGGACCAAATGAGAGGTGGCTACTTGACGCTTGCGTCATGCGGGCCCGCATGTGGCAAAGTGGCTACATAACCCCTACCATCTCGGGGTTACCCAACGCTCTGCGCAGGATGAAATCAGAAATAGCTTATTAACCCCTGTAGGCAAATTTGTGGCATAATTGTTGCTCTGGGTCCCAAATGCCCGGAGCACGGACAAAAGCAGAGGTAGCAACTTGAGGCTTGCCGTCTTGAGGGCCCACAATTGGGCAAAAAAGCTACATCACCCCTGCCATATCGGGGACCCCCAACGCCCTATGCAGGGTCAAATCAGAATTGGCTCCTTAACCCCTGCCGTCTCAGGGGGCCGCATGTGGGCGGAGTGGCTACATAACCCTTGCCCTCTCAGGGTTCCGTGGTGCCAAGCGTGGGGACAAGAACAAAAATCGCTACTTAACGCCTATTATATCCTTGGCCCTTGTGGGCAAGATGGCTACATAAACCTTGCCTTCTTGGGCACCCTCATAGTAGGGAAATCAAGGTAGGCACATAATCCCTCCGTTCTAGGGATCCCTCACATGGGCATATTAAAAGGCCTCCATAAAGGTTGCCATCTCGCACCCCGGTATGGGGGAACTAAATTAGCTACACAACCCCTGCTATCTTATGGAGCGTCATATAGGGGGAGTTAAAATGGCCAAAGAATCGGTGCCATCTTGTCCCCAACATGATCCCAATATGGGACAATCAAAATTGCTACATGGTGCCTACCGTCTCGGGGGCCATGGTATTAGACAATCAAAATGCATCCATAACCCTTGCTGTCTAAGGGTCCCCAACATAGGGGGATCAAAATGGCAACATGACCCCTGCCGTCTCAAGCTCCACAATATAGGGGGCACAAAAAATCCACATAACCCGTACTACTATCTCATGGTCCCAGAAATCGTTAGATCGAAAAGGCTACAACGCGTGCCATCATGGAATCCACAAAAGAGGGGAATCCCATTGGTGACAAAGCCTCATGGCATCCCCTAAGAGGAAGAATTGAAATGGCTACATCACGCTTACCTTCTCGAGGTCCACGGTGTACAAAAATAATTGGTTGGTGGCCCTGGCCGTCAATGTCCCCGGGATCGGGGAATCAAACTAGCTACATCACCCCCACCCTATTGGGTGGCCAACACGCATGAATCAAAATGGCGACATACCCCATGCACTCAAGTTGCCCCACATCAGGGGATCAAAATGGTTCGATAACCCTTCCCATCACAGGGTTACCAGCGGAGCATTATAATCCTTGCCGTCACGGCCATGACCCCTTCCTTCTGAGGCTTCCCAACATACGGGAATCGAAATGGCGATAGAATGCCTAGTGTCTCGTGGCAGACTGTGTGTATGGGGGACTAAAAATGGCGACACAAACCCTACCCTCATAGCGCCCTTCATTCAAGGGGATCGAAATGGCCCTTAACCTATTGTCGCATGTCCCTCTTATGGGGGGATCAAACACTCTTACGGTCTATGACAAGAGGGAATCAAAAATGGCTACAACATCGATGTTGTAGTCCTAGATTTGCAATGTGCAAACCTCAAAATGGATTCATAGCGAGCCATCTTAGGGAATCTAAAATGGCTACATAACGCCTATCGTCTTGGGGTCTACAGTATGAGGTAATCAAAATGACTCGGGGTACCCAATATAGGTGGAGCAAAGTGGCAAGGTAACACGGTAAAATGTGCCGCACACGTGGTACCAACAATGGGGAGTGGTAAATAGTGGTTTGACCTCTACCATCTTGGGGTCCCAACATGGGGGATTCAACATGGTTGCTTTCATGGGGTCCTCAACATCCCAAAATACAAATGGCTAAGTAATCCGTACCGTTTTGGGGTCTTGAGAGCCACATTGGGGTGCCCAAAATAGGGATATCAAATTTTCTAAACACACCATGTTGTCTCTAGGTGCCAAAAGTTGGTGGTATCCAAATGGCTATATTAGGCATGCCCGTTTGGGGTATGCAACAACGAGGAAAGAAAATGCCTCAACCGCCAACAAGATATGCAAGCGCTACCACATTGAGGTCTCCAACAACAGCCAGTCACATAACTTGGCCACACAACCTGTGCCATCTTGGCATGAACAACATGCAGCGTTCAGAATGGTTGCTTAGTGTACAGAACAAACAAAACAGCTACACAGTGCATGCTGTCTTAGGTGCCCAAACAAGGGAGAATTAGCAGTTTTGCGGGAATTAATGGCTTTTGCGGTCTTTGGATGCCAAAAAAAGCGGATCAAACTGGCTAATTAACTCACAATCGCTAGGCAGCACCAACAATAGGGAGAGATAAAATGGCAAAGGCACAGGAGGTTACAAAACCCCCCCCTTCCCCCCAGGCGAAACCCACAAGAACTGGTCGGGGTGGAAACACCGCAACGAACAAACCAACAAAGCCACAGCTGACCGCAGACCAGAGCTGAAGCTTGGGCATGGGCAAGCTTGCATACCATTGAGCTGCAAGACAACGAAAACCCAAGAAACCTCAACCACCTTGCGGTCACATGGTTACATCATCCTTGCCGTCTTGAGATCTTCAACGGCATAAGATACAAATGGCTATGTAACCTGCACCATTTTGGAGTGTCAACAGCCGAAAGGAGTCACAATAGCGACATGACCGCTACTAATGTCGGGTGCCCAACAGAGGGGGTTCGAAATGGCTACATATTGCATGGCATCTAGGGTTCCTCAAAAAGGGGAATGCAAATGGTTACATGGGCTGTGCTGTCTTGGGGTCTCCAAAAAGAAACAAGGGGGAATGGAAATGCCCAAATAAACCTTACCATCTCAGCGTCCCCAAACTGGGAAACGCAAATTGGCAGATGAGTTGTGCTGTCTGGGGCTGCATGGTGGAAGAAAAATGGCTACATAACTGCTTCAGGCCAGGGTCCCCGACAAGGCAGAATCAAAATGGTAGCACAACGCCTTCCTTGCCAGGGTCCCGAATATCGGGAATCAAAATGGCTACACAACCCCAAGGTTCTCATGGTCCACAACATAGGTGAAATGGCTACATAGCCGCCATCATCTCA
Source organism: Eutreptiella sp. 'Long Island Sound 2002' (assembly GCA_964036045.1). NCBI lineage: Eukaryota > Euglenozoa > Euglenophyceae > Eutreptiales > Eutreptiaceae > Eutreptiella > Eutreptiella sp. 'Long Island Sound 2002'. The sequence goes on from OZ038385.1 coordinate 13,878,705, forward strand.
CGGTGCCTGACATGGGGGGATCAAAATGGCTGCATAACCCGTGCCATCTTGGGGGGCCCAGTGCGCGGAGGAGTCAAAATGTTCACGTCCGCGCACCCACTTATATGCACGCAACCAATACAAACAAACACAGGCATCAACAAGTGGCGCCAAAGACCTTCAGATTTGTTGAAAGCCTGAGTATATGGAGATCGGTGGCTGAGGCTGGCAACAATGACCGTCACAGGGTCCAAAACCCCCATAGTGGACGCCAAAAGCAGCATCTTCCCCAGGCCCGGGTGCAGAGGCATGCCAGCCAGCAGACTGAGGGTTGAATGAAAAAATGTAGGCATGGACGCAGAGACAGAGAGAGAGGGAGGGAGGGTGGGAGGGAGGGAGGGAGAAAGAGAGGGGGGGGGAGGGGGGGGGAGGAAAGGAAGGAGACCGGTGGGGCAGAGGGAGATGGAGAGGGAGAGGGGAAGGGGGAGGGAGAGGGAGAGGGGAAGGGGGAGGGAGAGGGAGAGGGAGAGGGATGCAGAGAGGCAGAGGCAGAGGCAGATGCAGAGGCAGAGGGAGAGGGGGGGGGGGGCAGAGAGAGAGCACGAGACAAGGACAGAGAGGGAGAGAGAGAGGGGGAGAGAGAGAGAGAGAGAGAGAGAGAGAGAACAAAGCAGAGAGGGGTGGAGGGAGACAGGGAGAAAGAGAGAGAGTGTGTGTGTGTGTGTGTGTGGGTGGGAACGAAAAATCACCTCGGCGGGCAAGATCATGGGAGGGGTACAAAGACATGGACATTGTATGGCAGTCAGTGGTCATTCTCTCAACACATGTGCTGCTACTCGCTGTTGAGGGCCCTCCATGGAGGCACTGGGCATGTCTTTCCCCTTCTTATAGGCATTCGGGTGACACGACGGTGCCTGAAAGTGGCACGTGTCGTCCCGTCATCCGACCAGCCATGCTCTCTAAGGGGGCGGCCTGTTCAAATTCTAGACCCCAACCGGGTGCAAAAACTTTTGGGGATCTGGAGCGGGGGGAAGGGAGGGGGGGGGGGGGGTAGGTGGGTCGGCCGGTCAGCCGCTGGGCTCCCCAGGGGGGGGGGGGGCACAGTGGGTACCCCAACATACATACGGTTGCCTGTACGTGCCTCCTCCTCTCCTCCCCCCACCCTCTTCTCTGCACCTGGTTGCCTTGTTGCCCTGCAGCACCCATAGTGCATTGTCCCTAGTTGAGTTGCCGCTAGGGGAGTAGCCTGGGGGAGTAGCCTGGGGTGCTGCAGAGCAAGGGAGGCACCCAGACACGGTGCGTGTACATTAGTAGATCCCTCCCTCCCTCCCCCCACCCACCCCTCATCCCCCCTATATGCCCCTCAGCACTCGCGGGGCTGGCACCATCCATCCATCCATCCATCCATCCCCCCCCCCCCCCCCTTCAGACCCCTCAAAGTTTTCGAACCCGTCTGTCTACACTTTTAGATTTTGGGGGAAAGTGTCGGCACCAAAGGTGCCGAATTTTCTTTTCCCCCTCCTGAGGGGGCATTTTTTTAATCCTATGTGTCTATGCTCAAAATTCTCACAATTTTGTGGAGAATTCGAAAATGGGTGAAAAACACAGAAAAAAATTTCGACCCCTGACGTGACCTCTGGGTAGGACCTTGGCTGAAGGGGGCCTGAGCTAATGCAGAAAAGAGGGTTCCGGCGGCCAGGCTTAAAGTTGCCCAGCAGATGGCGCTCAGGGGGGAGCCTGATCGCCTTGAGTTGCCCGACGATGCTGGCCCGACTGCCTGTGGACCGCTGGGACCTATGACATTGCCCAGCCGGGATTCCGGGCGCAGGCTGAAAATAATCCCTGCGATGCGCTGATCATTTTGAACATACACAACTGGGGTAAAAAAAATTTCAGAAAGAATTTGGCCTGTTGGCGATGGCCAGAGCCATTCAGGCTCCCACACCACGACAAAGGTCACCGCCCCCGGGTTTTCCTGGGCGTGGGAGTGGGTGGGGGGGGGGGAGGGGTCCTAGAATTCGAACAAGCCGCCCACCTTGAGCGGTACAGAACGGAACAGTTCTGACCGGTGCCCAGGCAGCATCCTGGCACTCAACACGGGTCGTCACATCTCCTTTTACACTTGACTTTGCCCCTGGCCATATCTGCCCAGACCCTCCAACAACAGAGCGGTGCTGCGATCCATCTCTGCACCGACTCCGACCAGGGATTTGCTTGGCCATGGCCACTTTTCGAGGACCCACCCACCCCCAGGCCGAACCAGCCTCCCTCCGAAACCAGAAATTTTGCTCTCATTAGGGGGCCAGACATCAGGCCCAGCTAAGATACGCAAAACTTTTGCCCCAGAAGAACCCACCCACCCACCCATGGCCATGGTGTAAGCTGTACTGAACAAAGGCCTCCGACCACCAACACCGCCTACGCGGCATCAAAAGGGAGCCGTTGCGCACCTGCCGAGTGATGTCAAGTGATGCTCTGGACCCGGCGTCAGCACCCTCATCTGCACTAGTGACTTCAGAGCAGTGGCAACTGTCTGGGGCTCAGGCGGATCAATGGCAGAACTGAGGATGTGAAGCGGGTCGTCAAACCGCAGAGACTTGAGCTGCAGGCACACCTGCGGCGATGAGGAGAACCCAGTGGGGGGTGGGGGGGTCACCTTCGAAGTGCAGGTTAGGGTTAGGGAGAATTGTGTTCCTTTGTCTCTCGCAAAGGGGGGGGGCTTACGAGAAAAAACAGAGACAGTGCCCAACAGAAAGCGGTGTGACCACAGTAGTGCACTTAGGGGACAGGGGTAGCGAGGGCCCTTGGTGTCTCCCGTGCCAATAACAGTGCTTGCTGCCACATTTGAATGGTGGTGTGGTGGTGGAAGAACAACACAACGAAGAACACTGACGGCAAAAGTACTGAAAATCATGGGGAATTACGGAGAATTGCGGTCGTATCGCAGGCCCCTCTGTGGTCCCGGGCCTGGTTGGGGCACAGGGACTTGTTGTCAGGCCGTTGGCGCAAATGGTACACAGGGCCCCGGCAGCAAAAGATGTGAAAATCCTTTATCCAGCCCAAAAATGGACATTGGCCCTTAAGATCAAGGCAGATACTCCAGGGAGCATAAGAACCGGGGGGGGGGGGGATGCCGTGTTCATACAGATATTGGGGTGGACAGACGGAGTAGGTGGAGGGGTGACTGGGCTCGCGCGGGGGGTGCTCCAGTCAACCCCCCACATTCCTTTGACAACATTGACCGTTGGTGGTCCATGTGTGGTCCCCATCACCCGCCAATTGTGACAACAGCAGGAAGGCATGCAGGGAGGTCTGTTTGTCCTGAAATAAAACAGAAAACTAGATTTCGTCAGCTTTTCTGCGACGGCTTTCTTCAGTACACTAGCGGTTAATGTCCAGACCAGCCGCCAATATTGCCCGTTGGCGGGCCACGTCCCCCTGGCGCAAGCACGGCCCAGTTCCCACAAAACGGCAGTAACAGAGGGTCCCCGAGCTTAGACCAAGCCGTGTTTATGCATGGACATGAAAGGACATGAAGGGGGGGGGGTGTTGGGCACAGCAACCTCAGCCACGGCTCCCGATCACATCAACACGCATTCAGATGGCACACACTCCAAAGCCAATGCTGTGATGCGCAGAACTCTCACACACACGCCCCGGCCCCTCTTGATATGTCCTTCCCGCACACAATGGGCTCACGTGCTTGTAGCCTTACAGTCTGCACCACAGAAATGGAGGTCCCAGAAACGATGGTAACAGCGCAAAGGGGAGGGAGTTGTGGCAAATGGCACGGGTTGCGCCCTTTTGCCACGCCACCTACACACCGGGCCATGTCCTTGACGCCTGTGGGGTAGTGCGACTGCGCAATAGACGGGTGAACCAACCATACTACTGGGCCTAATGCCAAAACTACACTGCTGCACGGTGGCTGCCACTGGACTGGTGAGGTCCGTGTTACATGACCGCGGGGGTGGATGCCATGCACCCGCAGGGTAATGACAGGGCGTTCCTCATATTGGACTGGTCCTGCTGTAGATCCTCACGCAGTGAGCCTCAGACCCTGTCCAGGCACTCCTAAGCCACAGGTTAAGGGTCACAAGCCCCATCTGAGAAAGGTCCCATGATACCCCCTTGGAGCACCCACCGGACAGGGTGGGCCACTGGCCACATTCTCCTCTGGCAGGCATCCACGGCCCCAAGGCCACTTGGGACACTCAAGAGGGTCAACCCGACAGGTCCACAAGAGCCCTTGTGACAGTGAAAACCATGGACAACCTCAACAGGCTGTTCCGCTGATACACAGTCGTGGATGAGAGAAACGAACGCACCACACGCACCGTGCATAGCACCGTGCATAGCACCGTGCATAGCACCGCGCATAGCACCGCACGCTAGTTCTTCATTTCTATTTTACGCACTTTTGGCAGATTTCCAGGTTGGCAAAGACGCGGTGGACCATGGGGTTAGCATACAACAATGGAGGCCTCCACTCTACCTCCTCACCAATGTCACGGGGTGCTCATTCCCGTAAGGTGCCCCACAAGGTGCTGTGGCGAGTTGGATGGTTCCGAATCCGAGTCACGGGGCCTGATCGCTTTGGACTGTCTGACGATAGATAGCTGGTAGAAAATGATTCTCCCATTCTCTGTAGGGTTGGTATTGCACATTCCGTGCACCCAAGAATCGCCGGATGTGCACCACAGCTCATATCATCCAATGCAATTTCTGAATCCGGTCTAGCAAAGAAACCCATACTTCCGGAATGTGTTTTCCGTCCTGCTGCCCTCCCACAAAGTCTATGCTTTGGGAGAATGGGAACGTTTCTTGTGCGCCGCGGAAGCGCCGCAGGCGCCGCAAGGAAAGGGTAATTAGCTTTAGTGTACACTGTCCAAGAAATATACACCGGAACAAAAAAATTCCGGGCACGTTGATCTGTTGACACTATCATTCTCTACAAAGTGAGAGACTACGGCCCCGGCTCAACGCGCAAAGCGTGGTAGGGAATCCCACCCTTCTACTGTGGATAAGGAGGAGGGGCGTTACTCCCTCAGTCAAAAGTAGCCCCGATGCTACTCCTAACCCCATACCCCCTAAATCAGGCAACTTCATGGATACATGTGAGCCCTCTGCTGTGCCATGGTTGTGTGTAAGTGTGTAAGCGAGTCCCTAACCCCAACTCAAGGGGCCACGCAACAAAGCGTGGATAGCGAGTCCCTAACCCTGACTCCAAGGACCACGCAACAAAGTGTGAATTGAGAGTCCCTAACCCCAACTCAAGGGGCCACGCAACAAAGCGTGGATTGAGAGTCCCTCCGGTTTCCTCAATGGCACCGGAAGATAACGAAGCTTGTAAGACTCAAGTAACCCCTGTCTTGTCGGGGGTCCCCAATAAGGGGACAGAATCAAAATTGACTGCCTCACCCCTCCCTTCTCGGGGGCCCAAAAAAGGGTGGAATGGCTGCATAACCCCTGCCATTCTGGGGTCCCCAATGTCAAGCCCGGGAACAAAATCAGAGGTGGTCGATCTTGTGGGCCCAAACCGCATTGGGTACGGAATCAAATGCACCATTTATGAAAGATAGAGGCCCAAAAAGGGGAATGTAGCAATCAAATAGGAGAAAAAAGTGGTGTGGGGGGGTAAATGGTATGTAACAAATGTGTGTGTGTGTGTGTGTGTGTGCGTGTGCGGCACTATTCCGCCTGTATCCTGGTATAGTTACCCAAACTGCGCGCCGCAGGCGCCGCAGGGAAAGCGTTCCCAATGGTGTTTACAGCCCGCATTGACTAAATGAAAAAATCTTGCATTCATAAAATAGCACGAGAAACCGTGTGCACCGCATGCACCACGCGTTCGTTTCTTTCGTTGTTTAGTGGGCTCAAACACTGGGCGCCTTGCCACTTGTTCTCGGGGGTACACCAAACGGAACCCATATGAGACCCCCACCCTACTGTGCTGAGGCCAAGCTCACGTGGAGACCGTGACTGGCAACCCCTACTTCTTCCGCTTGGTGTGGCAGTGGCGGGAGCTGCCCCATCCGGATAGCACCTTCTGCAAGGGGCGGTGTTCCCTGATGTTGGGGGCTCATCTGGCCAATCCGACTCAGAAAGGGGAGGAAGAAGGGAGAGGGGCTGCAGTGGGGGGGGGGGGGGGTTCCAAATGGAACCTGCGCTGCTGAGCCGTGCCAATGAATCCCTTAGAAAACCCCATTCCATCATCACATCAGGTCTGTGCAGGGCTGCTTGCGACCTGCCTGGACACAGCAAAGCCGACTACAACGAACGCCCCGCTTCACTGAGTGCAAACCCAAGTCTGGTGGTGAAGTATCAGCGTCCAATAAGTAGAGATACATGTGCAACAGCCACAGTCCCTCACGCCGGACGCGGTCTCCGAAGCGCAGCAGCCAGGAACATCCTTCCGAATAGGGGGCCGACCTTGTGCTATTTGTTGCCATGTGAAACACTGTCCACAGCAACGTAAGGACCATCCGTGCTGTTGATCCCGGGGGGGGGGGGGGGGCGCAGGCGAGACACTATCATGCGGACAAACACCGAGTTCAGGAGCATGGCACTGCAGCCCCTAGTCTAGCATGGCAGCAGATGCTGTTTCGCATGGGTGTTGTCCGTTCGGCGGCATCGGGGCATGTGCTCCGTTGTAGTACTGATGTCGGGGTCTGTCTGAATGACGTCACACTCTTGTTGTGATCCTTCTCAGGCTCCGCGAGGGCAGCCTCCTTGACAAAGGGATCACACCACCAACTCTTCCGCCGGGACGGGCTCACAGCAGAGGCATTGGACTGTATGCGACACGATGTCTCTGGTGCCTTCCACACCTCTTGGGCAACGATCACCCCTCAGCCATCTGGCCGGACCCCCTCCTCTGGGGGGCCTTGGCCACGCATTTTTGCCGCATTTTGCAGCATGAAGAGGAGCCGATGCCTGCGCAGGCCCAGTCACAAGAACCCGCTTTTTCCTCAACGATGAGGGGACACGCCCTCCACATTCAATGCCCCAATCCACTGCGCAGTCACCCGTGAACAGGGCGAGCGCCCAAAGTGTCGCAGCCCTCACACCCGTCACCGCACACGACGTCATAGGCCGCGCCACTGTGGCTCTTGCTTTGGCTGTGTAGAGGGGGACCAGTCCCGACCTCATGCCCCGCCGCACGAGCACTCCGACCTCTGGTGCCTCTCCCTCTCCCGGGGCACTGCACAGGGCCATACCTCTTCGAGAGGAACGCATTGGAGCTCCGTGGGCTTGGAATCATCCAGCGCTTGGCAGCGCTGCCTCGGCAGCAAATGAATGGCGACGCCGGATCGCACACGCCCTGCACAACGCAATGGGCCCGTACCGCAGGACGTCCCCTGAAACACGGTGAAGAACGCCCCCTCCCGGGTGTTGTCCAGCACTTGGCAACAACAGCTCACCATCGACCGCCCGCCGCCCGGTCGCGTGCCTCGACGTGCGTTGACGAAAGAAGAGTCTGCCGATTGCGTTCCAGACCTCCGTCCGACCGCGCACGACATTCGCACACACGAAATGAGGCATAGATCGTGCCATCGAGGGCCCTCCATTTTTGGGTGTGTTCGCATGGCGAATCGGGGGGGGGGGGTACCAAAAATAGCCCAAATCAATATTTCCTTCTAAATGTCATTTTTTCCCACTGTGAAATTTGGGTCCAGTGGGCTAGACCCCCTCCTCCTGTGATTGTCAGCCGTTCTAATAAATCCCTGGGGCGAGTCATATCGTGGCGTGTGTGAACGGAGCACCCGTCGTACAGAGTGCGTGATGATGCCGGGACACAACGACGCGTCAGGAAACGGAGTAGTGCACCCGCAGTCTGAAGCTTCTAGTCAGTGAAACGAGAGGGAGCGAATGGGGGGCGGGCTTCGACACCTGCACAGCCCCGGCGCTGCAGAAAGTTGGATTTGGACACCGGCGTGTACTCCAGAGTGGACACGTTGCGGTCTGCATTGTATTGCTGCGCCTGAGTGTTGGGCAGCGAGACATTGTGTGGGAGCACATTGCCGTCGGGGGAGGCAGGACTCCGTTGTCCGGGGGGGGGGGGGGTCGACCAGGGGCCAAACAGTGCGTCAACGGCAGTATTGGAATTCGGGGTCGTCAGACGGACAATCCATGACCTCCTTTTGACATAAAAAAGGTCAAACCTTCAACCGATGGACAAACTCTTACCTCAGACATTTCGAAGCACCATCACTCCCCCAGCGTCAGGAGGCCCCGATGCTCATCGCGCAGGGCACAGACCTGCGTAGTTTCTGCGCTGCGCAAAACTGCTACAAGAAGCACTGGGGCTCTGCTGCTTCGTGTCAAGAGAGACATGGGGATGCTAATCCTGCGGCGCGTAATTTGCGTAATTATCGTGGAACAGCGGAAATTGTAGCTTTGTGAACCGTACTTTTGAATGGGGAGTAGATATCGCAACATTTTTGTCAGTTTTAAGTATTGTGCCTCGCCATTGTGCCCGTTTGACCTACTTCTTTCGCCCAAAATTGAGGAAAACGAGTGCGGTGCTAGTTGCCCTCAAGCTAATTACCCTTGGGTTGCGGCGCCTGCAGCGCGCAGTAAGCGCTCCCCATGCCCTTCCCCTAGACCACAGCGGAAGGGGGGATATTCCCTGCCACACCCGTGAACATGGCGGGAGAGAAGAGGGCTGAAATAATGAAAAATCTGAGTTCGAACTTTCGGATAAACGTCTGGTGTTCATCGCCGAGCGCGGAAGTGGTGGCCAAAGGGGGCCCGGCGAGGTGGCAGCCCGAGACCCCATTTCGGTGCCACGGCTGCGAAATGTGACGTCGGCATGAACGGCTGATTAGGCACGGCGCGCGTCGTGCGTCACCCCCCACTACCCCCAGCCCCCAATACAAAAACCCCCAAGCAGAAAACAATTGTCACCCATCGAATTTGGACCCCTGCATAACAACATGCACCCGCTGTCTCCCCACCAGACTTGCCGCTAGTGTCTGCCAAGCCCGCCACAATCAGGTGGGCCTGGGCCCTACTGAGCCATGCACCGGATGCAACAGGTTCCTACTGAGTTCTGGATGTGAGTGGGCGAGTATTACTGGGTGCCACCCGAATCCTAACGAGACCCAGATTCCCTGTCGGGCGCTAGTGGCATGCCTGCTCCCCACTCGCCAGTCTATTCCTGATACTCGTCAAGTCAAGCAGCAACAGCAGCAACAAAACAGAACCTTCATCAGTCCTGAATCGATGACATACACGACGTCATCCACTGCAACGGAGGACTCGGCAATGTCCGTGGACAACACCACCTGATCGCAAGAGAGCACACGCAGCCCCCTCCTCAACGTCCCAGCCCGGGCACTCAAGCGGGTGGCAGGGAACACGTGCGTCAGCACCGGGAGACGATGCCGGGCTCGTGGTGCTCGAATAAAGACAATTCCGCACGGTCCCTTGCCTTCGACGCGCCCCCCCCAATCGGCATCGGACCCATTGCGAACCAAACTGCTTTGCACGTAGGACCGCACCTTTCGCATGCCATTGGGCGTGGGATCGAACAGCAGGCGCTGCTCCTGCGGGGGCAGCATCGCGTGAAGGCTGATGCACTGCAGCTCGGCCCACTGCGGATGCTTCATGAGGGTGTGGCGCACGTGCCGGATGTCTTGAAGCCCCGGCAAGAACACCAGAATGCCGCCCTCAAGGCCTGTGGGATGGGAGAGGGCACGGGGGGCCACGCACGAGGGCCATGGGGATCCATCGTGCAGATACCAACGCCCGCTTGAAGGAACGGAGTGGGGGGGAGGGTTGTGCCGGGCTTATTTCGCCGGGGAAAATTTTGTGCGGGGAAAAATTCGCCACCCTTGGAATCCCCAAAGCTCCCAACCGCCTCACGCATCCCCTAACGTGCAAGCCCATGCCGCGTTCAGAGGCAGAAAGATTTGCTAACCAAATGGCCACTGAAAGCAGCACTAATTCACAACATCTGAAAAAATCTGCTGCTCCAACAATTGTACGAAAAACAAAAAAACGGACTCACAGCATGCAGCACAATTGGCATCTTCTCTTCTGCCCTGCCGACACCCCTAAATTTCGCCAGGGAAACTTTCGCCGCCTTCCGTGAAGACCAATTTTCCCACGAAATTGTCCCCCCCCCCCCCCTGTGTGACATTCCGTCTGCTTGTTGTTCCTTTACGGGGCCCTGGACAGTCACCCGTTCTTCCCTTCGCATGTTGCGTCGGGTTGCTGCTTTCTGTCGGCCGCTGCGACCGATGCTCTTGCTGGTGTTGTTTCCGTGTTCGCGGAGCCCAGTAGTTCAGTAGTTGGTGTGTTGGGGCTGTGCTGAATGTGGCATGGTGTGCCGTTTGCGCATCAGCGGCGCCCAATAATTGGCGTACTGAGGATGTGCTGGTTGTTGCTGGGGTCGTTTGACTGTTTTTGCTGTCCACGCGCCTCTGTCCACAGGCCGTCCATAGCCTGCCTCGCTGTGTTCCTGTGTGCGTGAGGCCCAGGTGCCCTGTTCCTCCACGCGCTGCCCCGGCCGTCCACCATATGTCATTTTCCCCCTCGCGGCTGGTCTGCCCCTGATGGGCTCCCGCTCTTGTTGCGCGAACAGCCCATCTGGGCTGCGGGAGACACCCCCCACCTGATGCCGGTTGAGCAGGGGTTGCCCTGGCACGGTAGCGACGGGGCTGGCTGGCCAAGCCATCCCCTTTATTGTCGCTGCCTCCCATGCGCACGCTCTCCCATCCCCATTCTGGTTCCCTGTTCCCGCTGTTCTGGTTGCCTCTCCTGCCTCGCTGTGCCCTTCCTCCTTGTCTGCTGTGCTCGCCATTGTCCCTCCTGGTGTGGCTCCCGCCTTCTGTGTGTCTGTGTTGCTCCTCCCCCTGTCTGTTGGCGCTCCTAGGTGCCCCTGTCGCGCACCCCCTCCTGTCCCACCTGTTTAACCCCCCGTACAAGGATTTCACATCTCCGCATGACGTGGACTGTCCTGTGCGCGGTTGGCTGGTCACGGCCCTGTTGCCAGCCCCGTGGCGGGCACCTCCCGGCGCGCGGGGCGCAGCTGCCGCCCTTGTGGAGTATGTGGGCACCTTGTAGAGGGAGGGGGGGTGGGTTGCTGATGGCTCGCTCGGCGTGCGCCGCATTTGGTGGTTGCTACAGTGCTCGCACCTCATCCCCCCCTCTTGTAATGATCCGACCCTTGCAGAGGGCACTCCTGGGGAACAGCAGTTCATCTGGTGGTGGCGAACGAAGTACGTGCGACGCCTTGCAAAACCAATGCATGGAGTCAGGAAACGAGAGGCGCTTCCACAGTGGCAGTGCAGTCCATGCACGTGCCTGCGTGCCTCCGTAGCCACTTGAATGCACTGCGATGTCGTGGCACCTCCTTGACACAAGGGCGCTAGCACCCCGTTGCTAATGATCCCAGGTGCCCCTGCGTAGTCACAGGCAGCAGCAGCAGCACTTGTACCCTCCTGGGCAGTCCTGGTCCGTCTACCCCACAGCAATGCGGCCTCCCTCCGCCTCCCCGGCCAACCTCCCCCCCAAAGGCCCGAACCCAAACCTTTCGGGAGCCACCAATCCTGCCATTACTCACAACCGACCAGAGAACTATCCAATGAGATCGGTCCACCACCAACCGTCGTAGCTGCCCGGTCTCCATTTGGGCTGTCCCTTGCGAACTCCCTGAGCTCTGTCCTCAAAGACAGCGCTTATCATTCCCGCCTTCACCCGCAAACCATCCTCTGCATCCGCTGCCTGACATCACGACCGGCAGGGGCACCTCCTCGTCGACGCGACGCAAACACCGGCAGCAGCACCTGCGGAATGAATCTTCATCACAAGAGACGCAATGAGCGTCGCGTGCACCCGCAGCAGATTGGGTTGCACGTGGTTTTCAATGTCTTCAATGGTCTCAGGCTCAGCCTGGTCGTCTGCGACTTCAGCCTCGGAGGCAGATGACCCCTCTTCGTGCTCACCCTCCCCCGCGGCCACAGCCCCATCATCCTGCAGCTCTACACAAGGAGATAAAGAAGGCAGTGTTCGGGTGCGTTCCTTGCTGTACCCTCCCTGACCCACGGGGGGCTCGCCGGCACCGGACCCTTTACGCCGACTCCCCCCCCCTCCCCCCCCCCCCCTCCCTGGAAATTGGCTGGAAAGTGCCGGACAATGGGCGCCGAAGGCGCCCGAAGCAAATTTTGCTTGAATAAGTAGAGGGTGAAAAAATGAGTTTTCACCCCATGTGTCTATACTCAAAATACTCAGTTTTTTGAGGAGAACCCAATAATGGATGAAAACCAAATTGGACCAAATATCAATACCACCCCTGTGCACAGGTGTGTCAGAGATGACCCATACCCTAGCGGGAAAGCAGTGCCCCTGCAACTGAAGGGTCCTGGATTCAAACCCCAGTGAGGTGAATCTGCTTGACAATAGGCAGGGTCAAGGAGTACGTGGGAAATTTTTTTCTTTCTGTTTTTTTTGTTTTTTTAGTGCTTTGCTTTTGTCCCCTTTGTTGGGTATCCCTGAGAAAGCAGGGTTGACGTAGCATTTCCGCCCACTTGTGGGTCCCCCAGAAGGCAGGGTTTAGGCAGCCAATTCTGATTTTGTCCCCATTTGTTTGGGGACCCCCGAGAATGCTGGGGTGATGTAGCATCTCCGCCCACTTTTGGGCCCCCGATAAGGCAAGGTTGAGGCAGCCAATTCTGATTTTGACCCCGGCCGGGAATTGACTCGGGGGTGCTATGCCCTTAAACACAAGTACCACCTACCATGCCCCCCCCCCCCCCCTGTTGCAATTTTTTTTTGCCAACATACATACTGCAAAAATGTCTACCGCGATGAGGGGGTCATTTTAAGCCGTATATGTTGGGGTCCGAGTGCCCCCCTCCCCTTCAGCCGGCCCCAGACCCCCCCCAGACCCAGCCCCCCCCAGACCCAGCCACCCCCCCCCCCCCCCCCCACCCTGAAATTGGCTGGAAAGTGGGAGGGAGTCGGCGTATGGCCCGTTGCTACGCCCCCCCCGTGCCCTGACCGAGAGGGGTGGGGGGGGGTCCAGGGAAAGATGAAAAATCGATCAACTTTGGGTCTGAGACTTCCGTACGGAATTGCAATGGGCAGAAACTTCTGGGGACCCTTGCAATCCCAAGCCTGACCCCGTACCGCCAGAATGCGTGACGCGGCCGTCTCCCGAGGAAAACAGTGCCAATGCTTCCACCACGGCACACGGCATAGCCCGGCACCTTCATTTGCTCGCTCACTGTGGCTTCTTTAGTTGTTTCCGCCCGCGCCACAATCCCTAGCGCAGCAGTGAAATGAAGGCGTCCGGTGGCGTGGCTGCCCTTTGCGTCCTAAGAACGCCCGCCCAGTGGCTGTTTGCATGCCCTCTTCAAGGGGTGTATTGCACCCGTCCCTGGTCCATAACTCAGAGCTACTCACCAGCCCTTTGGATCGGCATCCTTGGTCGGAGCCGACACCCCCAAGAGGTCCACAATGTCGTCTGCAATGTTGGGCCAACACCGCCACAAAACCGTGGGTTTGGGCTACGTAGCTCCTGCCCCATCGGTGCCACACCCCAACACGAGCGCTATTTGTGGGTGAGGACAGACAGAAGCAACTTTTGGTTAGGGGGCAGACCTACCAGAAATGTGCACCACCACACACCAGCGTTGTCACTGTGAAACCCAAATCACAACTTTTCTATATTTACTTGCACTTATTGCAACACTCTGTGCACTTGTACCATGGTGCAAGAAGTGCAGACAGGTGGAACAGAATCATAGTGATGAATGGGACACAGACTGGATTTCATTTTTGATTCAACAGAACAAAAGGATTTGCCTGCCATAGTAGTCTTTCATAATAAAAAAAAAAAGTATTCCATTGCATAAGGGTGGCCTTTTCTCAGAAGATAAAATGGGTTGCAATTTCAAAATCCTTCCTCCCAAAATGCGTTCATGCGTCTAAACGTGTGAAGGATTCATCACATTGTTGGCTTGGGCTGAAAAATCACACATTCAGCAACCAGATCTGCCTCTGTGCAAATCCATTTCCATGGACTCATCCAGTAGTAGTTGTGCAAAGGTGGCAAGGGCCATGTGTGTCGTGAGCATGCTTGGGCCATTGAAGCATGCACCAATGCAGGCAACAGGGCAGTACTAACTAGGAACTAAGTAGTCAGAGAGCTAACCACTGTTGGCCTACCTGCACAGGGAAGGATGGCTCCGTCGTACCAGGGGCACACTACCAAATGCGGTGGGTTGTGGCGTCGCAGCCCTTGCGGCATCCGGGGCACACCCTGAACGGGTCATGGCTGCGTACCCCTGCCCTATGGGGGCCACACTCCCAAAGAGCGTGCAGTGTGGCTGCACTTCGAGTCCGGTCGCATCCACCCGCCCTTTCGCGGGTGGTCCCCATGGACGTGTGAGGCATGCACATCTCTTAAACATACATTCTCCAAACCTGAAGCGAATAGCAAAATGGGCCAATAAGTGGCAGCATGCAACAGAAATGATCAGAAAAAACAACCCCATGCCTTTGGCGCCGAGTCCATGGCAAAGCCCATTTGCGTCCCTTGGAGGTGTCTAAGCAGGCTCCAGTACGGCCTGGCTGCTCCAACTCCCACACAGCTACACGCACACTAATCGACTCTCCACAGACCACCAGATAAACCAGATGTATAGGCCTACGGGGTCGCGGCTTCCTGGTGCAACAAGACCGCCTGAGAAGGCACTAGAGAAGAATTTTCTTGCTAAACTACAACTTGGAAGGGGAGCGGGGGGGGGGAGGGATGAACCTCCTCCTTAAAAATGTTCCCATTCAAGCACAGCCCTTTACAACCCCTGTGCAAACCGCCCATCACACCGCAGAGGAGTGTGAAACCCCGCGGTCCACCACACGACATCACGCAGTGGCACTGCCTGCCCGCGTTCGTCATGGGGCCTCGTACCTTTGAGTGCCCGAGGAGCACCGAAAGCCGATCCCCCATTGTCCCGGCCCCACTCGGCCGTGCTCCCCTCGGCCACCCATGCGACTAGCGCCGCCTCCCCCATACCGCCCCTCGCACACACCCGCATCGTCTTGCGCCCCCAAAAACGTCCCAGGCACCAACTCCGGGGGAACCTCCACCTCCGAATGCTGCCGCAGGGCCGAGGCACAGTCCACGGGTCCGTATGGACTGGTGACGCAAGTGCCAGTGGCCTCGTCGATGTAGAGCCCAGTCCAAGTCAAGGCCTCCTCCAAATAATAGTCCTTCACGGCGTACGAGCGGCCCTCGAAATGCACTGAGAGAGAGCAGCGGACTGGATCACAGGGCTGTCCTTAAGGGGGGGGGGGGGAATGGGGGGGGATTCGTGACGGCAACAGAAACGAACGTTCTCCGCTTCATGGGCAAGACACGGGCAAGACACAAAACCACAGAAACAGCATTGAACAGTGGCTGGCGGTTGGTGGCGGTTGGTGGCGGTTGGTGGCGGTTGGTGGCGGTTGGCGGCTGGTGGTTGATGGCGAGTGGCGGTTGGCGGTTGGCTGGTGGCTGTCCTGAAGGGCTGACCTTGACGGAAAAAAAAATTGGGTTCTTAAGCACAGCCTGAATTGACATCGCATGTCCCGATCCCCCACCCCCTCCTCCATCTCGAAACAAGAGGCCGAAGGAAACAAGCGGCAATGGTGAGCAGTGGGACAGGCATCCCACTCCCTCTTACCAAAGCGCACCCCCCTTCCCGCCCACTCCACACCTTCCCCCCCCCCCCGCAGTCCCCCACCGTGTCGTACACCCGGTGTCCAGTGGTGCGGGGACTGGGGTCGGGGGTGAGGTGTTCGATTAATGCCGGTGGGGTACCGTGTAGTACAGCCACTGTGCTCCAATCGGGGGCAATCCTGGGACAAGGACAAGGGATCAGGCACAACGCAAAACACTGAGGATCAGGTCAGGGGTACCTGAGTTGGAGGCTGTGATGGTGGCATCCGTTGCTGCTCCATCTGTAAAAGCACAACGTGCAGCGCGTGCGCATGGGAGAGTCACTGGAGCAGGTTTCTTCCAGAACGTTCAAAGCAGTGCACAGCGGTGCACTGCGGTGCACAGCAGGAGACAAAGGGCGACTTTACGGGAAGGGGACCTCCCAGTCTACCCCTGACGCCCCCCGCCTGTCCCCAAACCCAACGCATCTTGGGACCCCGCCCCATCTGCCGCACGCCAAGACCCACCTCCGCAGTCACGTGTGCCGTGAGAGACCGCGCAGTGGTGACAGGTCCATCGAGATCCCCACATCCGGAGACCGGGACGACGGGCACCGACGTCGTGGGCCCACTGACGGTCCACGGGGGTCGTTGGATCCCCGAGGACGAGCAGCCGCTGGGCTCACGGCCGTCGAGTGCCCAACAGGTCTGTGGGCACACCGGGACTGCCTCGACGTCAAAGAGCAACAACGGCGACGTCCACCAAGAAAAAGGCGCTGGTGTACACAAACCCGCAGGACAACATGAGAAATGGCGTGAATATTGGGAAAATCAAAAAGGAGGGGGGGGGAGTGTATTTTACCCCTGTGCAGGGATGAACTTAGTGTGGGGGCTGCGCCCCCCGATGACGAAATGACGATTACGAAATTCGGCCGGCCAATTTTGGCCAATTTAGACCACTTTTGACCCTGGAAAAAAAACCAGCGATTTTTGGCGCCCAGCACATAGATCTTCGCAGATTCCGCTGATCAACTTGATGGGCCTTATGACATGTTTTTAAAGGAAAAATTTTTTCGTGATTTTGGATCACTTTTGGCCCTTCAGAAAATTTTCGGCGGCTTCGGCGCCGAAACCCTTTGCAACAGACCCTCGGGACAGGGCAGGGCAGTTACACCTGCAGTCCGCTGAACAGGTGCGAAGTAGTCCGCGAACACGTTGGCCTGCGACGCGGCGCCCATGACCACCAGCCGCGCGTTGGTCTGCCGCGACAAGAGCGACTGTTTCATCAGCAAAAGAGCGAAGTCGATGTCCAGTGTCCGTTCGTGGGCCTCATCCACAATTACAGCGCCTACAACGCAGCGAGGGGCCGTTCCGTGAGGGGGCGGGGCAGAGCTGCAGAACTAGGCCGTTCCCGTATACCAACCCAAGAGACCCCGGTTCAGAGGCCAGAAGACAGGGGCGGTGCCCCCGAGGCCCCAGGTTCCAAACCCGGTGATTTTGGAGTTGCTACTCGACCGGCGCCGGGAGCGGAGCCGCGGCCTCCGGACACGCCGGGGGGCTGATGGTGCACAGCGCAGTCAAGACTACCAACCCTGCAAAAGCCTCCACACGCACCGGCCAAAGGCTGCCGATGAACAATACGAAGCTGAGCACTGGAGTGCCAACAAGCGCTTATGGTACCGGTTAGCCACATCCTTTGCAGGCACCGTGTACCCTTTGGTCCGAAATGAAGCGAGTCACATGGAGCGCGGGTGGGGGGGGGGGCAACAGCTGAAGTCGCCGCAACAGCCCCACTGAATGCCCTGAGGGCGAGAGCTCGAATACGCAGTTCGGGTCAGCACAAGCGGTGCGCTCGCGTGTCGGCGAGCGGGCCTCGATGCCCTGAAATGGCCTGGACCACCCCTGCGGAGCTGCGTGACGCAACAACAAAAACCTCTCGTTGATATCTGCCTCAGTCCAGGGCGGTCCTGAACAGGAAAAAAAAAGTTGTTCCAGAACATTGTTTTTTCAAAAGAGCCCGCGGACATTACATGTCTTCACCCAGGTGTTCCCAACTATTCAACCATGAGTCCCTAGCCCAAATTTGTGCAAGCACACAACCATATGATCCTAGCCCCACATGTGTTCAATGATAGCATCCGAACCCTACCTCACACCCTGCACAATTCAACATGAACAAGAGCAATGTTGTTTTCCATCAAATGCAGTGACATAGCGTTCGAACACCTGAATGTTTCATCGCCGGTGACACAGCTCATAACAAACTCTCTACAGCTAGTACAACCTCTGGAAGTGCACCCTGACGCGCTCCATTAGCTCACCCTTCCCCGTGTTGACACTCAAACCATGCTTCCTACAAATGGCCTTAAACTCAACTTTTTTTTTAGTCCAGTCATGCAATTTGCCCCTCTCCACCTCAAGGGGCCACGCAACAAAGAGTGGATTGAGAGTCCCTAGCCCCAACTCAAGGGGCCACGCAACAAAGCGTGGATTGTGAGTCCCTAACCCCAACTCAAGGGGCCACGCAACAAAGCGTGGATTGTGAGTCCCTAACCCCAACTCGAGGGGCCACGCAACAAAGCGTGCCTTCTCGGGGGCCCAAAAGAGGGCGGAAATGCTATGTAACCCTTGCTTTCTCAGGGATCCCCAAAAGGGGGGGGTAGACATGGCCCACGTTGGGCCAGTGTAAAAAGGCTTCTAGGGGCGGTCCTCAAGGGCGGTCCTTAACAAAAAAAAATCTCATCCCTTAAGGACCGCCCTGCCTCAGTCCAAAAACGTGCACACAGCCGTCGAGAATGCACCCGGTGACTCTACACACCGCAGAGTGTCGCCGGCCACTCCTGGGGAACAGCAGTTCATCTGGTGGTGGCGAACGAAGTACGTGCGACGCCTTGCAAAACCAATGCATGGAGTCAGGAAACGAGAGGCGCTTCCACAATGGCATTGCAGTCCATGCACGTGCCCGCGTGCCTCCGTAGCCACTTGAATACACTGCGATGTCGTGGCACCTCCTTGACACAAGGGCGCTAGCACCCCGTTGCTAATGATCCCAGGTGCCCCTGCGTAGTCACAGGCAGCAGCAGCAGCACTTGTACCCTCCTGGGCAGTCCTGGTCCGTCTACCCCACAGCAATGCGGCCTCCCTCAGCCTCCCCGGCCAACCCCCCCCCAAAGGCCCGAACCCAAACCTTTCGGGAGCCACCAATCCTGCCATTACTCGCATTTCAACCGACCAGAGAAGTATCCAATGAGATCGGTCCACCACCAACCGTCGTAACTGCCCGGTCTCCATTTGGGCTGTCCCTTGCGAACTCCCTGAGCTCTGTCCTCAAAGACAGCGCTTATCATTCCCGCCTTCACCCGTAAAACATCCTCTGCATCCGCTGCCTGACATCACGACCGGCAGGGGCAACCCCGTACCACGTCCGTCTGCAGTTTGGCGTTGGGAATGAGGAGAGCTCTGGCCCTTCACCCGCAGTCGTTGACCGCTGGCCCAGAGGGCCCACAGGGTGGTCCTCAAGGGGAGGTCCTTGGGGCGTTTGCCGCGTGCCCCCCCCGCGCGCGCGCTTTTAACCCTCTGGAGTACCCCCACAGGAATGCATGCAGAGGGAAAGCAGGGTGATGCTTCAATTCAACAACGCAGCCTAAGAGCCCAAATATCCGAGCCGACGGACCCCAATGCCAGGCAGGTGGTCTGCAATACAAGGAACACCAACTGCGAAACAAAAGGCAGCAGATTATCCATACCGTCAACACAGCAACATGCCCTGGGGCACAGAAAGTGCCCAAAAGGCGCCCCGTGCGCGCCCCCTGCGCAGCAAGTCTCCCTCCTTAGCGAAATCGACACAGAGACTCGCCGTCGAAGGGCATCCCCCGGACCGGCCCAACGACCCGACGGGACCCACCGACCCGCCGCGCCAACCCCGACGCACACCCGCGGTCCGCGCCACACCTACGCCCTTCAGCTCCGGGTCTTCGCGGAGGCGCCGCAGCGCGGCCCCCGCCGTCATGAACACGAGCCGCGTCGTCGGCCCCACGGCGGACTCGGACCCCACCTGAAACCCGACCTCATCGCCCACCGCCTGCCCGCGCTCGTCCGCGACCCTCTGGGCCGCGCTGATGGCGGCGATGCGGCGGGGCTGGACCACGAGGACGACCGGGCTCTGGGGTTCCAGCAGGCGGCTGTCGAGGACGTACTGGGGCACTTGTGTCGTCTTGCCACTGCCGGGGGGGCCTGCGAGGGTGTGCGCGAGACTGGGTCGGGGAGTGGGGGGGGGCTCATCGCAGTCAAAAAAAGCGTTTTTGGGTCATAGACCTCCAGTGGTCGGCTACTGTCCCCCTCCCCTTTCCTGACAGCCATGCCTTGCTCTGGTCGTGGGGAGTGCATGCCCCCCCTGCCCCCAACCCCAACCACCTTGGATGAAGGCACTGTGGAGCAGGCCATTGCTTAGTGTGGCGCACACCCGGGGATGGGGACTTTGTATGACATCTTCGGATTGGCTGAGGTCGCTTGTGAAGCGAAGCGCCGTAGCCTTGTCCATTTTGTGATATAACGCCCATTGTTGCCCGTTGTTTGCTCTGCGCCCTCCCCCTCCCACCCACCCACAGATGCTGGATTTCTCTCTGCCCTTGCGCTTGTGGCGGCTGCCGATTTCGGCCAATGTTCTGTTGAGGCAGCGGGGGGCCGATCCCTCGGTTTTGGACGCGGACTACCCCCCAACTAACTGTTGGCCGGAGGCCAGGAGGGGGGGGGAGGGTCTGCGTCCTAGGACCTGCGCGGCCGGCCCCCCCCCGCGTGTTGAGGCCTCTTCCTTCGGGGAACAGAGTTGCGTACACCAAGTGGGAAGTGGTTCTTTGGTCTCGACTTTGGGATTTGGTTTGGCGCCAAATTTGGTTTTTGACTGGCGTTCTTGTGTGCGGTGTGAGGGCTTTTTTTTGGGGGGGGGGGGGTTCACGGTGTCGCTGGCAGGCTACCTGGGCTGCGCTCATCACTGAAATCCCCACGACACAACGCTGGCCCCGGGGTGCTAAGAGCAGGAAGGGGGGGGGAGGGGATAATCCACAAGGGCATAAGGGGAAGGGGATGGACATCCGATGCAACTACAGGCACTTCTTCGAGTCAGATTACCCCTTTCCTGCTGGCAGACAAACAGTGTGGACGGGGTCTCCGGAGGTTGTACAAAGCCGTCCACCAGGAGACTCGGTAATCCGTTCACTTGGGGGCGGATGGCTGTAGCACATCGTTGGTGGTGTCTGACATCCTCCAGGGCTGGCTATTGCTTTGTGACCCCAGGGAGGGGGGGGGGGGGGGCTGGCCAGCCCAGGCCGACCCATCCACCCACCCACATCAGAACAATTTTCCTCCGGCAAAAAATGAAACGTATTAAAGGGGCCGGAACTTTGAGGCCCATTTTAGGTACACAAACTTTTTTTTCGCCTCTGACCCACCCACCCACCCACACCAGGGGGCGCCGAGGCAAAATTTGCAGAATGCCAAACGTCCGCAACCGACCCCCTCCCTGAGTATTTGGAAGCTGGGAGGGGCCAAGGAAGGGAGAAAGGAGGGGAAGGGAAAGAGAGAGGGTAAACGGCAGGCTCACCACGGGGTTCAGACCCGCACACACAGGCAGGGATGGTTTAGAACGGAAGGGACCTCAGAGGCGGCCACAGAAGCGGTTAGATAGGCGGTTGGAGGGGGCTGCCAAAGTGGTTGGGAGGCGGTTACTGTCGGTTACAAAGGCCATTCAAGCTGGCACTTGCCGTCAGGGAGACAGTGGCTGGGCGTAGGCTGGGCGCCCTGGAGGGGAGTACCTCCCCCCCTTCCTATGCATCCCTGCACACAGCACACCATCTCCCTTGTCATGCCGCATGTGCAAAGCCTCTCTGACGCGCACACCAACCCCAATTGCAGGATTGCCGAACCATCAACTGCCATAAAAAAGCGGAATCTCTCAACTCCCCATGAACAGTCCATGTGCCCGGGACCGACAGGCCCTTTGCTTGTCTAAAACCGCATTCCTGTAGTTTCGTGCCGCCAGCATAGCCCGCCATTGGGCTGATGCGCAGGATCACACAACTGCATTCGGGCAAGCCCTGGCTGGCCCCTGTCCCGGCATTTGCAGTATACCGTTGCACTGGCAGTCCAACGGCTTCACTGGATCCTAGACATGCAGGTCTTAGACTGCCAACGAACAGGCATCCAGGCTACCGCAGACGCTTTCTGGAATCCTTGTCCCATGCCACTTCTATGGCCAACGCGGATTGGGGTGACACACCATCCAGCACGACAACGCGGTGCTGTTTGAAAGCGGCCAAGAACTCCTGCTTGTGCTCAGCTATGGGCAACCTGCTGCAGACACTCTGGAACTGACTGCGCCGCCATTCGTCCACGCTGTACTTGCAATCGGGAGGCGGAAGTCGCAGAGCTCTGAGGGATCTTTGGACTGGCTCTGCAGATTTGGACGCTTCAGCGTTGGCGGAATCTGTCGGTTCTGCCGGGAAGAGCTTTTCATGGTCCGTCTGCAGACGTGAGGCAGTGGGGCATCCTAATGCATCTGCCGGTCTGCAGC